>VWZO01013601.1:1206895-1471493 GCA_013396975.1 Bucco capensis
TTTTTCAAAATTATAATCTCAGTAACCAATATGAGCCCTAATTGACTGGGGTTTTTTTTTTCATTTATGATTTCTTCTTGCAGATGGAGTTTTGGTTCAATTACAAAGGTAGGTAAAAAAACAGATTTTTGAACAATCTATTCCCTTCTATGTAGAAAGAATTGTGTGGCAGTTTAAAGCCAGGCTTCTCTTAATTTCTGAAATTACAGTGTGCTTTGTTTCTTCTTAGGTTTAAATCCATGTAGTACAAATCCCTGTAACAATGGTGGAGTCTGCAAAATCAGACACTATAATTACTTTTGCATCTGCCCCCCGAGATTTGGGGGAGCCAACTGTGAAAAAGGTGAGTACAGGAACAAACACATTGACATTCTTTGGGAAAGAAGGATTAAAGCTGGAATTTGCTCCTTGGATATTTGAGTTGAACCTTTGCACAGGCTTCTCACTGGGGTTAGCAGCAGAGACTTTGTCTGTCTGATACAGAACTGGTCAGTTGTTTAAAACCAGTACTTTAGAAGAGTGTTTTCTTGTATGAGCTGTTGGGGCACTGCTAGCCTGGGAAGGGAATCATGTTTTGATAGTGACTCTAGCTTTGCTGTGTGGAGAAAGCGTGTAGCACCACCTCCTGTCATACAGCAGCTGTGGTTCTGGGCTCCCGCACTCATCTCTGCAAGCCCTGAGGAAGGCACGTGACCATATCCTATCTTCCTCCAAGAAAGGACAGGGAATTACCTCTTTTTATCGCTTTAGAGTGGTAACAAGTCCAGTAACTCCTGCCAGACACCTGCAGGAATGATTGGTCATGGTGAGGTTCTGTTGTCTTTTCAGTTTTATTCAGTAAATGCATCAAACGAATTAGCTAAAGCTTAGTGTGAACAAACAAACAAAAAATTGTATTTGTGTTGTGATATATGAATGATGAAAAATGGAGTAGAAAAGCTGCCTGTAAACTTAATCAGATTTTTGGTCCTTTGAAATATCCTATCTGGTTTGCAAATGACTGAGGCATGAAATTGCAGCAAAAGCCAAGCTGACATGGAAACTATGAATCAAAAGCATTTTTATTCCCCCAAGTGGGGAACATATAAAAAACTCAGTTTCTTGCAGACTTGGCCACCACCAAAATGCCTACTACTGTAAATATGCCATGATATAAAAGATAAGATGTGCAGATGGGTCAGAAATGGATGCCTTTAGAAGGATTTGCTATGCCAGGCATTTTCTTGCCCCTGCTCTGCAGGCAGAAAGGCCTAGAGCACAACTGTGACCTCAAGACAAGAAAATGGTAGAAACAGGCAATGTGTTTGGTTTGCTACATATCAGCATGGTTTTCTGGAACTGTTAGAGGCAAGTCTTTCCATTTCCCTGTGACATTTCAGCAGATTTTTTTCCTACTTTCTTTCATATGATCATAACACTAGAAGCTGTGTGCTGCTCAGAGGTGTGTGTGCAGCAGTAACCAAGGGAATGCCTGTGTGTTTCCATCACAGAGAAGTTTGAATGCTGGTATAAGAATGGTGGCTGCTGGCAGTACTGCAGGGACAGCAGCAGTGCTTTTCATGTGATGTGTTCCTGTGCAAAGGGTTACACCCTGCATGAGGATGGGAAGAGATGCGTGCCATCAGGTAAAGCATGGTCAGCTTGGATCCACCTCAGGTAAAGAGCAGATTTTCAGGCAGCATCTTTTCCTCTTCACTAGTTGCAGAAGAGCTACACCTGCTGTAGCTGCTGCAGCTTGCACTTAGTGTATGAAAAGATCTGTCTTATTTATAATGTTTTGTTTATTCATTTTAAATTTTAAGGTTCTTCTCACTCAGATGTCTTTCTAATCCAGTGCCCCTGTGAGCATGTACTAGGTAAAGAAGCAGCAGTACAGTCTGGGGTGGGCCTGTTCCTTCTAACAGCAGCACAGACTTGCTTAGATCAGCTTAACTTACGAAGCTATCGTGCAGTGTTAGGAGGCAAAGGGACGTGACAGAGGTCTTTAGAACTTTGTGTTTAAAGCATGCTGTCACAAAGGGAGCACTGGGTTTGGATTCTATCCTGAAGAGAGCCCTTGGCATACTGTTTCTGCAGTAGCCAGCTGTGGCTATTGCCTATGGTTCAGAAGAGGCACAGTCATGTGCTGTGTTTCTTGGTAATTAGCTCTACACATCTTGGTCAGATGATGGCAGGGATAGAGTTTGACATCAAGATGTCAAGAGTTATTCCTGGGCTGTTACAGGAGGGTTGAATCTCATTCTTGGACAGGGAAAGTGCTGCTTTTGTGTTAGGATTTGACAAGACAGCACGCACCCTAAACTCAAATTACTATCCCTGTCTTTCCTCCCTCCAGCACCATTTCCATGTGGCCTGATTAAAGCCATGCAGGCTCTGGCAAAAGAGAGGCTGGGGCAGAAACGGCTCCCAAGGGGACTGCGCAAACACAGGGATGATGTGGCCAAGTGGAATGAGAGCACAGTCAGGCAAACAGAGCTGAAACAAAGTGCTGTTGGGGAAAACGAGACCTTAAAGTATGCCTTTGGGCAGAGCATGCACATGGAGGGTGATGCTGGACAAACTGAAGTGGCAGGAGACACTTCCAGCTGGAACAAGACACAGGTTGACTCTGTGACCCAACAGCTGCCGAGGTATGGTGCTGCTGGGCAGGAGGCAGATGTCCCTGAGCCTGGCGAGGGAGTAGAGGGGATCATCAGGCCTGGCCAGCCCAGGAGAGGCCCTGCTCCATGGAGTGAGCCGACCCAGAGCCCTGGATGGCAGAATAAGACCACAACGCCTGCTGCCAGGCAGAAGGACATAGTGGAAAATGCTGCTGGACAAAGCCGAACAAGGGAGAGCACTGGCCAGAACCAAACAGGGACCGTTCAGACCATGCATGATGGGCTTAATCAGAGCAGTGACTGGGGAAACATTTCAGACATGTCTCATTCTGTCCAGATAAACATCAGCTCTGCTTTAGAGCACAGCAACTCCAGGATAACCGGAGGAACTTTGTGTCATCGTGGACATTGCCCCTGGCAGGTAATACTTTTCTTCCACTATGGCTATAAATACCACACCTAAATGTTTTCTTACTTTATTATCACTGGTTCCATCTGGAACCATTTTTTAGAGGGTTTTTCAAACTCCTTCCACTCTAGTACTTTATAACCCAAGACAGAATTTTCAGGTAATTTTTCTTTACTACTTCACGTTTTGTTCTAGCTCTACTAAGGAGAATTAAAAGCATCAATAGTACATAGAATTAAGTCAGAATGATGTTACTCCAGGAACAGGAGGTTTTTTCACTGAAACTGCAGGGTACCAAAATATAAGTCTTTTCCTTCAGTTTANCTTTTTCCACTGTTTGGATTATTAACTTCACTGAAACTGCAGAGTACCAAAATATAAGTCTTTTCCTTCAGTTTAACACTGAAAAACATAAAAATAAGGAAAATAAAAAAAAAGGAAATAACAGTTTCAGGGAGGACTTTAACTTAAGAGATGCTGAGGCTTTAATGCAGCTTATATTTCTGA
Source organism: Bucco capensis (assembly GCA_013396975.1). Classification (NCBI taxonomy): domain Eukaryota; kingdom Metazoa; phylum Chordata; class Aves; order Piciformes; family Bucconidae; genus Bucco; species Bucco capensis. The sequence continues at coordinate 1,210,412 of VWZO01013601.1, forward strand.
AAAGACAAACATCTAACACTGAGCAGCATGTTTTTTACCTTTCCATTTTCTGTTCTGTAGATCATTCCAAATTTTACTTTAAAGTTTCTGACTCTCCACTCTTACTTGCACTTCCATTTGACAACTGGGAAAGTGGAAAACCTCTCCTCTGTCCCTTGTTCATGTAGACAAAACGCTGCTCTTTTTTAACCTGCATACCAACGACATACATCTTGTTTCTGTTCTCCCTCACCCCCCAAAAATTTGAAGCCACATGAAAAATCACAATCATACATCTTTCCTTAGAAGAATGCCAGTCCCCCATAGTTCTAATCCTATTTGGTTTTGTCAAGCTTAGCTCACCATATTATGCTGCATTGTCACACATGTGCAGGCTTTTCATTTTGTCATTTTTTTTAACATCACTATCTGTACTTGGCTCACTGGAGTCATTATTACCAGGAGAGTTAGTTTCAAGATACAGAGCCTGCAACTGACCAGGGAGAGACTGAAAGGATGCATACCTACCTCACACAGCCCTGGTGACATCTTTCATACAGGTTTTGATCCGAAATAGTAAAGACATTGGTTTCTGCGGAGGGAGTTTGATCAGCAGCCGCTGGGTGGTTACTGCTGCGCACTGCCTTGATCTCGTCAGACCACACCACGTTACCATAGGTGAGTACAACTGCTATAAAAACAGGTGTAATCTCTTACTTACAGTGTGCTTTGCGTTGCACATGAGCACAGTAAGGTATGGTTGAGAAACACACATCCAACCTGACTCAGATTTACAGAACACTTCATTTTCTTGGCCGCAGTTAAGACCCAAGGGCCTCTAGCTCATCCCTTTTCGTGCAGAACCTGGGATTATAAGGCACAGATTTATCTTTTTCTGTTGCCCATTTCTGCTAATGCATTGTGTATGAAGACTGAGCCCATCTCAGGGTACACCTCAAAAGGAAGGAGGATTTGTGAAGGTGATTATCTGCTCGAGTCAATTTTGTTTTTTCATCAGCCTTAAGATTATAGTTTCCTGCTGTGCTGCCTGCTTCTCTTGCCTATAACTGCCTCAGAGCAGAAAGCTCCTCTCTCTCCTTAGTAACGTACTACAGCACCAGCTACAAGAGCTGCAGGAAGGAAGCAGGAAGCTGCAATAAGCACACTTCTGTGCTTGAAACCTCCAGAAGAGAGGCATGCAGGAGTAGCAAACAGAATACACAGCACTGGGTAACTGACAGAAAAAAAAAACCTCTTCAGCCTTACCATGGCTTCATCTTAATGATTATGTAATGTTCTTGAAGGGGAAAACACAAAAGTTCCATGGAAGTATAGATAAAACATTCAAAATACAGTGATTACTAAAAAGCATTGACAGTACTGTAAAATCCCTACTCTGGAAGCCATAAGCGCTGTGTCTGTTCATTCACTAAACAACTCTGTTTTGCCCTTACAGGGCAAACTGGTGAGCTTGTTTTGCAGGATGACAGCTGCAGCATAAGAAATAATTTTTGAGCATGAATTGGTTTACTCTGTGCCTTCTTATGACAAAAGGTCAAAGTGTTGATTCACTCTCCCTGCTCCTGCATGACAATACCATACAGGCTGTTTAAAGTTTGCCTAACTTCTTAACTTGTCCTGACTACAGGAGACTTTGACAAGTATCAAAGAGAATTCAAAGAACAGAAGATCAGCGTGGAACGGAGCTGGACACATCCACACTATGATTCAAATAACTACAACAGTGATATTGCCTTGTTGTACTTGAGCAGTGATGTTACTTTTAATGAGTATGCAATTCCCATCTGCCTTCCAAGCCCTAATCTGGCCACCCTGCTGTCTGAAGAAGGCAGGATAGGGATGGTAAGTGGATGGGGTGCCACTCACGACAGAGGCTCACCGCTGCGCTTCCTCATGAAAGTCCGGCTGCCCATCATAAACATGGAGACCTGTCAGCGGTCCACAGACAGACTTGTTACTGATAACATGTTCTGTGCAGGCTACCACACTGAGGTTGCAGATGCCTGCAAAGGGGACAGTGGTGGCCCTTTCACGGTGTCTTACCACAACACTTGGTTTCTCTTAGGAATTGTCAGCTGGGGTGAGGGCTGTGCTGAAAAAGGAAAATATGGTGTGTACACGAGAGTATCCAACTACATCCCATGGATTAAAGAGATTGTTGAAAGTGTTGCAGAGTCGGAAAACTTTACCATTAACTTTTCTTAATACCATCTTCCAAAACAGGGACAAATCTATTTGAGTGTTTCAGTCTAAGACACTATGCTGTTCATGTCCTTACTGGTGTAAAATCAAGATTATCTTCAAAGAAATTCTGAGACCCTGTTTACTTAAGAATTTTCATTCAGGTATTACTTAGTAAAATGCTTGTGTATAATAAAGAACTATTCTGCAAATAACAAAGGAGATAACTACACCTTTTCTTCATGTAAATGCCTATCAGCAAGGGTTTTTTTTTGTTTTAGAGAGGAAAAGCTTTCAATTTCTCAAGCGTATTGCAAAACCAGGTAAGTTACTGTGCCATAAGCATAGCTGGCAAGAGTAGGTGAAGTAGTGTTACAAGCAGATGGGGACAGGACCTTCTTGCTCTCTACAACTACCTGAAAGGAGGTTTTAGTGTAGCAGGGCTCAAGTCTGTTCTCCAAAGAGGATAGGACAAGAGGAAATGGCTTCAAGTTGCAGCAGGGGAGGTTCAGATTGGGTATTAGGAAGAATTTCATCACCAAGAGGGTTATCAGGCATGGGAATCGGGTACCGAGGGAGGGGTAGAATCACCATCTCTAGAGGCATTCAAAAAACATGTACATGGAATGCTTGGGGACATGACTGAGTAGTAAGCATGGCAGTGTTGGGTGGTAGTTGGACTCAATGATCTTAGATGATTCTGTGAATCTATACGAGGTGGTCCACACATCCATCCTCTTGAGCAATTAACAGACAGTTCCCCCCAAGAAAAACAGAAGATATTTTATTGTCTAAAGTGTTGCAATACAACAATATATGATCTGTACAAAGGACACAATAGAGCAATTTTAAATACAATCAGGAGAAAGAAGTCCCTGTATTCACAGTTCTCGGACATCATCTTATACCAGAACCTGAACCAACAATTGAAAGATCCACTAAAAAAACCCAATCAAGTTGTTAAAAAATGTTAAGGTCTCCAAAGAGTCCATGGGCATTATTGTCTTACAGCAGAGATCATGGGGTATTCTCTGAAGGGTCACAATGGCATCTTATTGCCCTCAATGCTGATTTTCACTGCATGGGCCGATCTGCTTTTTTTCCTGATATCTGTGAATTTCCGCATCTGTTTGTCCAGTCGACTCACCCCTTTCTTAGAGGTCCCCTGGAACTTAAAAAATAAAACTAATAATTACCACTGAAAAAAAGCAGACGCCCCAGAGGTTCAAGAGAAGTGATGCATGCAAGATTAAACCTGCAGAAGGGAGCTGATGAAGACACTGGTTCCAAATGAGTGCATGTGTGTGTGTGCACGCATTCTCTCCCCACAGTGGAGAATGGTTCTGCCAACATATGCATCACATCTATGGAGGTAGTTGCAGTCAAGAGCATCACACAGTAAAGCTTTCACAATTACAGGAATTAATAATCTTGTTAGTTATTCACATGCCAGCTGAATATACAGCTTGGAATAGTTTTATATTGATATTGGCTGGAGTTTAGTGTCAGGAATATACTGCACTGTGGTGTGATACATACAGGCTTCCTGTGGGGGGAAGGTTTTTAGATACAAAGTGATTGAGAGAGATTGATTTGACCTACCAATACCAATTTTAACTGATTAGTACTTAAAAAGCAAGAGATTATTGGGAAAAAGTGGTATAGGGAGAAGCATAAGAAATGCTCAAGCCGAACATACAAGTAAATAGAAGAGTTATTGCATTTAATCTTTGTATTTGAACTGCAAATAAAAAAAACTGAGAAGACACAGAAGTTATTTTTCACAGATTAAATACAGAGATTCTGAAAAGAAATGCCATCGAAGACAAACAGCAAGGACCTTCCAATCAACAGCCATTACTTCCTAGAAAGCAATTTCCACTAACTAGACAACAGAAACAACAAATGATAGAAACTTCACACCTATTAAGTTTGCGAGAACAGAAAACATACTACTTAATATCTGACAAAAAATATCTCTTAGAAACTGAACCTTAGTTCCCATCACTGAGGAAGGCTCTCCTGACAAACTGATTTTAAATGAACTTTATTCAAAAACTATTCTCTATCCATTGAAATGATATCTGGAATTTCACAGTGATTTAAAAAGAAAAATCCTTATGAAACTTAAACTCAGTGGCTATCTACCACCTATACTAGCCTCTTCCTATCACTTGGTTTGTGGTAGTCCTGCTCACAGAACTGAAGAAATGCAAACTAGCAGTTGTCAAACCAATTACTGCTTGATCTCCCTCCACCCTGCATTCACAGCAGGGGATTCTTTTTCCCCTGGTCTGCAAAGGTCTCATCTCCTGCCACTTGTCAACTACCCCTCAAGTCTCACATCACTCAACTTCCTTTAAAGAGTAGGTGTGAAAAATACTTTGCTTTGGACCAGGAAAACATCAGTCAGGGATTCTGGCATACAGTGAGGCAAAGCCCTACGCTAAGGGCTAAGAACTCCTGCACATCAGTTCAGGTAAACCTGGAGAACCTAACTGAGTCAGAACTGCATTCAAAACCATGGGTAGTGTGAAGCTATTTTTGAGTACAGGTGTTTTCATTTCACATCTGTCATTTGGGTGCCATGGCAGATGTTATGTGCTACAGCCTACTTTTTCCTGTACGAGTTCCCTTTTAGGTCACAGTACAGACAAGAGAGAATACGAGGAGAGTTTTCCAAGTTTAAATTAGGGTGTACACACTCCTTTCCTGTATGTGCAAACTGCCAGCAGCTGAAGCACATGCACACTGTTCACACCTCCCTTGAGGGATACCTCTTAAACTTGGGGAAGGCAGTGTCATGGCTACAGGGGCATCCTGTTGCCTTCAATGCTGAACTTGATGGCCCGATGCACTTTGCTGAGTCGTTTCTGTTCAGCAAACCGTCTCTTGTGTTTTTCCAAGCGACTAATACCTCTCTTAATAGTCCCTGGCTAGAAACAATATCTCAGTTAATGCACAGAAGGAAAGATAACAGCAAAAAGCACAGTAATTGTTATTACTTCTGCCATTTACATGTATTCTACCACATACTCTGCTTTTAAATTAAATTGTACAAGGTAGATGGATGAACCAAATAAAGCAAGGGAAAGCTTTGCCTCTACAGGAACTGGTAATGTATAACAAAATTTCAAAGCTTTCCCAAACTGGAATAAATATTATCAGAAGAATAGGATACAAAAAACTAGGAGGTATAAAAATACCAGGGAGACACATATTGAACTGCAGCTTTAGTTCAAAATGCTCTAAAATAAGAGGTCTGTGATCAGATTCTTACCCTAGAGAGAAACTCTTAAAACAGTTAACATGAAAATCTCTTTTTGGTAAGACGACGATACCAGAGTGAAAGTGCTTCACGAGCTTAAAGAAGCCCAGTTGACAGCAGAACTTACTGTCTACTCAAAGTAGAAGAGACACTTAAAAGAACTACAGTGTTTACAGTAAGGACAGCAGTGAGATGACAGATTTCCAGGCTTAATCAGAGACTAAGCTATCCCCACATGGCAGCACTTACCCTGGAGGACTCCATCTCCACATTCCACTTTGGCCTGACCACATAGTCCTTGTTGGAGGGCATTGGCACCCTTGCACGGGCACAGAACCCAGGGTCTCCAGGTCTAAGGGCCCTGCAGAAAAGAAGATGTGGCTGCTAGAGAAAAACCTTACACAGAAAGAAGTACAAGTAGTGTATCGTGTTCTGCCTCTGAAACAACACTGCATAACCATTGCTTTTACAATCTCAAAAGAAACTGCATATTGTTGGTGCCATTAAAATGCTTTTCTCTCATCAAAACAAAAAAAATAAATTAAAATCAAACTTACTTTTCCTCTCCAGTTAGCACTTTTTCCAGGTCCCTGCGAGGAGTTTGACCACCAGAGCTGCAAGAGAAATAAAATTTCACAGGCATCCATACACAGAGAGAGTACTTTTAAAAGACAGTCAAGTCTTTTACAAAGAGAGATAAAGAAGAGAGAGCAGTCCTAACTTAGTATTCTTTTATTTCCTTTAGTATTTACATACCACTGTTTTTCTCAATAGGATTCTTAAAAAGAAAGCAGGATTTCATGTTTCTCTGTGCCACTCCTACCTGCTCAACCTCCTTCGCTGAGGCATCTGTTCCAAATCTCTCTGTTCCCTCTCTTCCCTTGTCATGCCTTTGTAGTTTGAGGTAAGACCAAAGATGGGTCGAGACCATTCATCTATGAAAAACAAAATTAAAAATTGCTTAATGAATGAAAGGCCCCTGAAGTTTATCTCCAAATCCTTCTGGTGACCAAATACAGCTTTCAATGTTTATGGGAAATATTTATGCTTCCTTTCAACCAAATCATTTGTTTTTGAACTCCTGCACACCACAGCAAATGCTTTCCAGAAATACGCACAACAGTTCCTAAAGAACATAATTTTATAAGGAGTTTGCAGTATTTCAGGATAGAATGCACTACACAAGGACTACAGCTGTTTAAGAAGTCAACTTTCAGTCATCCAAGATCTCTCCAAAGTCCACAGAATAAACCATCTTCTGACAGCACCTTCCTGCCTTTGTAGCATATAAATGAGGTCTGGACAACTAGCCAAGAGAGAATCTGGGCAAAATAAATGCCATCCTCTGGTTTAGAACAATAATAAAAGGAAGAAAAATAGGTGTATGCAGAAGTAATGTAACAGAGTTTGTTAGCAGCTCTACAAACAAAGTAATGAAACAGATTAGTGAGATTCCCACCTGACAGAATTAGTTCTACTACAGACAACAGCAAAAAACATGCAACAGGAAGACTGATGCAGAAATTAAATTATCAGTGAAATCTCACTGACACAAGGCAAAGGGAGGTTTACATACTGATAAGCTTCCCTGCCATATCCTTGTTTGGTCTTGACTCTTTGGGGTGTTTGTAGAGGTACATCACAGCTCGTCCAATGCCACTATGCTTCAGTGTCTCTTGGCTCACACTGGGCAGCTGCAGGGTCAGAAAGAAGCAAAAAATTATGTCTGAACATCAATGGTATCACTGAACTTTGGCAAAAGACCAAAACCCATCTTCACAATAAGCTTGAAAAAGAGCATTTTTTATTGTCCTACTAGGAACAGGTTAAAGTATCAAACACCAAAACCTAGGAATTTGCCTTAACATTCTTGGTACACTAAATCAAGTAAGTTTCCTGTACTATTTACTCCATATGCTCTTTTGCTTATATTACCCAAGAACTGAGTTACTGCCTTCAAAGCATTTGTTTTATAAAGAGAAAGACTTATGTGGTAAAAGCAATTCTACTAATCAGCTTAGCTACAAATCTGAAAGTCTACACTGAGTATGATGGGCTTTCTAGTGCACTGCACACTTTAATATGCTAGAAAAGATAAGGGACCACAAGAGAAAAAAACCTCAGGGATATATAGTAAATGACTCTTCACTAAACTTAGCACATAAAGCTGAAAAAGGCAGGCAGGGTCAAATAATCTAAATACAGGCAGAATTTTTGCAAATTCTCAGCAAGGAGAAATATTTCTAGTGCTTCAGTCAAAGCTAGCAAGTGAAGCTGCAAGAAAAGATTTTCTACTTCACTACCAGGACCATGCCATGTTTGTTTTATGAACACAGCAAAGACAAACTGAAGTGACCAATCACAATGTACACACCACTGAGAATGAGGGAAGGTAAGTGACTAGCGCAGTTCAGATTTATCCAGAATCTCAAAATGCTACAGCAACCCCTGAGAAAGGGTAGAGAACATCCTGTCTGTAGCTCACCTGAGAGTCTCAGAAATGTCTGCTGGCCAGCTGCTACCAGAGCTATTTACTTTGTTGTTTGTGAGCACAGGCAAAATTTTCGTAACAGTTAAGTGCCTGAAGTTCCCTAGCCAAAGTCTGATCAGCCAGACAACATGGCTACAATATGAGACTCATTAAAATGATGCAACTTTTAAAACACAACTGTTTTGCAGTTTGCTTCCTTGTGTATTTCACTGCACAGCCCATTGGTAGCAGCTGCACTGTTATCTACCACCAAACATCTCTCTAAAGCATGTGATTGTAAAACCTTGGAGAAGCCACAAATCAAATATGGTTAAATGTCAGTTTCAAACCTCTTGCAGAATTTTCAGAAGCTCCTCTCGTATCTTTAGCGCTGGTAGACTTCTGTCTGGAAGAGGAGAAAGCCACTCTTTGATGGCAGACATAACACCACTATCGATGAAAGTTTCTTTGAGGTCCTGCCTAGAAAAGCACAAAGAGAAGCCACAAAGCCATATTAATACACCAAAATCTTAAGCTGTGATGTTCCTTCAGCACAATAGTGCATTTGAGTTTGTTTCATGTTAAATTAACAGGTAAAAATATATGTACAATTTTAGGGTTCCGAGGTCAACTAGCTGCAGCATTTACTTGGAAGACAAAAAAGTGTTTCACCACATACTCAGTACGACTGCAATGTCAATTCATGAAATCTACCAAATTCTCAACACTCCCCAAGATGATAATGAACTGAGAGAATGACAACTCACTTTTTAAGATGCATAACTACAGTTGGCAGCAGAGTTAATTTCTTTAGTGCTGGTTTCTTTTGTGTATTCAGCTGTCGATCCTCCTGCAGAGAGTTGAAGAATCAGCACACATTAATCAGAAAGCAGCAACTCTCATGCTTTACAACATTTACAGGAACAAAAAATTAGTCTATTAAAACAAGAAGTGCAACTTTGGCAGGATTACACTAACTTTGCACCCTGCTCCATTATCCTGCAGCCCCAAAACACATTATATGATTACTTAAAAAAGGGTCCCCACTTCAGCCAATGTTTTCCTTAAAAGCATCACATTAGGAGACTCCCCCAAAAATCACTTTGTTTTTTCTTTTCTACTTCATGATTTAGGCTGATTGCAATAAACTGGAAGTGTGAACAGATAACCTAGAAACTTTGTCAGTAAGACCTCACCAAAACAACAGAAAACCAGCTATTCAAAACAATGAGAAATGCAAAAAACCATCTAATTCACTTCAGCTAAGAATGTAACTGGATAACCTAGAGATTTAAGATGAAGCATGGCGCAAGTAACGTATGAGCAAACAAGTGTACATCACGTGACAGAACAAAGTTTGGATTTCAGACTATTATCCAAGGCCATAATGTCAGTATCTTTTCAGTACTTGGGCTCTCATATCAAAAACACCCATTACAATCAACAGATTCCTGTCCTTCTGTGGCAATTCCTTTCCATTCATCTTAATCCACTGAAGGCTCTTTTTGCACAATGTTGTTTTTTTTATTGCAAGGAAGGAAATTCTTCACCTTCTTCTGCTCTTCATGCCCCAGAATGGTTTGACAGGCACATGCTAGAGAATTTGAGACACGACAATACTAGAGCTCATCTCTTCCTTCTATCCAGCATTTCAAACTTATGGCTTCATTTGAAACATTTGGCTACCATCTTGTCCAAGAAAGATGTCCTTGTCAAGATCAAGAGAGTCTCAGCTGTGAGATTGCTATCTCACTCTCCCCTTCCTCCCCAAACAAATAATCCTTATCTTCTCAGAAAGATTGTTTTTGTTGTTATTTATAAGACTACTTTTTCTCAAGTTCTGTGTGTTCCCCTCCAGTTGGTTTTAATAAGTTTCACAGTGCTTTTTGTTAATTTGATTGCTATTCCAACAAAACTGCAACCAAAACAGATGATATCTGACAAAAGGCAAGACCCCAATAAACTCTGCATAGTAACATTAAACATGACTCCTTCAAAAAGGCTGTCTGCAAAGGCAGAACTTCTCTAATTCTGTTGCTCTACTATCATTTACCACAGTACTGTCAAACAGTTTAGAAATGAGTTCTTCTCAGGAACAAAGTACTATATACGCTTGTAATTGTATAATGGAATTGAAACACAGTCCCTTTCTCAGTGTTCTGATATACTTATTCATGTAGTTTACAGAACATGCACACATGCCTTTTTATACAACAGCTGATCTCAACAGTTTAGCAAGTTTACTAGTTTTAATCTTTAAAATGAGTAAATGTTTTCTCTACATTTCAAAGGAAGAAATGTTTTAATTCAGAATAGCAAAGTAACATTTAAATAGTTACTCAGATATTGGATGCTTTCCACAGCATTCAGATTACTCCTCCTGAGTACCAGCCATATTTCTGTATTTTAGTCTTCACAAGATTTTCCCACAGAATGGAACTGGATTTTAAAGTCTTTGGAGCCTAGAAAACTCACCTCAGCAGCTTCATTCATCTTCACAATCATCGCACTGACCACATCATCTGCATCACTAATAAAAGTTCCACCGTCACGGTTTCGTCTACGCTTGCCACTCATACTCTTCTTTCGTTGAAGCATCATGTCAAAATCTGACATGAAATCCATACTGAAATGCAAGAAGAGAGATGGTCACGAGGATTGATCTTACTGTCTTTATAGGAAATAACTTTGTATTTCTGTAGCACAACCTTTCAAAAATTCTCCAATAAATCTACAAGCATTATGTCTTAATATCCCTGTAGGTAGTTATCCTCAGTATACAAACTAGAAAACTAGCAAAGAGCTTCAATGGCTCTGAGATGCTCTAAGAAGTCTGCAAGACCTTGCTGAAATAGCTAATGACATACATATAATATCCAGGGTTCAAAATGTGCCAAATCTGTCACTGAAGCTAAGAGAGATTTATCTTTCCTTTCCCTGCAATACAATACACTGCTCTGATACTACTGGAGCAGACTTAAAGGAAACAAAGGCTTTCTGATGGTTAAGTCTTGCCATACTTTATCCCTTATATCAGGAGAGAAACACACCTGTGACTCCAATGCTGAACTGGCTAGAAGTAGAGCTGGATGCCTGTTTCTTTAGTTATTAATTTCACTCTGGTTTAATTTCTCTCTGGTTTTGATGTGAACCATGAAATACTGTTCTCTGAAGCAAAAGCACAGGTATTCTGCTATGGAGTGCCAAGTAACTAAGCTGCACAAGCTGAGAGAGGGCCTTCTGTTCTAGCTGATAAGAACAGACTTTCTGTAGAAACATACTGCCAGAAGTCTAGCCAGTCTTCGGAGGAGCCCTTTCACTATAATCATGCATTTGCTATTAACAAAATAGTACATAACACACTGACTTACTGCTTCCCCCTTTTGATGTTATCATCAGAGTCCGATTCATCTGCTGTCTCCTTCATGTCTGCATCACCTTTCTCTTCCTCCAAGTCTTCCTGATTAAAACCCTGACAGGTAAAGACAGTGCAAATTAGTGTATGGATTAAGACTTGAGCATCTACTCAAGCACACGACACTCATTCTTGAAAAGCTTCAGATAGGTCTGCAGGGGATCTAGAAGAAAGAATAAAGGCTTCCTAATTCCACCTGTGACACTCACACCAGTAACTCTCTCAACAGAAGAGCTGTAAATGCTATTTAACTCAAAGACCACCTCAGCAAGTCCAGCAGATTAAAAGCTTCCCTCCTAATCCAGCATGCTTAGCTCTAGAAGAGTAACTTGCTGGTTTGACCAACTGAAGGTTCTCCTTCGCAAAGCCACCTGCCCTCTCACCCCGATCCATCCTCTCCCCACCCCTGTGCTTCAGGCTTAACTCCAGCCAGAAAGATATATTCCTACAGGCATATGAGTTCAAACACAAACAGTCAAGTCATTCTGGAGTATCTTCCCAGGAAGATCAGATCTAGCAAATGAGCAAGAGACATTCACAGTAACACTTACCGTAAATTCCTCTTCTTCCTCATCTCCAGATTCTCCAAATATATCTGCAATCAAGTTCCTGTGAAGGTAACAGTAACATTTATCTATTCAGACTGCAACAGTGAGAAGTATCTTTCGTGCAAAAATTCTAATGACTCTGTGGACATCCACCTTTCATTCTGCCACCTACTACTGACCTTCTTCTTCACACCACCAATGAAGGTGGGCAATCATTCTCTGCTTGGGATTCATCCAGTCTCCATTCATGATCAGTGTCACTATCTGCAACCCTGAGGGAACTGATATTCCCAGAAGCACTTACTCTTGTTCATTTCCAGATTCACTGTCACTCCCAAACAGATCTTTCTCTTCTTTTTTCTTCCCAGCATTTTCTTTTTGTTCTTCTTCCTCACTATCTGATACCATATTTTTCTTCCTTTTGTCAGATTTTTCTGAAGCAGCATCACTATCTGATTCTTCAGCATCAGAGACGATTCGTACTTTTTTTGCAGCTGCCAAGAGAAAGAAGCATTACTTCATGTGCTAGTAACAGAGGTGACAACTCTTAAAGAACTAGTCTCTCAAATTCAGTTTGGACAAGAGGAAAGCCGACTACCCTTCCTACCCAAAAATCACTGCCATCTCTTAAAAAACATAAGCATTCTAACATCTGGTTTATTCCATCAGTAACTGAAGTTCTCATATATCACATCTATCCATAAAAACTTGTGATTTCAAAACTGACTCTCACCCTCAGTATATTAAAAAAATGAAGAAAACAGGGAAAAATACTAGAAAAGTAACAACAAAATAGAGAAGTGACTAATAGGAAAGGAATAATCCACATGGCAACAGATGCCAGTATAAAGCACTGCAGTCTTTTCTACTTCCATCTGATCTACTTACTACTCAGAATTATTAGACGTTCACAGAAAAATTGCAGTTACAACAATAGCTTCTACAAATGCAGCTGTGCTCTAAAAAAATGTGCTTTATGGTTTCTTATCTATCTGAGATGCCTTCACATAAAAACTGGTTTAACTCTAACACTACTGCTTGTCACATCACATTATTTTCACACTATAGTTCCTTACGTGTTTTCTCACTGTCATCTTCACTGTCAGAAAGGATAGCCGTTTTCCTCTTCACTGTGTTCTCTTTTTCTTCATCACTGCCTGATATCTTCTGTCTCTTAGAAGCTTCTTCTTCACTGTCAGAGTCCTGAAATCCTTCCCTTACACGTTTATTATCTGAATGATGAGAATCATTCTGCACCTCCTCCTTCCTGTCCTCCCCATCACTATCCTCAGACTCTATTTCTTGTTTCTGTCTGGCAATGTCCTCACTCTCCGAGTCACTAGCCGGCTGTTTGCGGAGCTCCTCACTCTCCGAGTCGCTGGCTGGCTGCTTGTGAAGCTCCTCACTCTCCGAGTCGCTGGCTGGCTGCTTGTGGAGCGCCTCACTCTCCGAGTCGCTGGCTGGCTGCTTGTGGAGTGCCTCACTCTCCGAGTCGCTGGCTGGCTGCTTGTGGAGTGCCTCACTCTCTGAGTCGCTGGCTGGCTGCTTGTGTGATTCATCATTTTCAAAATCACTACTGTGATCCCTGTGAAGTTCTCCATTTTCAGAGTCACTTGCTCGATGATTTAAGGCATCTTCATTTTCAGAGTCACTTAAATGCTGATTTGGATGGTCCTCAGCATCAGAATCACTGTCTTTCCCTCCATGAACTGCTTCATTGTCTGAATCACTTACAGTGTGATTTGGTGGCTCCTCAATATCTGAGTCAGTGTCTTTTTGCCTTGGGATATCTTCATTTTCAGAATCGGTCTCATGAACCTCTCCCATTTGTCCATCATCTTCTCCATCACTGTGTTCATTCTGAAAAAGAAAAAATCTCAGGCAACTAACCAAAAAAAACCTTGAGAAGTAAACAAAATACATTCCGAATTTTTGATTTTCCTTCTTCCAATCTGATTACCCAAAGTATTGCAAACTGAAATACTTTCTATACAGAAATAATTATTAGACAATTTGCATCAAAATATTATCAATTCAGATCAAGAAATATATTAAGAGATCTATGGAAGTCTTTCCACCCTGTAGCTCAATCACATTTTGGAAATGGTAACAGAACTTAAAAACCAATCAAATAAACATGTCTAAGGCCAGTTCCTCACGGACAAATGTTTACTGCTTTCATTTTAAAAACTCAGGCCTTCAAAGTGGTTTAGTCCAAAACCCCAGTAACAAGGCAAGAAACACTATCTCCCACTTGTTATTTTAACATCTCAAAAACAGGTATTCTTTTAAATGAAATACATTTTATTGAAACCGCACGTGCATTACTTTCTAAGTGACGATAAAAAGAGCTTGCGTCATTTCCTTCTTTGCCAAGGAAATGCATTTAAGAACATATAAAGACCAAAAGCCTACCAAAAACTAGGAATAAAGTTTTATCAGACCTTTCAGAGTATTCTTGTTAACAAGTTTTGTGTTTCAATGTGTAAGAAGGTAAGAACAGATTCAATGCTTCTCTCCCTTAAGCTGATAGTTCCCTTGCATATCCAGACACCTGAGATAACTTACACACAACACATCCATCTTAAAACTTTAGAACTGAAATAGTCCTTTATGTCTTTTTCTACATGGCAAAAAATACTGAGCCACACACTCCATTTTTGGAAACACTTTTCACCGGTCAATAGTGATACTGACAGATGGCAACATCTTGTTTTCTCTCTCCTACAACATCTTCCTACTTGGAAAAAAAAAATCTCAATTGCATTTACCTAAGACACAAAATTAAACTCCTAAACAGTCACAATAATCCCATTTTCAACTGAAAAGAACAATACTGTAAAAGGAACTTATTTTCTCCATACTCAACTCTATTCTTCTACTAGGCTTTCCTCAGGAGTGCTTTTGTCTAGTCTAAAGACTACTTCCATTAGCATATTTGCAAACTGTATTAATTTTCCTAGGAGATACTTTAAGATCTATATATCCTGGAGCTTTCTAATCATTTTCTCAGCCTGTCTATTTTTGTTTTCTAAAGTCATTTTACTTGCATTCAGAACCATACAAAATGCAGGTGTGTCTATCCTACACCTATAACAAACAATACTATTAATACTTAAAATGTATTACTTAAATAAAATTAATTGCTTTTAGAAACTACTCCCTCCAGAATTATACCAAGTGGTAAATAACACTTCTTTTTAAGATTTTGACCATACACATTTATTTCCTTGGCTAGCACTTGATAAAATAATTTCTAAATTACTGCAGAATTATTAACAGAAAGTTACACACATTTTGAATACAACCTCACTATTTCCAATGCTAGCTACAAAAGAGCTGCTGTGGTATCTGAGTGAGTAGTTTTCTCTCTGCTGCTTGTCCCTGTCTCTACAGTGATGCTTTCTCCTTACAGAAAGGAAATATGGTTCTATTAAAACCTGAATTTGGAATTTTAAAGTATTAAATATGAAGATTAAGAAGTTACAGAACTGAGGATGTACATCTGAGGAAGGCAATACACAGTCAACTGCTCTCAGCTTAATATGGGATTTTATTTACTTTTTTTTTTTCTTAACACAAAATTGATTCAATTGTCCTCTCCTGCCCTGTACTGGTCACACAAACTAACACAATATATATGTGATGTATTTTCTCTGACTGTATTATTTAAGATTAAAGTAAACTGAAGCTGCAAACAAACCAGGAAACAGATTTTACAGCAGTGTTAGAGATATGGCCATTGAGAAATACTAAAACGCAGAGGTATACACTGAAATAGATGTTTATAGCAATAAAACTTCTTTAATCCTTATTTTCCTACCATTAATTCTTGATGGCTTGTCTATCTTCTCTTGATTTCAGATGCATAATGCTGAATAGGCACTGATAATTATGTCAGCAGTATTATGTCATTTTGCTAAATAAAACCAAGGAAAACAATGCAACTTGTTTAAACTAACAGAATGATCTTGCAGGCTGCTAGTCTAGAAAGTCTTTGGTGGACAAGTAATCAAAAAACGAGAAACCATCATGATTCTTAAACGTTTCTAAGGTTGCAAGTATGGCTGTAGGTTATAAATCCACCTGGTCAGAATATATTACTAAAATTACAAGGAACTTCCTATGCAAAATACCTGGCTATTACAATTACACAGCATTATTACTGAATCACTTTACAATACACTGAATCTCTAATCTGTTACTGCAAAGTGACAATCACTCTCAAGAACAAAAATGTTTGGAGAGAAAGAGCAGATATGCATCCTAATTATCTCACATTGAGATTATACAAAGCTCTGCACCAAAGAATCCCAGTGGTCACAGACACTGAACTCTCCTGTGATATAATCACCTACAGAAGAACCACTAGGTGCCCCTAGACATACTGGGCAGAGAACCACCATCTACTCATAGTCCTGAGCCTAGAAAGCACAACCAGAGCCAACCCAAAAAGCACACTGTTTTATCAGTCAAGCCAGTAAGCCCCATGGAGAGATGACACACTACTTGAGACTCAGCACAATAACATAACTAGGCACCTGATAAAGCAGAGAAGACAGAGCTCACTTGCTCGGAGCCTATACAGAACAGATAGGCCCAATCCACAGCTGTCACTCCAAAGGTCTTCTGAATAAACAAATCTGTGAATGTTTTGGATGCACTTGATATTAAAAGGTGTGTGCAACTTCACAGGGAGATGACTAAACTCTGTAGTAAAGTCTACCCTCTCCCCCCCCCCTTTTTTTTTTACTACTTCGTCTCTAAAAAGATGTTGTCAAAGAAATCCAGTATGTAATTTTGGAGTTTTCTGTTTTTTCTTTTCCAAATATTAAAAGATCAGACATCCTCAAAAACAAGTAGGTCTCAGGTAATTGCTACTGCATTTTTCTCTAATTCCTTTGCTTTCTTTTCTTCCTCCTCTTTATCTATAAACATTTTAATTGAGATGTCCTTTATTTTTTTTAACTGATAGAATTCTGTAATATGAGGCTTTAGTACAGTATAATATAAGCAACACATCAAAATCAAATTTACAGTGTTATCCTTCTACATAAAAATTTTAGTAGCAAGTAGTTTATTGGAGCAACATGCAGCCACTTTCAAGAGGTACTGTTTGATAATTTAGTTAAGTTCAACAAAATTGACTCTCTACTAAGATCCCATGAATGGCATTTATTAAACTAAGGCATACATAACTACCATAGGCAGATCAACAAGTGTCTCTTTTTTCAGAAGTGTAAGGTATTTATGTTTGTTAACAGTCACAGTAAAATGGCAACTTAATTCATGAAGGCAGCAGCAAGTTGATGGAAGTGTAAGAATCTAAGTCATTAAAGATTTCCATATAAGCCTGGCTTGTATAAACACTGTAAACATGATTTCATATTCATTACTGTACTAAAACTATGTGTTACCTAGTTCTATTTGTCTAAAGCAGAATCGGTAAGGACATCAAGGAGAACATTTATAGATAAAGTGGGATTGGGGGAAGGAAAGTCAGAAAAGAATTGTGGAAAAGAAAAACCCACATACCTGAGACCTACATAAGTAATTCCTCAGGATTCCCCTTTTCTTTAAAGTTAGGAACCTGAAAAAGAAGTTTGAAAGTTTACAACTCCACTTCTTTACATCTGAGTTCTAAATTAGAGACGAAATAGTAATTAAATAGACTTAACTGATTAGGCTGTCTCAAAGGTTTTATTACCTTTGAGTGTCATTTCTCCCACATACTCCTGAAGATAAAGGAAACAAGAGGATGAGAGAATACTTAAGGCAAATAATACGATAAATCACTGAAAGCTACTCCTTTCAGAGACAGCTCCTCCGCATTACTGCATCTGGAGCTGTATTTTGAATCTGGCGTAAGGAAAACTGAGAATGTAAGACTTCATAACAAAACAAAATACTCATAATATTTATTATTTGAACTGAATTAAAATGCTAAGGCTTGAAGGTTTACAGCTACTATTGGACAGAAAGGTGGTTTAGTTCAGTTTTTTGTTTTGTTTTTAACAGACTTTCTGAAGTATTTTATATGGAGAGGAATGTTCAACAGCCATCACAGAACAATGCCCTTAAAATAACACAGGCATATAAAGAGGATCAGTTAACAATGGTAATAGCTCCTAGTACTTTCTGGTAATTTAAATCTGGAAAAGACATTACGAAGATCAAAGTAATAGTCAACTATCTGTTCTTCAGGCCAGATATCCAACTACTTTGCCATAGTAAATAAAATTAAAATACCACAGGATTCTAGAAGCGTAAGAACAAATGACCAAGTTTTCATACACAGCTACCTTAACAGCAACATAATAACTCTCCATGCACTCATCATTTTTTATTAAAACAGAAGTAGTAAATCCCTTTGAAAGACAAATATTTCTCCCATGCTGAAAATGTAATTGTGACAGTAAGAGATGCTGCCATGCACCAAATCAATTTTTTCCATGGTAAATATCAATGCCTTTTAAAAAAGAAATTCCAAATCTGCTTTTCACTCTAATTCAAATACGTAGGAATAACTTCCATTTTATACAAATATAAAAATCTTCATCTATTTTCTAACTCTGAAGAAAGTATGAATTAGGAAAAAAAAGATTGCAAATATACCACAGCAGAGTTGACACAGCAGCCTGCTGCAGTATATCACACCACGCACATTAAAGCAATTTTAAAAATGTATACCACTGAATATTCAGTTAGTCAATCCTCATCTTTACATAAAATACAACAAAATATGCAAAACAGAAAGAAATGGCTTTGATTACCGTTTTTATGAGTATTAAAAAATTCTCCATAATATAACTTTGCAGGCAGAAGACACGAGTTCACAAACCAAAATTGTTCCTTCCTAGTAAGGCCTAATGTTATTACATTTTAAGTCACAAAAAAAATCCTCAAAATTAACTCAAAAATTGTCTTAGAAAGCTAAAGAGAACATTCACTTTTATCAGAATTTCTTTTCAACCCAAATACTCAATCTACAAGTGACTCTCCTCTAGATACAACCCTGGATATCAAAGCACTACCACCTTTTTCATGGTGGCAAAAAACCTTTTCAGAAGAAAAACAGATCCCATTTAGAAACCTTGACCTGCTTCTGCTCCACATGGAAACCCACTCCTTTGCAAATGACAGAGAAAAACAGCACAAAACACACTTGAGATTCAACACTCACATCTGAAAGGGAAGATGGAAGATGAAAGAGTATTTATTCACTGGTAAGGAAATCTCTATCTCCATAATGTGTGGTTTTACACTACTGTGAAGAATTTGATGTAAAACACCAAATTCCTCATAATCCATTGCTTACAATGTTAAACTCAAACTGCTGAGCTTCCTTTAATTGAGTATAACAATATTAAACTTTTTCTAGCATAAACAGTGAATGCTATTACAACAATTAAGAAGAAAAAAAAGTTCCTATTGGTCAGGAGATTATCTTTCTGCAAGTAAAGTTCTGCTAGATGGAACCCTTAATTACAACTGAATAGACATATAAGTCTCATTTACCAGAAAATGCCTCTTTAAACAAACAAACAAAACCCTGCAATTTATAGAAGAATAATCTTTATCTAGATAAAACTCCAACAGTACCTCTGAATGATGCCCTACGCTTCCATTCTCAGATCCAGAATGCTGCTCATTTCCTTCATCTTCAACGTCAGATCCTGAATCTCGCTCATCTTGCACTGGAGTAGCTCCACCATCATCTACTCCAAAGGTAAAAAGAAAAACTCAGTGACATCTCCCAATGTTTAAAAGAGCTCTGACAATGATAATGAACATCACTGAACAGTTCTGGAGCCCCCAGTACAAGATAGATATGGACGTGCTGGAATGTGTCCAGAGAAGGGACACAAGGATGATGAGGGCTGGAGCCCCTCTCCTATGAGGACAGGCTGAGAGAGATGGGGTTTTTCAATATGGAGAAGAGAAGGCTTGTGGCCTTCTAGTACCTGCAGGGGGCCTACCAGAGGGCTGGGGAAGGACTTGTAGGATGTCAGGTAGCGATAGGACTACAGGTAACGGATACAAGCTTGAGGAGAGTAGATTTAGGTTGGATGTTAGGAATAAGTTCTTCACCATGAGGGTGGTGGCACAGGTTGCCCAGAGAGGCTGTGGAAGCCCCATCCCTGTAAGTTTTTAAGGCCAGGCTGGATGGGGCTCTGAGCAACCTGATCTAGTGGGAAGTGTCCCTGGCCATGGCAGGGGGGGTTGAAACTAAGTGATCTTTAAGGTCCCTTCCAACCCTGACAAATCTATGATAACAGGGAGCCAGACACTGCTGCAATCAGACTCTCGTTCTAACAGTGGACTAATGTAGAGAAACGGATGGTATCTACTGGGAAGGTCTGGAACAAACCCACCACAGACAACCGCCAAGAGATCACAAAACTACTTATAACACGCACCCAAGGAGAAACTGATAACACTTATTAAAATACGGAAGTAATAATAACGGGGTCGCTGTGTTGAGATCACGCCAAGGGAAGCAAACCGGCCCTGTCGATGCCACCCCAAACACCTGAGGAGCCGGCTGCCGACGACCCCCGGCGCGGGGGAAGCCCGGCCTGGTTACGCGCACTGTGGACCGGCCACCGAGATAAGACGTGGGGCATGACGCCGTCGACACTACGCGACCCCACGGTGAGCACGACGGGACCCGAGAGCCGGAAGCGGCCGCCGGGCGCGCACAGAGGGCAGGGCGATCCCTCTGGGCTTCGCCGTGCTCAGCACCCTCCCTCACAGGGCCCAGCGCTCCAGACGTCTCAGCCTCCCGTGAGGAACCCTACTGCGCCGCTACCTGACTGGTCCCCGCCGTAGTACTCGCTCTCCATGGCAGGCCGCCGGCCCCGCCTCCCCGCCGAGGGCTGGCGGCGGGGCAAAGCCGAAACTCTCGCCGCTAGTGCCGACCGCCTCCAGGCGCCGCAAACGCCAGCCGCTTCGCACAGACCCAAAATGGCGTCTCTCCTCCCAACGGCCGATAGCCGCCACAGCGCATGCACCACAAACCGTCGTCACCTTCCCACCGCGCGCAGGGTCGGGGAGGCGCTCGCGAGGCTTCCGGGAGCAGCCGCCGCCAGAGGGTCTCGCTCCGGTGGGCGGGGCCGCAGCGTCAGCCGTTACTCTCCCGTACACCGCTGCGCCGCGCTCCGCCGTTCCTCGGTGTACGACACTTCTAATATGTGGAGAAGCCAAGCTCAAGTCGTGGTGTGGGAAAACTGGAAATTGTTCACTGCTTTCCTACAGGGTCTGATTTAACGGCCACAAACTAGAAAACATTTGTTGTCCTCTCCCCAAACATTTTTTTTCTATTTTTTCCTAGAAAATGGTTCGATTTTAGCTTGATAACTGAAATGCTGGGGACTTAAAAGAGCCTTTGAGAAAAATAGGCTGCTTTGTTCCCTTGCATCACCACGGGAAATGAAGAGCTGTACAGAAGTGCAAAATGGATATTTTAATGAAGATGTTTCCTTGTATGAGCCATGTGGGAACTTCTGAGAGACTTAACCTCAGAAAATGTTAGGTGACCACTAGCTGGGGAAATTGTTAGTTTATGCCACATCCTATGGGGTGGGGGGCTGGTGTGGGTGCTGAGAAAACACTGAACAAATCACAGGGAAGTTGTGTAGTTGCCCATGACAACAAGGGATGCACACAGGTGACAGAAGCCAAGGAGTTGGCCCGTTGAATTTTTGATAAAGGAGCACTGGCTTGCCGTGAATATGCAGGGAGCAGGGCTGTCCTCTTCTGTGTTTGTTGGAGTCAAACACCACCTGATAAGAGCTCTCTACCTACCCTGATACAGCCGTGGGGGATCAGTTAGAGAGTCTTTACTATTTCTGTGACATCTTTTGACGTTCTGTTTCACTGTGCCCTTTCCAGATTGGCAATGTAGTCCTCATCATCTTTATCAGCTGCTTTGGCAGCTTATTTCACTACCCACATGTCCATAGACCAGCACACTGGTGCTAGCATGTTTTATTCCACTGCCACAGCAGTACACTGCAATGCTGTGTGGAGACACCTTAAACAGATGCCAGTGCTGGACAGCCTGTGTTCACCAAGCTGTGCACACAGGCTTTGACTGTCTTACTGACAAGACTAGTAAGTCATCATGAAGAGAAATCTACTTTGGTATTTCTGGGACTGTGTTTGCTCGCTGCTGAGCAACATCCTGATTGCCACTTCAGGATTTTTGTGACCATTGCTTCAAGGCTTTTGTGCTCTAACATCCTGGCTAGAGCCTTCTTCCTCATAGATTTTTTAAAATGAAAAAAAAAATCAGTTTCATTACCAAGTAGAGTTTCATTCCAGTAAGCTTCTTTATATAAGTTGCATATTTATTTCTAGAAAAAGAAATAAAATAGATAGCATTAGATAACTCACTGAAAAACAAACACAACAGACAAAATCCCCCAACCAAAGAAAGATCAAAACAGGTATGTCTCAGAGTACCTTGTGATGGATTGTTTCTAACATCATCTTCTTCCAGAAGTAAGGTAGATGATTCTGAAAATAAAATAAAATTCCATTAAATATGAAGTCAAGGCAGAAAGAGGCAGCCAACATACATAAACATCCTGTTAACTCTTCTATGTGAAGTTTCCTTTAAGAACTATCAACACTTACCATTTGGGTATAACATGACTTTCAGCCAACACAGCTCCAAAGAGGGTTACAAGACAACCCAACAAAACCAGACTGACTACACAACAGCTAACATGCACTTTAATAAAAGATCACTGCGTTGGGAAATGAGCAGTGAAGGGAACTTAAGGAACAGCAAAGGGGGAAACTGAGGCAGCTATGCTGGAGTCAGGCAATTGGAAGTCCAGGTTATGCATGCAACTGGTTGTCATATGGATGATTCTATCTTAGTCTGCTTAAGGAATGCAAATAAACCACCAGGTCTGCTAGTAGAAAATACTCCGGTCTGCACCACCTCCTTCTTGCTTGAATCTGGGCTAGCAACAGCAAAAAACCACCTGGTACTCCTTGTACTGAGTCATTCCCAGCCACCTCGTAGCAAAAGTGAGTCTCCTGGTCAGACCGTGGCATGTCAGCCTGGAGCTTCCCCAAAGGCACCTGCTTCAGAATGGAACTGTGCTCTGCACAGAGCTGGGAATGATGGCTTGTGCAAAGGCAAGCTCCTTTCAGAAAAACTTCGCTTTCCCGCAACAGGAGACACTATGCAGAGCCTCCCGCAGCAGCAGTTTCTCCTGGAAGCATGTACCCCACTCTCCACCCCTGGCCTGTGACCCATCGGCCCCCTCCGTGTGCAGAGGCAGGAGCGAGTACCGGCACAGAGCGATGGCCGTGGCGGCCTGAGGGGGGCGGTACCGGCCCGCCCTGTCCACCTCCTCCGCGGTGGGCCCGTCCGGTCCTGCCGCTCCCGACCCGGCCCCGGTCCCTCCTGCCTCTGGGAGGGCTAGGGGCTGTCCTCCTGCGAAACCCCCAAGGCGGGCGGTGGCCGGGGGCTGGAGGCTAAGCGCCCCTCCGGCAGGACGTGCCTGGAGGCGGGAAGCTGCCGACCCCTCCCTGGCGCTGCTGGTGGGCAGAGGCCGGGCTGTCCTCAGGTTGAAACTCGACTGAGCCAGAGACGCCTTGGCTCGTCCTGAGGGTCAGGTCAGGGGCCAGGGGCTGGCGAGATCCAGCGGTGGCGCGGCCCCTGCCGATGCTCGGCGCCTGCTGCTGCCTCTCCCTTCCGTTCTTGGGGAGAAGGCCAGAGTGCCATCCCGAGCTTACCAAGCCCTGCCCCACATCTGCGAGCAACGTTTCTTGCCCTTCCTCTTGGCCGCTCCTGCTGCCGTGTGCAGCCGGGTCACTGCTGAAGCGCGACTGGAGGGGAAATCTCTGGGGCAACTGAGTTCATTAACTGTGTGTTTCACAAGACAGTTTCTGGAAGAGTGGTGGAGGAGACAGATAAGGAAATAAATCATCTGCTGAAAGTGAGAGTTAAAGGGAAGTACGTGCTTGAGATCATTGAATCACAAGATGGTTTGGGTTGGAAAGGATATTTAAAGATAATCTAGTCCAATCCTCCTGCCATGGGCAAGGACATCTTCCACTAGGTCAGGTTGCTCAAAGACCCATCCAATCTGGCCTTGAACACTTCCAGGGAGAGAGCCCTCACAACTTCCCTGGACAACTTTTTCTAGTGACTCACCACCCTCACAGTAGAGAATTTCTTACTTTTATCTCATCTAAATCTACCCTCTTTCAGTTTAAAACCATCACCCCTTGTCTTGCCAGTACAGAATCTGATAAAAAAAATCAAGCCCACAAGCCACTAGCTGCTTATGCAGAGTCCAGATTATCCCACAACTCATAGTCAGGACTAACCAAACCAGTGTGAATCTGTTGCACATATAACCTGACAAGCAGGAGCAAGTTCTGGGAAATACAGCCAGAGAGTGAACTCCCTTGAAAAACTGTTTCAAAATGAAAAAAACAAGTTCAAAAGAGCATCAGAGAAAGAGGAGGCATATCATTTGGGCAGATTTTTTTTTAAAGAAACTGAAGCACTCTTTCCCTCCTGCCTTTCTCATGGTCCCTTGAATGAAAAATACTGCTGCTGTTTGTCAGTGACAGCTGGGGACCAGCCAGGGAGTGAGATGGTCAAGCAGCCCAGAAGACTGAACCCATTGGTGGGACTGGAGCCTCTCTAGCCTGCCTGTTTCTCTTCTCATCAACCCTGATGATGCACAAGGAGTATTTCAGTGGAGGCAAGCAGTTGTGGGAGCATTGCTGCATCTCCTGGGTTGGCATTTGGGACCAGAGAGGGTGAAATTGTTTCCACTTGCTTCCCAGGGCTTTATGGTAGCATGGGAGGTAATGAGTATTGACCCAGGATGATGACCAGTGTTCTCAGGTCAGGAGTCTCGGTGGTCAGAGCCAGAACAGCAGTTGTCTTTTCCAATGCGCTCAAATTCAGCATTGCATTTATTTAGAGTGATCCCTGCCTGAACTGCTAAGGAGCAGGGCTGAGTGTTTCCAGAGGAACACTCACATTAGACTCTGACAGAAGGTTCTGGTGACCATATGGAGCTGGGAGAGAGGTGAGGGTCAGCCCTGACCTTTATTTTATCACCACCGACCATCTCACTGCCCCTCTGAGGTGGCTGTTCCCATGCAGCTTGGGCTCTTCCATGCAGTGCTCAGGGCTCTCTGCAAAATAAGACAATTAAATCCTTGAGTCCAGGCTTTAGGATTTCTATGTGCTGCCA
This sequence comes from Bucco capensis, assembly GCA_013396975.1. NCBI lineage: Eukaryota > Metazoa > Chordata > Aves > Piciformes > Bucconidae > Bucco > Bucco capensis. Next base: position 1,235,532 of record VWZO01013601.1, read on the forward strand.
AGTATCTTAATCTGGGCTGTTTGTGGAATTTTTATCCCGTGGATCCCTTGGTATGCCTGGAATGTTTGCTTTTCCTACTGTGTGTGTGTGTTTGAGGCACTCCTGTAAAAACAAGAGCTTCCTGCCTGCCTTGTAAATCTTTGCTTGATTGGCACAGTCGCCTTTGATGATTAATCAAGGGGCGAGCCGAAGCTGACAAACTCAGGGAACCTCACTCCTTGCAAATGCCCAGCACATCAGTGAGAGACCTGAGAGGAGGACCAAGAGAGCTGGCTGGTCTGCAGAGCCTGCTGAGGAGACACATGTGGTGACATCGGTTTTTGGTAAGGGCCTGGGAGAGGAAGAACTGAACGGAAATTCCAATGAGCTAAGGAAATGCTCTAGAGGACTGAGACTTCAGAGGCATTTTCTATTGTATCATCAAGCACATAGCTAAAACATGCAGCTTCGCTTGAAATTCTTTGCTCAGTCCAACCTAGCCTTCAACCTTGGGTTGTTCTGGGGAAGGGTGGAGTTTACCCCATGTGTGATGAAGGTTTCTCCAGGACATTGTAAAAGGGGAGACTACTGAGAAGACCAGGACCACCTTGTTAGCACAATTTGGCTTCATCCCCATGTTCCCCTCAGAGGCTCCCAGGTGTCAGAAGCCCTGCCTCTATGTGACACGAGGGTGCCAGTTTAGTTCTGAAGACCAGATCACCTCCAGAACAACAAAAATAGCTCCCACATCCTTGCCAAAGGGCTGTTAATTTGCCCCGGCTAATGTAGCTGTTGCTCTTCCAACCCCTGAACTTGTGTGCCAGCTTTGTCCTTGCCCAGAATTGGCTGTGGGATTCCTGAGCTGACACTGTGTTGTTCAGGGCCGGCAACATGTGGACCTGTCTCCATGTCCCCATGCTCCCAGAAGAGGATTACCTTGGCAAAACAGCTAGCTCACATAGCAGAGCTGCAGGCTGCCACCGACAGGGTCAGCCACAAACACATTGCCAAATGCAAGACATTCAGCATGGGAGTCTGGTGGAAACCAGAGAGTTCAGTATACACTATTTTCCAGTCCTGATCTTCCCACCTTTTTCTTTGTTTTTCTTCATTGCTAGAGGCAACATCTGTGCAGTGAGCCAGGGGAGGGACATCACCACGATGAGAAGGTCCAGGAACAGAGCACTGAAGCACTGAAGCACAGGGTCACAGCTGAGCAGGCAGCCAAAGATGATCTGTACCTCCAATCCAGCTGAGCCTCAGGAGGAGGGACAGGTAGCAGCATGGGAGCGCTGAGGATACATCCCTGCATGGAGCAGCCAGTGTGCCTGCTGATTGCTCCCTGGAACTGATGTATAGAAAGGAAGAACATTTCTGTCATGCACAGCTGGCAGAGTCCTCCAGCATCTCCCTGCTCTGGGACAAACTGCTCCAGAGGCCCTGTCTCTGTTTATCCTGCTTGCTAATAAATAGGTGCTAGTTACAGGTCCTCTTGGAACCCATCTCTCCACCCCCCATCTGTGACCCCCTGACAGACAAGACCAGAGGCAATACAGCCTGTGTGTTTTCCTCTGTTGTGTCTTTCTCAGGTAGTGTTAGGTTTGAAGCTGCTGCTGCTCCACCTTTCAGCTTTACACCCTGCTTTGCCTCAACTGTATTTCCTCCATATGTTTGCTGGGCTGGGGTGAGCACTTTGCCATCATCTCTCCACATCTGTCCTGATGCTGAGAAGCCCATTGCCATCTGGAGGAGAGATGCCACCAGATATCTGTTTTGGGGGGGATGTAGGGGGATGCTCTGCTACAGAGTTGTGTCATTCATCTTCACACTGTAATGAGCTGCTTGTTCCAGGGCCAGTTCTTATTGCACAACAAAACCTCCTTAGATGCAGTGCAAGCGAACCAGCTCCTGCAGCATTCCACAAAGAACAGTAATATTTTAATCTCACCTGTGAAGATAACCAGCAAAAATGCCACTGAGCCCAGTCTTCAGGGTTTCTTTTTCCCCTAAGGAATGCCTGGAGACAGGCTGCCTCTCCCAAGGGATGGTCACCATTCTGAAGGACTTTGAGATGAGAGAAATGCTGCTGACCTCCCTTTTCCTCTCTTTGGTGGGCATAGCATGATACATGCCAATAATGCTCTGAGGCATCCCTCACCCTCTCTGCCCTGTTCTGGACCTCATTCCAGTGCCTCTCCCTTGACACTTCTTTATGTTGAAGTGTCCTCCTTTTGAGGTAGTCAAGCAGGCCCTGAAGAGATGGAGGCATCACTGGAGCTTCGAAGAATTTGGTCGTTTAGTTGGTGTACTGGTAAGACATTACCACTAATGTAATAGAGGAAAAGTGAAGTAGCAAGAAGGCAACAAGTTCCTGCTGCATTTGGGATCCTGTGTTGAAGGATGAAAACCCCCTGTCAATACTCTCCTTCCTGCTTCTTATATTGCTTAGCCTGTCCATACGTTGGAGATGGCTATTTGGCAGCCTGCTAGGCACAACAGAGAACAGCTTTTTTCTCTCCCCCGGCCGCTGCAGCGTGACACCAGGGCTGCTCTTCCAGCAGGGATAGTTCTCATTTCTTCTATGTTTGGGAACACAACATCAAGATAATTCTGCATCCCCTGCAGGTTATCCTTGCAGCCAGAAAGATGTGAAGCTTCCTTAGGGATCCAGATGTGTGCACTGTGATGGGGAGCAGGGTGGCTGGTGTCCCTCTACCTGTCTCTCGGTGCTACCCTCCTCCCTGAATTAGGGTGCAGATCCCCTGCTTGGCTGTGGGGAAAGGGTATGGACAAGGAGGCCACATCAGCCTTGAGGTGCTCCTGAGCAGAGACAGATATGAAAACATGCCTAGTGAGGGACACTGCCCATAGCACTTTCCCCAGTGGCACTGTGTCACCCCACGCTTCCTCCTAGTGCTGGCTTAGGGGATGGAGCTCTCTTCCATTGATGGAGGAGCCATGGGGGTTTCCCTGCCAGCCCTCCCACAGACAGGAAATCACACCCTGCTTCACATTTCTCAAGAAAGAGTGAAAATGCCTCAAATGTGAGAACAGTGGCCAAACAACAGTGAAAGGCTTTGCTATGGAAATGCTGTGTCCCCTGGGGCTGGTGGCATCTGGCTGGCCCGCAGCAGACAGCCGTGCTTGACTTTTGTTCTTGCTGATATCTCCTTGGTGGATGCCAGCAACTGAAATCAAAGACCCAGGTCCATTTGTGCTGGTGCCAGCAGGTCAGGGACAAGGAGAACTCCTTCAGGAAACAGAGAAATAAAGGAAAGCAGAAAATGACAAATTAAACATCCAGGAATGGAAATGACTCACGGAGTTTAAAACAGAGAAGGGGGGATGGAAAAGGGTCCTAGCTGCTTTCTGATGGCCACGTGGCTTTGTTGTAAGTTTGACATTGTCCCTTGTTTTTCCTACTTTGCCCCTTATGTCAGTGTTTGGCCTGTGCTGCCTTTTTAGTTGGGCTGATGAGCACAGAGGCATCCAGCCTCACTGCCATCTTGCTGGGGCACTGTGATGACAGCTTCCCAAAGACCAGGCAAGGCTTAGGGTTGTTCAGGTTGCCAGGAATTTGTTTTGGTCCTGCAGAGTGGCTGTTGGAGCTGAAGTTGGCTGTGGGAACAGCTGGGAGCATGAAGCTGCGGCACTGCACACACTTAGAAGCACATCCCTGGCTGTGTCACACTCACAAATCTGTTATCCCATGGATAAGCAGCAGCCCAGGGATTTCCAGCCATGCTTTTCCTCCCTCCAAATTTCTGAGAAGGGGATTTGTGAATGTATCTGTGGCATCACTTCCCTGAGTGTCTGACTGATGGAGAACTGTGGCAAAAGTACCCTCATTGGGGGGCAGGGATGTCCCCTGGGTTACTCAGGTGCCAGTTTTAGGACATCCCAGCTGAAAGGCAGGCAGTCCTGCCCTGCCTCAGAATAAGGCATGATGGGGGAGCAGGAGTGCCCCAACCTTGTGTGGCCCTCACCTGGGGATAAATCCAGCATCCCCCCAAACGAGAAGGACCCTCAGTGCTCTAGCTCTGGGACAGACATCTGAGACACGGAGGCAACTAACGCTTTTCTGGAGTGATAGGACAGGTAGGAGCAGTGCTGGAGCCATGTCTCAGGATGGCTGCCTGTGGGGTGCCCACCTGTGGAGATGTCCCCAGCAGCCTCTTTCCAACAGGACCAACCCTTGTCCCCCCATGACTCCAGCTGAGCCCCTACGAGAGCTGCTTGGGTTTCCCCCTGTGCAAGAAGGGATCTTTCCTCTCCTTCCACACTGAGAAAGAGCTGTATCAGTTACTAGCCTATGAAGTAGCAACTAAAGGACTGAGGGGACCAGGAAGAAGCAAGGAGGACCACATTTCCACCCATGACCTCCCCAGTCATGTTGAGGGGTATTCCCTGTCTCAGTCATGACCATGGGAAAAGCCATAGCAAATTGGTCACTCCCTTGCACAGCAATACCCCAGGCCACACATCCCCATGGAGACTAGGGCTGGGATACCTCCAAAATGTTGCCACTCCCATTCCAAACTGCTGGAGAGAAACCAATATCAGAGGACAGGGAAGAGGAGTCTTTGTCAGGCCTGGCATCTTGAGGGGGTATCTCCAGGACTGGAGTGCCTGGCTAGGATGCTGGGTGGAGAGGAAGGGCCTGGTCACTGCCTTTGTTCCCCACCAAGAGAGATGAAGCATGTGGTGCTCTTGGGAGGCAGCCCAGGGTCTCGCCCTCTCACAGAATCACAGAATCACCAAGACTGGAAAGACCCCCAGGATCATCAAGTCCAGCCTATGACCCAATACACCAAAACATCTAAACCATACCACNACACCCCACTTCTCTCATACACCCCACATGGATTCTTGCTCTGGGAAACAGTACAGGAAAGGCACTTGTGTGGTTCCTGGAGTTCTCTCTCCCACCAGATTATACTTTGAATTGGGAAGCTGGGAGAGAAGCATTTACCTGGAAGGAGCTTTACAGGCCAAATCACCATGGAGCATTTTGGTAAGTTCAGCATCCCACAGACCAGCAGCAATGCTTAGTGGCTGGGGATGCTCTCACCACTGTAACCATTGCCCTGGGAGATGCACTGAGCCCAGCCAAAAGTTGTCTGCAAATTTCCTCTGCACCGCAGGTGCCTTGAACTGCCCACAACATCCTCATTATCTGGGGTTAGCATGGCCCAGGCATTTTGGGCCATGCTAAGCCACAAAGGCAGCCAAGGTGATCTCATTCTGCAAGTATTTTCTTGGCTCATTCGTCTTGCTCCAACACCTTGCTGATAAGGCTCCGTGATGAGGTCAGTGGGAGAGTTTTGCATTGTGGAGCTGTGTGTCACCCAGAGAGCTCAGGACACTGGCACCTGTGCTCACCTACCACTCCATGGATCCATCTGGAGTCACAAATCCCTGCCCTAGGGCACAGCCCCAGCTGGGCTTTCAACCACCATGCTCCCACCTGGGCAGAGAGTCTGCATGGGGAGCCCACCACAGTGCCCTGTCACTCTCTACTACTGCCCATGGGTCCAGCTCATTGTGGGGCTGTCAGCTGCTATTTCACGTCTTCCAAGGTAAAACTAAAAGATTGAGGCTCTTCTTACCTCTACCATTAGAAAGAAAAGGAGGAAACTCTTCAGATCGCTTTCCAAAAGAGTGTTATCAGCCCAGGAGGGGTTTCCTGTTGCCGAAAATAGAGCTGTGTTAAGATAGGAAGAGAAGCAGGGTGATGAAGGCCAGCAGATGAGCCTGGAGAGGCATCCTGGCTGCCAGGGGAGCTGGGTTGGCTCCCTCAGGGCTCAGGGTGGGTTGCCACATTCCATTGGGAAAGAACAGGGCACAGTCACAGCTGGGTCCCTCCAGAGGTGCTATTGCCAGACTTGGTATCCATCCATCCATCAATCCATCCATCCATGTGCCTGGTCCTGCATGTGAGCTAGTGTTTGTGGGCTCAGTATGTGCTTGGGGGCACAGGGACCAGAACCATGCCTTCCTCTCCTCCCCACAGAGTGGTAGAACCTCACTGGGGTTTTGGGGTCTCCCTCACACCCACAGAGCCAGTGCCAATCCCTGCCTTCAGAACTCCATCTGGGTGGATTGTACTTGTCACTGGTAAAACTGGGCTGAAACACTTGTTTCTTGAGCCCTGTTACTGTTTAACAAGCTTCCAGGTACTAAGTACAAGCTCAGGATCTGTCTGGGTGGGGATGTCATAAGAATTTCTTAAGCCCAAATCCAGATCAACCATGCCAAAGCCACATCATTCATCTCTGGGTCTGTAATGTGGTGCTCCTCCTTCTCTAAGCCCCAACTCTTTCTCCCTGTGCACCTTCTCTGCATGCTCCCCTGACTTTGATTATTGTTACCTGCTACATGTCATGGATTCCCCCCACCCATTTTTTGGAAGAAAACCCAGGAGGAGAGAGGTGTGCCTGCAGCTCCATCTGCTATCACATCCTGTGACTTTTATGGAACTTAGGGTGCACATGTGTGGTATAGGGGTGTGTGATGGGGTGGATTTCACACCAGCAAAAGCAACAAAGCAAGGAGATAAGGCTGGAGACCACTGTGTGTTCCCCTTCTAGACCTGCCTCCTGGGTCTGCACCGCTCAGAAGATGCTGAATTCCCTCTCCAAAGAATGGGAGCTTAATGTCCTGTAGCTAATTAGCAATTTTCCCCTGCATCTGCCTCTCTGCCGCCCTCACTTCCCCTCTGGCCATCTGCCACCTCATGGCCTTTTAGCCAGCCTCAGCTCTGGGCTCTGTGTGCAGCCTTGGGTACTCAAGGATGAGATGGGCATGTTTCTTTGTTTTGATATTGGGGGTTCTCAGTGTCCCTTCAAAGATGACCTGGGGCTCTTTGGTATTAGAAGGACAAAAGGAATTTTGTCCCCGATGGCTTCCTCCATCTTCTCATGTCCCCAGGTGCAGTGAGTGGCCAAGCCCTGCTGTGGTCCCATGGCTGTGCTGCAAAAGGCATTTGCCTGAAAAGGGAAACTGAGGCCAGGAGAGATGCAGGGGATACCCCAAGATGCCAAGCCCAGCATCCAACTGTCAAGAGCTGGCAGAGATGGCTGCGCTTGCAGTGAGCCGACATACCCCAGCTGGAGGGATATGAGGAAGGAGAGCATGAAGGAAGAGCAGATGGGAATGGCAGTTTTTTGTGGGGCTGGGTTGGTCTGCAGACAATAGTGTGTTTCTCCGAAGTGCGATTAAACAGGACGATTTATGCTCCCAGACAGCTGGTGGGCAGAGCTTGCTGCCCCCCTCATCCCAGCAGCTGCAAGCTCTCTGCACACATGCGGTGCGCACTGGTCCCTGGCTCAATGCTGCATCTGCCTCCCGGGCCCCTTGCACGCCTCTGAGCACCCGTGGCACGCACGAGGCTCCTGGCTGGGCAAGTGCCCCGGGCATCCCAACACACTCCTGGGTGTGCTCCCTGCACAGCCCCGGGACTCACGGTGCCGGTGGGCTCCGGTGGGTACGGGAAAGGCCCGTGGGGCTGGAAAAGTTTGGAGGTGATTTTGAGGAGGTGGAAAGTCAGGACGCACGTGCCGCGCCCCCTCCTCCTCGGGGGTCTGAAACCTCCAGCCCGGCTCAGCTGCGGCTCCCCCACGGCCCCCGTGTCCCTGCTCCCCCTGCCGGCAGTGGCCCCAGAAGGCCGGGAAGGGCCGGGGCGGAGCGGAGCGGGCGGGTCCGGCCCCTGCATTCCGGGCATAGCAGCGCCCGGGCCGGCCCCCGCTGCCAGCGGGACGCCCAGTGTCGCCGCCGCGTTTACCGAGCAGCACCACCGCCGCCCCGCTCCGCCATGCCCCGGTAAGTGTCGCCCTGGTGGGGTTCCTACCAGCACCGGGACGCCACCAGCACCGGGACCGCCGTGCGGGGCCGGTTCGGCTCACCCTGGCTGCGGGAGCGGCGGCCGTGGGGGAGGGGATCTTATCCGCCTCCCGGTGGCTCTGTGCCCGGTCCCCCGAGGCCACCTCGTCCTCCATTCTCGGGCAACGGGGCAGTGCCGGTCCCTAGGGGAGGTCCCGGGTCCTCGGGGAGCCAGCTCTGACCCCCGAGCTGGCCCGGACCCTGTCCCCGGCCCCAGCCCTCGGAGCCAGTCCTGGCCACGGGTGTGATAAGAGCGGCAGTGCTCAGCCACCTCAGCGGGGAGGCTGCGACCGTGCTCCTACCGCCTGCCACCGGTTCTCACCCAGCCTGCATGTCCTGGCCAGCCTGCTAGCATGCTGAGTGGGATTCCTGGTTCATTCTTGATGACTGTGGTCTGTGCTGCGTCCTGCCTGGAAGGTTCCCAATAGTCTCATCTTTTCCCTCCGCAGGTGTCTCAGTGTGGTTGGTTGCTGTTAAGGTCCCCAGGGACGCCCTTCCCGAGTGGAAACGTGGCTTTGCCGACGGCACAGGCAGAGATGAGGACAGCAGAGGACTCAAACGGGACAGTCCTGCACCGCCTGATCCAAGAGCAGCTGCGCTATGGGAACCTCATGGAGAACCGCACGCTGCTGGCCATCCAGCAGCAGGCCCTGCGTGGCAGTGGTGGTGCTGGCAGTGCCGGCAGCCCCCGTTCCTCCTTGGAGAGCCTCAGCCCAGAGGAAAGCCAAATGGTGCAGCAATCCACGCGGCAGGAGCCCCAGGGCCAGGAGCACCACTCTGACCATGTCTACTTGGAGAACAGTGTCTATTGGCTCCGCCAGCCCCAGCACAAGGGCGAGGAACTCCCAACCTACGAGGAGGCCAAGGCACATTCCCAATACTACACCTCACAGCGGGTTGGACAGCAGCATGGAGGAGCTAGCCTGGGTGTTTGGGGTGAAAATGGTCCACATGGGGCAGAGAATGGTGCCCGACGCCCTGACGAGGGGCTGAAGGACCTGAAGCACGGCCACGTGCGGTCACTGAGTGAGCGGCTGATGCGGATGTCGCTGGAGAGGAATGGAGCCAAAGCACAGAGTCACATCAGCACCTCCCACAGCTACCCCCAGCTCTCCCGCCACCATCAGCTTGCTGCACTCCAAGGGAAGCATACCGAGGGGACAGAGCTGCAGGAACCACCCCCACAGTATCCCTACGTCATTCCTTCCCAGGATGCTTACCTGGCTGAAGCTCGACCCTGCTCCCAGGAAGGTCCTGGATTTCATCATCCCGAAATCAGGTAACCTGCAGTCCCTGGGCTCCACTTTTGGGTGGCCACTGGGTGCCTCCCAGCCATGATGTTCCAGGAGCAGCTGGGATGGATGCTCGGAAAGTGTGGGATGCAGAGAGCAGTAGTGGGTAGGGGGCAGCAGTTGCTGAACACCTTGTTCTTTCAGGGCTGGATCTGTCTCAGCCCGTGGGGGTCTGCAGGGACGCCTCCAGTCATTTCCGCTCCCCAGATTCTCCCAGCACAGTTGGATTTTTCCAACCAGTGATTAAAATACTGCTGCCTCTGCAGACCCTGCCCCCTCCCCATGCACTGAGATGAATTTGGGGTTAATTTAAGAGCTGGAACTAGCTCAGGAAATGGCTAAATGTGGAACAGACATGGGGCATGGTGGAAGGCAAACACACTCCCCACTCTGTGGAAACCCACCCTGTGATTTTGAGCCAGGGATGTCCACACAGCACTGGTTTGCTGCCAGTGCCATGGGATTGCTGCCGAGCTGAGCCTGGGCTGGTGCCAGGTGGTTCATGGAGGCAATGAGCAGTGCTGGGCAAGTCTCTCCTTCTCTTTGGCAGCTTGACGCCTCCAGCAAAGCCCTTAGTTGTCTGTGAGAGGGCCACAGAGAGGTCTGGGCAGCCCAGAGGTCCAGGCGTTGCTTGGCATTTGGGGAGGACTGAAAGCAACTTCTTCCAGTGTGGAAAATGATGGGAAGAAAGGAATTGGAAGCTCAGTGGGAGGACACATACTGCTCCCAGCCCTGCTGACCTATTCAGGCAGAAAGTGATAGCATCTCCAGCAGGAAAAACTTCTTTTTCCAGGGAACAAAGAGAGGAAGGGGACGCGCGAGGAAGATGTATTTATTCTTCCTTGCTCCTATATCATCCCACAGGAATGCAGGCCATTGGCAGGCAGCCTGCAGTGGAGTGGGGCTGGGCCATGCGCAGCCACCCTATTTGGGGTATTCGAGGTGGCCATGGGTTGTCAAGGAACTCGGAGTGATTGTGTGAGGGGTGGCTGGACTGGCTCTGCTCCTTTGAATACAGCAAGGATGTATTAAGGGTTTGGTGGTGAGGAGCCATGACAGGAGACCTCGCCTTGTCCAGAAGATAAGAAAAAGGGACAGCACTGCTGGCTTCTGAGGCACATTCTTTGCAGAGCTGTCATCTGTCTGTAGGGTCCCCACTGATCCACCAAACAGGTCTTGGAGTTGTCAGAACAAGGCATCCTTGCAGGATGGGGTTTGTTTTGTGTTTGAAGGTCCTTGAATAAGCACCTTTTAAGAAAGCAAACAGTTCTCGGCTCTGAAAAGTAGGATAGGTACTTCCCAGAACTTCCCTCCTCCTTTGAGGTGACCCAAAGGCACCAGCGCTTGCTTGGCCCATGGACTTGAAGTGGTCAGTGGGATGCTGGAAGTGTGGTCAGCTCTCCTGCCTTGCCAAGCCCCTTGAGCATTCCTCTCCTTCCTTTCTGCAGAGTGCTGCCCACCCATCTCCCAGCTGCTTTCCTGTCACCACCGAGTGCCCTGTGCCCAGGCACTTTGGGTCCTGCTGGTGTGGAGACACTGGTGAGTGCTCAGGTGGTCTCAGGTGGCAACCACCTGGCCCAGGCAGATGCAGTCCTACGAGAGAATGAGAGGCTCCAGCAGGAGTGTGAGAAGCTGCGGCAGGACCTGGCGAGCTATGCTGAGAAGGGGAGTCGCATCCAGAAGGTGAGTGAGTGGCAGCAGCCCCACAGCCATGGCATCATGTCCCCCCACCCGGGGGCATGCTCAACCAGCTGCTGTGAAAATTCACCTGCTTTAGCATTTTAATCCGTTCTCCCCCTCCCTCAGGCGCCTTGTTCTCCTCCAAGCAGCTGCTTTTTGGTGGTGCAGCAGCTGGGACAGGGGAGAAGGAGATCATTCTCTTATGACCCTCTCCCTCTGTCTGTCCCCCCCATCTCTGGCTGTCAGAGAAAGCCCTTTGAGCAGCTGTGTACAAGGGGTGGCTGTTCCCTGGTGGCTGGGCTACAGCAGAGCCAAAAAATGTGGAAGGACTCCTCTGCAAGAAGAAGGGCATAAAAAATAAGGTTTTCCCCCAAGACATGCACTGGGGGTCAGCCTGGGGGGTCCCACGGATGCACTGAGCACCTCTGGCAGCTACCCAGTGAGCTTTGGCCAGCATTTCTCTTTCCTTTCCTCATTCCACAAATATCTAACCCTGGCCTGTCCCTTCCTCCACCCCAGCTGGAGAGCGAGATCCAGCGAATCTCAGAGGATTACGAAAACCTCATCAAGGCATCTTCCAAGCGGGAGGCCTTGGAGAAAGCCATGAGGAACAAGAGAGATGGTGAGATGCGACGGCTCCAGGACTTCAATCGGGACCTGAAAGGTGAGAGACCCTCTGTTCCCATCCTCACAGGCACTCTCTCTCCCCTAGTTCTTCCCTCAGGGGTTGCCATGGGGAACCAGACTTCTCTTACTTCCTCCAGCCAAAATCTTATATTTAAATCTTAATTGGGTTTAATTGCCTTTGGACCAGAGCGGTTGGAATCTGCAAACAAGCAACTGGCCAGCAAGACCCAGGGAAGCCAGGAGAGCAACCAGAGCAGTGTGGCCAAACTCCTGACGCAGAGTAAGTCCTGGAAGATGCCCTTCCTCACTTGGCTCCCGCGAGTGACATCCGCGAGTGGGATGGCAGGGCTTGGCGTGCTCCCTTTTGGCTGGAGGAGGAAGAGGAGGTGGATGCAGGCGGCAGCTCTTGCCCTTCCCCAGGGAGGATGGAGTGGCTCTTGGCGCTGGACTCAAGCCATTAATCCTGGCCGGCCGGCGGCATGACCCGCATTCTCTGCATTCCGGCCGCTGTGCTGGCTCTTCCAGCACTGAATCCACACTCCCGCCGCATGCCAGCCTAGCCTTTCTTTCCCTCCTCCCTCCTCCATCTCGGAGCTGCACAGGCCTGAACTCTTTTTGGGCAAAATATACCTAAATCTGTTATTTGAGCAGAGAGACACTGTGTTAGTGTTATGTGGGAGGAATCACATCACCTTCCCTAAGGTTGCTGAATACATGCCAGGCAGGTTTTACTTTTCACAACCCAAAATCTGGGCTGTAACATGGCAAATGGAGGCTTTTGGCATCTGCCCATGTAGCTGGGATGCCCTTGGTCTCCATATACTTTGTATGCTGGTGGAGGGATGGCACATCCGGGTATTGGAGAGCAAAGAGCCCCTCTTGGGCTTCATGGATCAACCTTGAGGGTGCAAAGCCTCCTCAGTTGAGACTTGGGAGGGCTCTCTTTCAGGCTACGAGCACCAGCAGGAGAAGGAGAAACTGGAGCGAGAGGTGTCCCTGCTGCGCGGTGCCAATGAGGACCAGCGGCGGCGGGCAGAGCTGCTGGAGCAGGCACTGAGCAGTGCCCAGGCACGGGCAGCCAAGGCAGAGGCTGAGCTGCGGAAGAAGCGGGCCTACATGGAGAAGGTGGAGCGGCTGCAGGCAGCCCTGGGCCAGCTGCAGGCTGCCTGTGAGAAGCGGGAGCAGCTCGAACTGCGGCTCCGCACCCGACTGGAGCAGGAGCTGAAGATGCTGCGGGCTCAGCAGGTAGGTGCCAGTGAGACATGACAATGGGTGTCGGTGAGCCGTGGTGGGTGCTACATCCTCACAATGCCTCCTCATCCTTTGTTTTTTGTTTTGGTTTGGGTTTTTTTGCTGCTGCAGAGACAGGCAAGTGCCACAGGTGGGGAAACACCGGAGCTGAGTGCTCACACACTCTCTGAGCAGCTGAGGGAGAAGGAGGAGAAGATCCTGGCCCTGGAGGCTGACATGACCAAGTGGGAGCAGAAGTACCTGGAGGAGTGCACCATGCGGCAGTTTGCGATGGACGCTGCGGCCACTGCAGCCGCTCAGCGGGACACCACCCTCATCAGCCATTCCCCACGGCATTCCCCCAACAGCAGCTTCAATGAGGACCTACTCCTGGCCAGCCACAAGCACCAGGAGATGGAGAACAGGTAGGCCCACCTTGCTGGAGGCATTTTCCTGAACAAGCTTGTGTCTGGTCAGGCAGTGCCTGCATCCTCGTCTCCCACTCTGGCTCCTCTGCCAGCTTCTGTCTCTTCTCCTCTCCAGGTTAAAAGCCCTTCATGCCCAAATCCTGGAGAAGGATGCTGTTATCAAGGTCCTGCAGCAGCGCTCACGGAGGGACCCCAGCAAATCCCTCCAAGGCTCCCTGCGGCCAGCCAAGTCTGTGCCCTCAGTCTTCATCGCCTCTGCCACCCCAAGCTGGCTGGGAGCTGGCCAGACTGACCGGCTAGCTGAGGGCAGCTCCAGGGACAGCACAGGTAAGTAGAGGCATTTGCCTGCTCCCTGTCGCAGGGATTTGCCTGCAATTTCCCCCGTGGTTTTGGAAGTAGAGAGCTTGAGGAGAGGGGATTTCTCTCGTGAGCTGTAGGGACTGGCCAGAGGAGCCAGCAATCCCTAATGGCATCTCCTCCAGCAGGCAAAGCCATTGGTGAAGGGACATCAGCACCTACTGCCCTTTCCCTGCCCTCCCACTTCAAGCACAGCAGCAAGGATGGCAGCACACAGACAGACCGGGCAGCTGAGAGCAGCGGCCAGGCTGAGAACACCGAGCACCCGGCCAGTTTGCTGGGTGAGTGCCCCAGGAATAGCACAGAGGAGAGCTGGGGAATGCTCCAGCACATAGATTTGGTGTCCAGGAGATGGGCTTTGCACACAAGCATTGGTAATTTTTTAAGGCATTTTTAAGGTCCCAGTTGAGTCTGGTGGGTTTGAATCCCTGAGATCATTCATTATTTTTTTGTATTTAAGGTTCAAAGCTTTTTTTATTGAACACCTTGAGGGGAGGCTTGACCAGCAGTATGCTTGCTGCTGGCCCTTTGGTAGGGTGGCTGCTGTGTCAATGCTCTTCACCACTCCTATAGCTCTTACTTTCTTTCTCTGCAGAGAGCTTGGCTGCTACCAGAGCCCTGGACCTGTCTGACATGGTGGAGATCCTGATTTAAGGCCACTCAGGGGCTAAACACTAGCCCCTCTGCCCTCCCTGCCTGCCTCTGCCTGGGATGGAGGAGCCTGCAGGAAGGAGAACCGAGCCTGGAGCTCAGTGGTGTTCCCACAGCCTGCCTCAGCGGGTGGCCCCTGTGCATGAGAGGGCCACTGTCCCAGCTTGGCACCCACATGGGTTCCCAGCTATGCAGTGTGTGCAGGAGCCTGGGAACCTCACATCCACCATGTAAATACACCTAGGTTTTGTATGACAGGAGCAAACTTATTTATCCTTTCAGCCTCTTCTCCTTCCCAAGATGGGAGACTTCTTCCCATCCCCTCCCTCATCCCACCTCTCACTCTTGGCCATCTGCACCCACCCAGATGCTTGGTCTCTGACTGGAAAATCCTTCTGTTTCACCCAAACTGTACCTGCAAACTGATGTCTCTACATGAGGGCAGAGCTGGGAGGGATCCTATATGAATCCCATCAACCATCTGGATTCATGTGGCCAAGCCAAGTACTGGGAGCTGCAAATCCCTGTCGTCTTCATGCATCACCTGCATCCTGTTTCTGGGTTTTTATCACGAGTGGGCGAGGGGTTCAAGATGGGATGGTGATGAGGTAAAAGAGAAAATGGTCAAGGGAATGAAAGGTGGAGGAAAAATCTCCTTGAAACCAGAGGTGAAACGCTCAGAGTGAACCAAGAACAGCTGATGGAGGCAGTGGGATGCTTTACTCCTCTTGTGGGTTCATCCCGTTGCCACATCCCCTGGCTGCTGGCAGCTGGCTTCTGCTCAGAGACAGTGCTGATGTCTTGCTCCTCTGAGTTCAAACAGTCCCCATCCTTGCCCTTTCTGTGTATATATCTGTATCTTTCTAATCTTTTTTTTTCCTTTCTTTCTTCTTTAAACGTGTGCATTTGCTGGACAACTGCATTTTTTATTTTTCTCTCCCAGACACGTAAAAAATGCATTTGGTTCTTGTGCATTGTTTACAAAGTGGAAAACAAACAAACAAAAAAATATGAAAGAGGAAAAAAATACCCAACTTAATATATTTTATATTAATATTGGTATTTCTTTTAAAGTATTTTTTTCATGCTGTGAACTTTTTTTCCTGCCAAAGACAACAAGTTCTTTTTTGTGCGTTTTAAGTTATCTGAAGTATTTAAATGTAAAGCTGGCTGTTTTGTTATGCCACCCTATACCGAGATTGCTGTAGCATTCCACTTGGTATAACAATATTTTAATAAAAAAACCCCAAATATTGACCCACAGGTACTCTTTTTTTCCCATGCACTGGGGTAAAATGGAGGTGCTGCCAGGTGGAAGGGGCCTGGGAGTGGTGACCCCTGACTGAAATGCTGCATTTCCCAGCTCCCAAGGGCAGTGATTTGAGGTACAGCTGTGTGAGAAAGGGGAAAAAAAATGCTCAAGAGCACCTCTGCATTCCCCAAAATCCCCTAGGGATTCCATTTTCCCCACCTTGATGGGGGAAGGGGATGGAGTTGCCTAGAAATGTCAATGTAGTTATCTTTCTGATAACATCCTGATGGGATCCTCCTCTTCCTTGTAGGGCTTATTCCTGCCCTCCTAAGCCCCCATCATGGAGACTTTGATGGCCACATCTTCAAGCATAGCTGAACCTGGTGTCCAAGCTCTTCCCTGGCTTTGTCAGCCACCTCCAAGTCCTTCCCACACTGCTTAGCTCCTAGATCTTCTGGAAGATCGGGAATTCTCCTGGTGTTCAAAATAGGGCTGCCTTAGGACCTCCACAGGCACATTGTGCTGCTTCCTAGTCCTCTTCTGAGTTTTTTGTTTGCTGTTGTCATTTGCCATTTACTTTTAATAGTTGTCACATTAATGTCTCTCAGGGAGCATCCCTGGGGACTTTGCTCTGGCTTCTTGGGCACTGGCAGCCCAGCTGTAGCCATCATTTGATGGGCTGTGGCTTTCCCTTTTGTGCTTCATTTGACATTTATTGGTGGCTTTTTTTGTTTGTTTTTTTGATATCCTGTTGTCCCTGGGGACCAGGAGATCTTGTGCAAGTCACTGCAATGGGCTATAGCTCAGATTATGGAGAACACTGGCATAAGAAACCAGTTTTGCTGCCAACTCCTCGCTGGAAAGTGCCTTAGGACTCCACTGAGGATCAGTGCTCATGGTGGGACTGTAATACTGAATCCCAGCTTGGCTCTACACTTCCCATCCAGGAATCTGGAAAGAACATGGCTGAAAATGTGAAGCTTTCTGTGACTGTGGAACAGGACTCCATCCCTGCAAGAGCAGGTTAGAGAGACTCAGAGCAATGGGAAGCTTAGAGCCAAGCTCCTCCTTCCACCCATGACTTCTCCTGGCTTTTGCAAGCAGGGAAACAAGCTCCTGCCATACACAGGGCATGTCTGGAGGGGATCCTTCTGCCCTCCCCCAAACGGGGCCAGTGATGGGGAGGACTAGGTGAGAAGCCCATGAGGAGCTGAAGCTGCTGCGAATATGTCAGGGGGGTCCCGGGGGCCTCCAGCCAGGGGCCATACCTGCCCTGCCTCCCCCAGCTCCCGCTGCCCTAGAGCTGCAGGCAGCCACCCGGGAAGGCTTGCAGCATTCCTGGCATACCGCAGCTTTCACGCCCCACTCTTTATTTACCCGAATCCGGATGCAGAGCAGCCTTGCGGCAGGTCTAGCTGTTTGCAGGCAGCTTTCCAGATCCAAGGATTCAGGGAATGGGCTCCTGTTGAGAGTTTTGCATCCTGCTAAGCCATCCTTGTCCTGCCTGTCACCCTGTGGACCCCCATACTCAGGGCTGTCACTATTTCCAGGAGGCAGAAAATAAGGGAGCACAGCCCTGTACAAGCAAGGCAGCAGAGAAGAGCTGTAAAAAATGGGAAGGGACAGGAAAAACTCAAAGCCCATCTGTGAATGCAAGAGTCAGGCCATGGGGAGAGGATGCCCAAGCATGACAGGTTGGGGCAGGAGGTCGAGACTCCTTCTGCTATGCCCCAGAGGATGCAGTAGCAGTGCCTGGATTTGTTTGTTTTAGTAAGGTTGCTTTTCAGCCAGAGCAACAGCCGGATGGAGCTCTGTATCTACTCACAAGGAAGGCTGGTGTGGGAATGTGTTATCACCTTGCTTTACTGCTCTGTCATCTCGGGCATTTCCCTCTGATCCCTGTATCCACAATCCTTACATCCCTACATCTCTGTGTCCCTTGGTTCCCATGACCATGGGAACCCCATAGGAGGGGGTGGCTGGAGATGTGTGCTGAGCTGCTGGCTGGACTGGCACCTGCATGCAACAGCTTCTGTGGGCTGCACATCCACAGCCCTGGAGAGATGGAAAAGGGCCAGAAGGCTCTGCTCCAGATGCCCACTTTCACGCCAATGGCTTTGAGCTAGATACCCTGTCCTGGGGCAGCATCTCTCTTGAAGGTGAAAGAGAGATGGCTCATCTGGCCCAGGGGCTATTTGGGGAGGTATATTTCCTCCTGTGGTCACAGTGGGTCAGGACAAGACTGATGATCTTGTTGGGGCCCTATAGCTAGCCACTAAGTCCCATTCTCAGCCAGAAGCACCTTGTTCCTCTGGTGCCATACCACAGCAATATATCTGCAGCTTTGGTTCCCTTTCCTTGTTTCTCCTTGGAGCCTGGACGTTGGAGCTTGGTCCTTGGAACATTCTCTGAGCTTGGTAGGTCCTCTGTTGACCTTAGTCCCTCCTCATCCTCTCCTTATGCATCCCCTCTCCTTTTCTGCTTGCCAAGTGCTAGAGCTGGATTGGGAAAGACAAGGTCATCACAACTTCCTTAGGATGGAAAAAGGCTCTTTGAAAAGCCAAAAAATCTCCACCAGGATTTGGGAGAAAGGGAATTTCACTCTCCTTCCAAGTAATCCTGATTCTTGTGGGGGGAGTTTGGCAACACTGCGGGCCAGCCCCACAGCTGGCTTCCCAGCAAACCAGTCAGGCAAACCATGGTTCTTTCTCTTGCCTCAAGTCCTGGCTTGCTTGTCAGACCAGCAGGAATGAAGCTCTCCCCATTGGGCCTGCTGAACCCTTCCCTTCCTTCTTCCTCCTTCCCTCATCCCACCTTCCCTAGTGTCCCCCAAGTCCACAGGCTCCTCCTTATTTAGGGGACGTGTATAGCAGCATGTGCACAGTGGTGGCTGTGACTCCCTCCAGGATGCTCCACCAGCCAGCTACAGAGCAGCACGAGCATCCTCCAGCACCAGGAGCTCCTTCTCCATCCTCCTCAGCCCTAGGTCCCTGCCAAAGCCCTTCCTCCTGGGCTCAAGGTGGGGACCAGCCAGGTGTTGTGGCAAGGACACCCAGCTCCTGCCCTTGCAGCCAGTGCATGCAGGCCAGGAGAGCTGCCGGTGCTTTGCTGGACTAAAGCAGAAGTGGTTGGGCCATGGCACGACCGCTGAAAATTCCTCGTTCCTCTTCCCTGCACTGTGTTGCCTGCCTGCCATCTTTGCATTCAAACAGTAAACAGGCTGTTATTATCCCAGATGCTTTGAATAACTGTGGCTATTTTTGCTCTTCCCGGTATTCTAAAAAGGCAAAAAATTCCCTTCGATTTCTGAGTCAACTTTTTTCCTCTCTCTCTCTCTCTCTCTCTTTTCTTTCCTTCTCACCACCTCTGTGACCTTGAAAAACCAGGTGGACGAGCCCACTGGCTCTCTCTGCTCATGCTTGCTCCCCAGCCATGCTCTGGCTGCTGCTCTTGCTGACCTCCATGGCCAAGGCCAAGCCTGGCCATGAAGCATCCCTGGACTGGCAGTGGTGGGCAGGATCTGGCTCATTGGGCACCTTGCCCATCACCTCCCCTGGCCCAGGTGTCTGGGGATGACCGAGGCATCTGGGGAGTGCAGCTTGTGCAAGCAGCTGGGGCAGGGGTGTGGGATGCTGCCTGTGCTCCTTATTTTGTGTCCCCAGAGGCTGGAAGATGTGTGTCAGGGGAGATGCAGGCAGCTGGCAGCTGAGAGGAACACAAAAGCACCCCAACAATCCATCCCTTGCAGGCAGCAGGTATTCCATGGTTGGCTGCACAGTTCCCCTAGCAGAATTAGGACTCTTTCCTTCCCTTTCCTGCCTCCTTATCCTCCTGCAGGGCAGCACCATTGGCTCTTACTTGTGATCCCCAAAAGCCCTCCCTGGACACAGTACCAAAGTCTTTGGGCTAGCACGTGGTGGGCAGGGACCAGGCAGAGGATGGCTATGGCCAAGAGCACCTCACCAGCCCCTGGTTCAGTGCTTGCAGGTCTCCAGGATGTCAGAGCTGGTGGCAAGAAGCACAAGATGGATTGTGGCTCCCAGTTTCCCACCAGCTCATCCAGTTTCTTGACTGTAAGAGTTTGATGTGATGATGTGTGTGAGTTTTGTTTTGGGGGGAGCTTATCTCCCTCTCCCAGGTACATTACTTCACACAAAAAATGAGTCAGGGCCACACCACCTAAGTGCTAGTTTGTGGGTCATGCATCCCTGCTTGCATGGGAGACAGCTGCTGCAGGTAGTGCCAGCAGGGTGGAGTGTTGGGCCAGGGCCAGTTGCAAGCAGGGTATGACCCACTGCTCAGCTGCACCCCTGCAAGCATGGAGGAAATGCCTGGTGGGGTGGGCTTCACATTCAGCCCAAGGTTGTTTCGGTAAAATTTTTGGCATGCTTCAGATGCTTTAGTGGCTGAGAAGCAATGAGAGCCCAGATGGATGGTGACAGGGAGGCAAGGAAGAGGAGATCAGTGGCAGTCAGGATGTCAAGGACAGGCAGGATTTGCATTGTGTCTCTCATTCATTGGTTGTTTAATGCTGATTCGTGATGGTGTGGCTGGATCTCTGTAAACATCTCTGGCTGCAGCTAAGGCTTGGTTCAAACAGTGGTGGCAATGATCAATAAATTCATCCTCATGGAGAATCTCTGGGAGAAAATCAGCACTGAACTTTTGTGGGAGGGTCTGTCCATGCAGGGAAGGCACCAGAGTGCGAGCTAGGGGACAGCTGGGCTCTGGACACCAGCTCTGCAGAGGAGGAACACCCACATGGATGTGTCAGTGCGAATGCTGGACAAAAGGCTTGGGGACTGACAGCCACCTTAGGGTAACAAGAAGACATCAGCAAGCAGGACAGGGGCAGTTCTGAGTCTGAGGCCTCACCTCTGGGACTGAATGCTTCCTGGAAACATGAGAGCAGCAATAACCAGGCAAGAGAGCAGGAGCAAAGGGCTCTCTGCTTGGCAAAGCCGGGTAACATGAAATCCTAGCATCGCTAAGGTTGGCAGGGACCCCTGGAGACCCCAGGTCACCTCTCCATCTGGAGAGTCACAGCAGGAGACTCAGGACCTCTCGGAGTGGAGCTGCCATTGCCCAAAGGGATCACAACTGACATTTCTAAATGAAAGGAGAGGGGAAAAGCTGCCTGGAGGCATGAACAGTAACAGCAGCTGAGCATACAATAATCAGCTAGGCCTAGGGGATATCTCCCATATGCATGCCCCATGAAGAGCTCATTTGATGCCATCTTTCTCTGCCCACAACACCCATGACACTACTTGTGTGTGTAAATTAAAGTATTTATGTATTTCTATGTTCCTGGGTAGCTATAGGCAAGTTTTGTTATAAAGGGCAGCAATAAGCATTCAGAGATTCATAGAATGATTCATAGAATGGCCAGGTTGGAAGGGATCTTAGAGATCATCTAGTTCCAATGCCCCTGCCATGGGAAGGGATGCCAATCACTAGAACAGGTTGCCCAGGGCCACATCCAGCCTGGCCTTGAACACTGCCGGGGATGGGGCATTCACAACCTCTCTGGGCAACCTGTTCCTGACATCATGCACATCACCTGGGATCAGTGCTTCAGTGCAAGCAAAGGGCAGAGGTGCAAGAAATATTTTTGAGCGAAACACTTTTTTTTTTACCTAAACATGGTTCACATCACCTTTGTGAGTGTCTGAGTTGTCAATGGCCAAGAGGCTTTTTTATTTCTTCATTTATTGTGACAAAAAACCCCAGCCTTAAGTGTTTCACCATAACATTTTGGAAGCCTGACTTCCCACCAGGCAGGGGTTGTTTTCTGAAGCTTTTCATTTTCAAAGGTGCCACTGAAAACAGTCAAGCAGAAATCAGAAAGAAAAGGAACTGAGCATCCTGCCAGAGCTGATCTGGTGGGTAATACTGCCCAAGAAATTTTAAGTGAAGTATTTTCCCATACAGAAGTGGCTTGGTTTCTTTTGTTTTGTTCTGTTCTGTTCTGTTTTGTTTGGTTTGGTTTGTTTTTTAACAAAAAAAGCTGGCTTCTCCCTTCCAGGAAAAATTGGACATTTGGCCTTCCTGCCCACTGTGGGGGGAATAGTTCATCATAATTTTTCTTCCCCCTCTACTTTAGAGCTAAAACTCTTCTAAAAAACCAAGCCTGTAAGAATTTGTATTGGCTAATCAAAGAGAAAGTGCCTATTCCTCACTGTTCTCACGCTTAGAAAAATCACAAAAATATTTAAATTTGGGAAAAACAATTGGCTTCAGGCTGAAGGAAAATTTTAACTACTGATGCTTGACATTTTTCATGTACAAGGTTTCCTTGAAATTTTTCACTGGATGTGAGGGGGAGAATCACTTCCCTTAAATTTCCTGATTCTTCAGTTGAGAAAATCAGAGCGTGGTTCATCTGAAGCTGACACTGCAAGGGCAAACATCACACTTAGATCCCTCATGGTGCTTTTCCCCCCATGTTTTTGAATGCCCATATGCTGAAACAAAGAGAGGATGCCACAGCCACCATGAGAGCCAGGACAGGGGAGATGCTTTGTTCCCATGAGGGGCACTGGGGGTGACTCCACTCCCTGTGTGCCCCCTCCCCAGGGAGCCCAGTTGCCCTGGCTGCCTGCCCTGCACACTCCCTCCCACCGGTGCAGGCTGGCAGCTGCAGGGAAGGAGGTGAGAAAGGAATTACAGACCCCTAAATGCAAAAAAAAAAACTCAGCTTCAGGGAGAAAAACACAAACAGCAAGAGGCAGAATGTGAATTTTGGCCTCGATGAAAATGACACAGGCTGGAAAATATTCCCACACGCATTTTTACAGCCTTAAAACACAATCTTTTTTTTTTTTTTTTTTTAAACTCTTGCGTAAGGTCCAGCATGAATTAACACTGCATTGTTGGAGCCCAAGTTTGCAATCCCATGGCATGCCCCAGCAATTTGTAAGCAACACTGTATTTGCAGAGTAAACAGGGGTCGGGAGGCAGGGTAGGTCAGGGCCACATGTGCCTGGACCACTGGAGAGCAGCATCTGCCATTTTCGGGAAGTGAGGGCAAGTCTTTGCTACCATGACTGGCTGTGCTGCAACTCTTGGCATGTCTTGGACCCACCAAACATTTAGGAGCATGTTTCCACAGCAACCAGAAGAAAATATTTTCTCCAGATGTGAAAAAAAATAAGTGGAATTAAGGAAAAAAAAAAAAAAAGGAAACAGAGCCAACAGAGGAGATTCTAAGAAAATGAAATCAGTCAGAAAACTGGCAGGTGAGTCCCTCCCTCTGGCCCTTTCTGACAGATGTTGGCTGAAGACAGGCAGGGAACATGCTTGTGGTGTGAATGAGGTTGTCTCCATGTGGGGAAGCACACCAGGGCTGTGCTTGCCAGCCAGGGCTATTCCTGAGCTGCTGCCCCATGTGCCAAACCAGGAATGGCTCTATCCTAGAACAGAGCCACCATGGAGATGTTACTTTAAAGCAGCTGTTTTGGATTGTGTTCTTGCAGAGTTAAATGTGTGTCTCCCGCACCTGGGAGGCTCCTTCTCTGGGGCCCAAACACAACTCACTTCTGCCCAGAGCTCCTATATTGTCATCTTGGTCCTTGCTTCTCTTCCATTTATTTTTCTCCCCTTCTTGCTTGGCTGTATGGCACATCTGTTTAACCGGCATCATGACATTTTCTTCTACACATTTGATTGGCTCTGAGGCTGAGCAGTGTACACAGCTGACCTGGCTTGAGGAAGACCATGGGCCAGTGGGGAGGAAGGCTCAGTGTTGTGCAGCACCCCAGGCTTTCCATGCTGGGCTCATTAGCAGTTCAGGAAAACTAGATTGCAAGTCCCAGGCATTTACTCTTTTTGTACTGTGCTTTCTTCTGTATTGCTACTTGCAGGGCATAATCCCTGCTGTCCTCCTCTTTCATGCCAGGCATTTGCTGGCAGTGCTGCTAGGGAAGTTCCAAGCTGGTAGTGAGTCCCTGCCCTCTGTCCCAAACCTGTGCGCCATGGCTGCAGCTAAGCTCAAGGAGACAGCTTTGTGGGTGTTTGTGCTGCAGAGGAACAGGAGTGAGGGGGAATGAGCATTGCCCTCAGGACTGCTGCACCATGGGCAGCAGGACAACTTGCTCAGGCGGCTGGGGTTGCAAAAAGCACCGCTCTGTGGTAAAGCAAGTAAGACATCACATCACTCCTCTTGGCTTCTGCTTGCTTTCAGAAAAGACAAACAGCTCCAACCCTTTCAGACCACATGTTCTTCATGCTCCACCAAATACCATCTCCATTCCCATGGTCAAAACACCATCTACATGCTGCTTGGAGGCTGGTGCCCTAGCAGTTGAATGAGCACTGAAAATGTCTCTGAACCTGGAGTAGTGCCAGCTCTACAATCTGTCCTGCCTCCAGTACTAGAGATCCCTGGTGCTAGAGCTAGAGATCCTTGGTGTGACCATGACATAAATACTTAAGAATGGAATCATAATACTTAAGAATGGAATCATGAGTGTACAGGCTTCTGTTGTGTTGTGGAACCCTCTTGCTGCCTCCACACATGGTCTTACATTGCACAACTGAAACACAGCTGTGCATCTCCCTAACTGTCAGGTCTTGCTTACATGCCAGGGAACGAAATCCTGGGATGACAAAGCAGCAGCACGCCATTGTAAGCTTTACCACCATAAAACAAACATGAGGCTTAACCCTTGGAAGCCAGCGTGGGCAGAGCATTCCCCAGCATCTCCATTTGGGACAGACTGTTCCTGCTGTGGATCCAAAACGAGCTCAATCTCTTCCTCTGCTGGAAGAATGGGGGCAGGTGGGCTTTGTGGTGGGTCTGGTTTCTGTGCTTCTCTTTCCTTCGAGGATGTCATTTTAGGGTAACAGGTCTCTGCAGCTCAGTCCTGCTCTCCTCCTGTCCTAGGTGGCCAGGGACATGGGCCAATCTCTTCTGTGCTTCAACAGTGGGCTTAGACAACCACAAGGTATGGGCTTGATTGCACTACACATGGACATACCAAGGGCTCAGGAACTAGGGCTCAGATCTTCCCTCCTGCAGACAAGAATTTGCTGGGTAACCCTGGATGCTCCCTGAGCTTGACTTTAAGAACATGACTAGAAAGTGTTCGCTGGCTCCAACATGCTAAGGCAAGCGCTACCTCTTCTTTCAGGTTCTGCAACAAACTGCTGGTGTTTTGCTATTTTGCAAGACCTGGAGGGTTTCCAGAAGCTGGGGCAAGTGAGGGAGGTACAGAAGCCTATGCCACTGAGCCTCCCAGGAAAGCCTAGTCAGCCTGTGGTCCCACACAGGATGTTTGCTGCTGAGCTCCATCCCTAGCACAGCAGGTTGGGAGGGTGTCACCATATTCACCCCCTCCCCGGGAGCGGCACCAAAGTGACTTTGTGATACCTTGTTTCAATTTATCTTGTTCTTGAACCACAGTTTTCCAGGGACTGAAGATAACCTTCCTCTTGTATTCTGGTGCTGTTCAAAAAGGAGAATTCCACAAATTCTTTCAAAACTCCTCAACTTTCTCAGCTTCCCTGCAATCTCGAGTCTTCACCACCTTCAAAAACCTGTGGTATGAGCAGCATTTCCCTGGTGTCGTAATTCTGACATAACAGGGTGGTGAATCAGTGGGGATCTTGCTGCCTGAACCATGTTGTATCATTGCTATTGTTGAAGCTTTGCTATTTTAAGCCACAAAGCCCCATACAGTCCAGTCTATGTAAATGGTGAGGAACTCATCGTATCCAATTTCAAACCTATGAACTGGTGAGGACTGTATTAATGTAAAACTATTCTGGTTCATGAGAGCCTGGTCCAAACAAACTGGATGCCATGCAGTAATCCAAGCAGTATGTAACATTATAAAGTGTATAAATAGCCCTTGCTGGCCTTCGCCTGGGTGTGTCAGAGGTGCAGGGGGAATTATAACACCCATGCTTGCCTTAGAAAGATGAGCTGAAAGCTAGCAATGGGTTTAGAGCTTAAATTTACATTCAATTCTGTTTTCTGCCACAATACAGACACTGAAGCAGGTCAACTTTAAGAGAAACTTCATGAGATCTTCAGTCTGCACTATCTTTTTCAGGTCTTTATGTAACACCCATCAAACCAGAGTGCTTGGTTCCGAAGCGGTGGTCCACGCTTTGCTGCCTGGCACAGCATCCCTGCCACTAGCCCACTGAATATAGGTTTGCCTTCTCCAGATTTAGAGATACCTGCTGCATAGAAACCAACTCATTCAGCAGCATCCAGTGCACCTCATGCTCTCTGAACTTTTCCAAGAAAAGGCTGATGTATGTGCAGATTGAGAGGCAGAGGCTACAGAGACACTGAAACAAGGGCAAACAATTCCCCAGATGTCCTAGCAAGACATGGCCCACATGGGGCCTTTGAGTGCCTGGAGGTGATGGGGGAGTGCATCAGCTCCCATGTTACAGCTTTGTCACCAAGAGCAAACTCTGCTTAGATCCTGGTATCTTCCTCACCCGGGGAGTGGGGTGAATGAACTCCAGTGCTGGAGTTTGGAGTGGACACTATGTCCACATTCTTCAGCCCAGGGCTGGGAATGTCAGCTTCTGTCCTGACGCCAGGGGCTTGCATTCCTCCCCGATGCTGCTCCCAAAAAACTGCCAGCTCAGGACAGTGACAGGGAGAGGAGACATACTAAGGCCACAGAAAAGCCTTTACCAAGATGGGCAGGGGTTAGCATCTGTGTGCTCACATGTATTTACTAAACACTGCTCCCAGTGAGAGAGAATGGCTGGAATTCACCCTCCTCCCTCCCGGATAGACCCCAAGGACATGCGGGTGGACCTGGGGAATTTGCTCCTCCAGCTTGTTGCCATGGCTGCATATTTCAGAGACTCAAGCGAGAAAGAGAAAAAAAAAGGCAGAAAACCATAACATTTTGTTGGCAGGGAAGAAAAATATCAGGAGGAAAAAATGCAGAACAGTAATGAGAAGGACTAGTGAGCCCAAGGAATGTGTTAGTTTATCCTTAGAAACTGGTGTCTGAAGAGATCTCCACAGCTCAGGCTATTCTAGTATTTATAGTGAGTTATTTAAACGATGCCTCCTGGCACCAGCTGGGGCTCAGCCACCCTGCATGTTTCTTAGAAACATTATCAAATGCTAGTCCTGGGCTCCAGGACCACTTGAGAGGTGCTGGAAGAAACCCATCCATGTTGGCTGCAGAAGGTTGTTCGCTTCCAGAAGAGCTGCTTGGCAGCGTGACAGGAGTATAGCTAGTAAGTAGGACTCAGTGCAGAGCTGGCAAGTAGAGTAGTGTGGGATATAAACTATGAGCAAGATAAAATCCTTGGAGAGGCTAAGAAAGGACAGGCCTGTGGCTGGATCCACTGTGGGAATGCAGATAAGCCAGGGCAGTACTTGTTTATACTCCTTACCATCATCAATGAAGTGAAGGAGAGATGTAAACCTGCAGGTAAGCAGGTATCCCTAGTTCCTCTGATCCTGAAGGTACTTGCTTATATTGGTGCACTGGGTGTTTAAAAATCACTCTGTGGGCTTTTTTTCTATGAACAGGTTTCAGCATGTGGATTGTGAGGCATTGTTCCCCACACTCCACATCTGTGACGCTCTGGTAAAGTATCCCTTCCTCATGCAGAAGCAATGCAGGGCGTCAGGAACTTGGAGTTCCCACTCTGGCCAAAATGATGCAAGTCTGGCTGATTGGCCCCTGCAGTACCAATTCAAGTTTGCATAGGAGCAACTGGTGTGCCAAAACCAAGCTGGTTTTAAAATCCTGCAATGTTACCGCATCCTTGGCTCTACTCATATCTCCTGGGAGTAATCTGGCTCTGCAGCAATGTTTATTCTCTTGTGGTATTTCCTATCCTTAGTGTTAGTTACAAGACACAGGTATGGAATGAGGGTGCCACAGTCTGTGCCAGGAGTGCTAGAACCAGGTGACCACACAGTACAGCCTCTCTGAGGCCGGATGGCCACGGGAGCGTTTCTCCTAGGGATGAAATCAGAGAAAGGATGGCTCTGCCAGGCTGAAGGTTAAATTGCACAATAAGGGACCCTCACACCAAGCGCAAGACGCACCGCCAGCACTCGGGGGGATTCCCGCTGACCATGCCGCTGGGGAAGCACTTTCCAGCAGCCCATCGCTCCTGCTGGCATCCTGGCAAGGGAAAGCACGGAGGCTGGCGGAAGGTGCTTCCACGGGGTAATTCCCCCTGTGCAGGAAACGGGCCGGGCACACTTTCGGCTGCACGGCGGGGGAGCCGGCCGCGGGCGGCGGGGCCCGGAGGAGGCGGTGTCCGCCCCGGCGGCGGCAGGCTCGGGCGGGCAGTGACACCTAGCGTCTCGCTCCGCCCCGCGGCGCTGGCTCGAACTCGCTTTGGTGGCATGTACATGTGGGTGCCACATTGCTCTGTCCGGGGAAATCCTGGGCAGGCAGGCAGTGTCTTCAAACCACAGCTCGCACTTTGGGATGGTGTAAAACAGCCTTGGGCCGAGGGGTTGATGGAGACGTAGCAGCCGGTTTTTGCCAAGGGTTAAACTTCCAGAGAAAGGATGTTACCCCTTGTCACAGCCACAGTGCTTCTTTGCCTGTCTAGTTACAGCACTGAAATTAGCCAGATGCAGAAGACATCTGCCCTTGAGTGCTTAAAAATCTCACATGAATCTTCTGCTCATGGTGTCCTCCTTACTGCAAACAGTAGATGTCAAGGGGACTCTTTAAAAACTGCATTTAGTCAACGATTTTCCATGTCTAAAGTGTGGCAATGAGGGGCTTTTTTTGCATGATTCATTAAGGAGCATTTCTCCCTGTCTGGTTTCATTCTGCACATAGTAATGGGTCTTTGATACAAGCCTTGCTGCTCTTGCCTGCACGTGCAAGACAAAGATTATAAATTAGGGATAGGAAATCTGTTGCCCTCTCCAGAAGTTATTGTAACTTGAGCTGTGAGATGCTCTCAATTTTGTCATCAGAATGGTTTCATTTGTCATTTTCTGTCCTGTCCTGGTACCAACTCTCACCTGAGCATTAAGCTCTCACTGTCTGAGTACAGAACAAAATGCTACAGCATTACAAGCCTTGTTGTGCAATCCATGCCTTAAGATGGCCCCAAATTCTGGCCTCTATTGGCAAGGAGAACACTTCAGATGAAACAGACCCAGGTAGCCAGCATCCCATTGGTGTCTCAGGGAGCGAAGAGGTGAGACAACTAGCCCCCAAATGCAAACATTTTATTTCATATTTAGCAATACCACAGCATGCAACACTTCCCTTATAAGGCAAACAAAGGAATTTCATGTACCATTTCATGTACCTTAACAATGACATGCTGAAATCATATTCTGAAGATCTGTTTTCCTCCAGCCTCTGCCTACTTAGTGCTACAGTAGTTCTCAGTTACCTTAATGTTCTCAGGACATTTCTTCCATTAAACGTTACATTTCCAGGAACTTGTATATGGCATTTACCTCTGCTGCTGTGTGAAAAACTTTTCCTCTCTTTGTGTTTTCAGTCGGAGGGGTCTGACTCTGCAATGACTGACCAGCCTGCTCTTCCTTCTCAAAGGAAGCTTTATTGTCCTTCACCCACAATGAGAAAATAAAGAAGGAAAAAGTAGAAGTCTGATGCAAAGGGGAGCAGGCTGGACATCTGAGGCTTTTTATCTTTGCCTCAGTGCCGGGTCTCTTATATTCCACAAACAGGAGACACCAGTCTTCACAGCTAGTGGCTCCTCTTTATGGCTGATGAGATGGGTAAAAAGATTTGGTGGAGGGCTTTATATGTTTTGAACTTCGAAATTTTAGCTCTTTTTTACCCTGGTATACTCCACAGGTGACTGCTGAGCTGAATTAAGCCATCTATTTATTTATACAACTCAATATGTAGTCCATTCCTTCATTCTCAGTTCTCCTCCTTGGGCTGTGGGAAAAGGGATGGGAAATTTGGGGATGTGGGAGAAAAACCAGTAAGCTCCCAGTGTGTTCCACCCAGACAAGAGGGGAGAACTGGAAACCCTGGTTTCACAGACATATTGCTCTGTGAATGACAGAAGTGGGATACTGGTCAGGAAATGGCAGCAGGTAAAGCAGAGCAAATGAATGGGTTTTATCCTTACTGAGAAGTGTACACATGTGCCCTTGTCCATGGAAAGGGCTTTCTGCTGCTGCTACAGAGCCGTTTAGAAGTTGCCTGAGAAGATAAGGACTGAATAGCTTGGAAAGCTTAATGCTTACGTGGGCTCAGCTGTGACATCTTTTCCTAGGTCTTCTGAAATACCTTTTGCCAATTTCTAAAGACTGTCCATGAGCAAAGCCAAAGCTCCACAACATTTCTGTGGAGAAGCCCAGCTAGCAGAGTTCTTTGTGCAAGCAGTGAGATGGAGATTTCTGTGCTAGGTAATCAATGTGCAGTTTTGTTGGAAGCCATCCAAATGCTGAGGTCACCTGGTACTCAAAAAGAAGAGAAACTGTTTGAAGGTTAAAATGTTGGAAGACTGATTAAAAGAAGCAGAAGGACTTAATTCCTGTGTCTGTGTGAAGGGTCCCGTTCTCCTCTACGAGGAATGTTACATAGTCATGTATAATTGTAAGGTGAAGATGGGAAAAGGCACCCTTTATTATAGCAGTGTAAGTCAGCCTGGACATGGAGCAGTCACTAACAAAGCCCTGTCTCCCATCTTCAAGCATCCACATAAATATCCCTTTATTGTATGTTTTCCATGAGGTCCTAAATTAACCAAATTGTCATCAGTGCCATTAATTGTCAGCTCTTTGCTTTTTGCAGATTTGTTTTACATCCAGAAATGAATATTAGCTCTTCCATGCCTCTTGGGACACAGTGGTGGTAAATGCTGATACAGTCATGCTCAGAGCACAAGCAGTGATGCATCTCACTGCCTAGCCAAGCAAAACTTTTCCATAGAGTGCTGTGAATTCACAGCTATTGCTAGCAGCTTTCCATGGAGAGACTTTGTGTATCCTCTTGCAATATAATCTTACCCAGAATGGTTTGAAAGACTGTGAACTCAATCCTACCAAAAATAGTTTGTGCAGCCAAAAAAAATCAACAGATCTTCAGCGTTTGAGCTTGCCTGTGAGCTAAATTTTTCACCTTTTCCAAATGAGATCTTTCTTGACATCCATGAAAACCTTCATTTGACTTCTAATATCCCTGATTATTCTTCTAAGTGTAACAGACTGTGCGTTAATGATAACTTCAGGACTCAAAAAGCAATTGGCTTCTTAGTCGTAATGGAGCAGACACACCAGCAATGACTTTAGCCCTAAAAGCATCTGTGCACAGGCTGGCAGATGCAGCTTAAGAATGTGTTTACTTGTGTTTGGTTTATGTGGTTTTGGTGACCTTTTGTTAAAATCAGCCAGTAACTTCCAAGAGGTAAGTTACATATTCACTAAAACAAATTCCATCAAATAATCTTGCATGGCCCTTCTGCTGAATATTACATTTCTGATGAATATTGCATTCCTGTGTCCAAAGCACAGTTTAGGCTAAGGTTAAAGCAACATTATTGGTGGACAGGATGGCTGTATGGATATTTGCCTCCTTGTTCCTAATGAAGAATTGCATCCCAGAAATGGGTTATGGGGAACTGGGGCACAGTGAGCATGTAAGAAGGCTTCCTATGGGTCCTGTCTCCATTGCAGGCTGTTTTATAGCTGAGGAGTGCCTGCATTTCCCTGTCTCTTCTGTCAAGTCTTCAGTTAGCTCACAGGGGAAAAAAAGAGCTTTTGTCTCCTGTCTGGTGCCTACATCATGTTTCAGTCTTGCAGGGCTCATCCTCCCCCCAGAGAGCAGCAGCAAAGTTCCCTCATAGCTCCCACAAGACTGTGAGTGAAGCAGAGATCTCTCAAAGTCTCAAAGTGATAAATCCATGCTGATGCTCAGATGACTTTGACAGCATCTCAGCATGCAAGCTCTCTGCTGACTTCACCAGAGAAGGCTATCAAACTTTTGTCTGGTCTCTGGGTAAGCCTTTCAGAGGGCATGTTGTTGAAATCAAAGTGAGTGTGGCTCTGTCCGAGAAAATATCTTTAAGTGCAAGAAGTAACTTTGTACTAGTTACCTTTGAGTGATACACTATTAGGAGGTTAGCAACCTTCTGTTCTCACAATTTGAAGCTACTGCGATGAGATTTTTTAGTTTAAGAGACTAAAGGAGGATTGTTGCTAAAGCAGGCTGATTTTGTGTTCATTGCATTTCTCAGAGCTTGATGCAAATTCACGCTCATTTAGGGCATTAATTTTGTGAATGTTTTTGTGATGATTTTTATCAGGCAGTTCAGGAATCCTAAAACAAAAATGAGCCTCAGTTTTGTTTTTCATCATGTCAGACACTGCATGTTGCCTGTCTGTCCGTAAGTCCCTAAGTGAGGTGCATTAGAAAATATCCAGAGTCTGAATTTAGGCTGTGCCTGAACAGCAAATAAATACACATGCCCAGACTCTGGGTTTAGAGGCTATGGAGAACTTGTGATATGGAGGGTGCTCTCTCAGTAAACAGTGCTGTTCAGGCTGGTCTACATCCACCCAACTGAAGACTGACATGGAATTTTCAGTTCCATTGACAGTTTGCCATTTTATTTTTTTATGCCTCATGCTGCTAAGTAAGTGATATTTCTTAAGGGAAGGTTTGTAAACACTATCTTTTTCACCACAGTGATTGAAAGAGCATAGCTTCATATATACTTTCCACTCTTGTAGTCGCAAGCTGAAAGATTTGCTGATTAAAATCTCTCCATGGCCAATTAGCCTGCAGTATTCTCCTGTCATGGTGTCCCATGTAGGTATGAAATTTCTTCTGGCAAGTCAAAATGGAGCATATAATTCAACCCTATGAAATGATTTAATGGCCGTAAATGAATATTGTTACACATCTGCTGAAAATCTCAATCAGGCAGGAAGGCAGTGATGAGCTGGTTAAGACCAAAGCTGTTACTGCTTTATGGGGAGTCAGAGGAGTTGGAAAGCAGCCAGTCCCAAAGCAGGTAGGAAGGTTATGGTGGAGGTGGCTCTTCAATCATCAGCCTGGAGCAGTGAGGGACTAGGTGCATTAGGTCAGACACCACTTCAGAAAAGCAAGATCCACTTGCTGAGCTGATCACAAGAGAGGTTTTGTGTTTCAGGGGAAACGTAGACATCTTGAAATGAGTTTCTTTACCAGATGATTTTGGTAAAAGATCAGGAGTGTTTGTATACCTCATACTGCAATTTAGTGTTATTTCTGCCATTTGACTTTATCAGCTGTCACGCAGCACTGCTGCTGGCATTTCATACTGCAACAGAACAGCAGACATGTTTACAGTTTAGATTTTACTTTAGGATCATTATAGGCAGCAGTGGCTTGGCTGGGATTGAAATACCACCCTTGGTAGATCAAAAGCCTTCCTTTGTTCCAGTGAAATGCAATACTGCTGCTATTTCTTAGCTGTGAAAGGAGTGTAAGTGCAAGATAGGATTACTTGTCCTAAAGTTAACATTAAATAAAACATCAGGACACAAAGTTTTAAAAAATTACCAAAAAAGGAAACTTTATGAAACTGAAATGGTGGCACTGCAGAAGTATTTCTAGTTGGGTAACTTTCTGATCAGTGTCAGTTACTTCAGGATCTTTCTACAGGATCTTTTGGCAAAGCATTTCCAGCCATGTAGAAGAGATCACTAAGCCACTGGGCCTGCCTCTGGCTGGGTAGGCAGCAGGTTACCAGGCCAGGTCGTGGTAGATGATCCGGACAGGCTGTGGGGCTGGAAGCGTACGGGACAGAGGATATGACAGCAGAGAAGTGGTCTTTGTAGGGGATGAAAAGCGAGTGTGAGCTAGTTCTGTAGGCTGCTTGGGGTGTGGTGTTCACCCCCTTCCAGTCTTCCCTCAGGACGGGCCCAGAGATCTGCCAGGCCCTGAGGCACCGCAAGAACCGGGCACGGCCTCTCTTCTTCTTCTCCTTCTCTTCCTCTTTTTTCTCCTTCTCCTTCTTCTCCACCCGGCAGGAAGCGAGAAGCTGGAGAGAGTGGACGCGCGTGCGCGGGGCGGAGCTTGCGACGCCAGCGGCGGCGTCGGGCGCGCGCAGCCATGAGCGGTGGGGTGGGGACTGGTGGCCGCGGCGTGTGAGGGGTTTGGCGGGGCGGGGGGGTGTCCCCTCCCTACCTTTCCCCCCCGNGGTGTGGCAGTTTTGGGATCTGGAAGAGGATGGGGGGGGAGTCTGTGGGACTGGTGGGGCTGGGCGGGGGGTGGAAAGGTGGGTGTCAGTAAGACGAGTACTGGGATGGCGGCAGGGGGTCCAGGAGGCAGGGAGGATATCTGTGGGACTGTTGTGAGGGCAGCAGATCTGGAGGTGCAGGGCAGGGTGAAGAGTGCTGTGAACAGGGATGAAGGACCTGGAAAGCAGGGGGTCATGGGGAGAATGGAGGAGTCTGAGAACTCGAGAAGGAGTCTCTATGTTGCCTCGTGTGCGTGCATGGTTTGGGGAAGAAAAGAGTCCTGGGCTTTACGCCTGATGGTGAGAGGTTCCTTTGGTTCAAGTGGCTGGATATGGTGCCCTATGGGAGCAGGGTAAGTCCTGGAAGAGATTCGTTCAGGGCTGAGATATAATTAGCAAGGTGAGTGACATTCGGAGTGCAGAGAGGCACCTGGCAATAATTGGATGCGTATATGGAAGGAATCTTAATTTCTAGGCAGGCTGACAATTGCTGCACAAGTACTTGGAGACAGTTCATGAAGTCTCTCATCTGGCCCGCTGCAGAAGGCTTTCAGAGTAGTTCTGTACTTGGAGAGTCTCTGATTTAAAGATATGTTTTCTCTAGGCTTTGGCTTGCTTAGGCTCTTGTTTAGAGTTAGTGGTTGGAGTCTCAAAACAAGTATGTTGGTATCCTCAGTGATTTGTTTTTCAGCGTGTCTCCTGTGTTTCCATAAGTTGAAAAAATGAGCAGTGCAAGACTTTATTTGTATCAAATGGACAAAATAAAAATATCTTCAGTCAATTTGAAATCTGTAAGTATGCAGCTGACTGAAGCTGGGGGATCTGGGGGGTGTGTAACACTAAACATTTTTCCCCTTATGGGTTCCTCTGGAGATTAGTGTTCTATTGCTGATTGCTGTGCTTGTTGCCAGATACTCTGTTACAGATAGAGGATAATAATGTCAGGGTGGAGGTCTAGAGTTGCATTGCTGTGATTATTGGTGGTAGCAGTGTGCATGTGTCTGGAGAAGTACTGAATGGTAGGGTTGGAGCTATCCTGAGGCTAATGCCTGCAATCTGTTAATTGAATTTGCTCAGGCTTCCATGGACCACTAGCATAATTATTCATCATTAAGTAGCAACTGAAGAGGTAAGAACTGCTGTCATTATTTTTAAGTTAAATTGCTACCCCTAACCTCCCTTATGGGTGTCTGTTGCTAACATGGTTAAAGTCACTTATTAATCAATCTGTCTGTAGCTGTTTTATATCACTTTAAGCATCTAGCACTTAATGGTCTGTTCTGCTTCTGTGACCCCAAAGGTTTGGATAAACTGAAGTCTAATGTGGAGATAAACTGGCACTTTTTTCAGTTAGTGGGATTCACATCACTGGAGATCTTGTGAACTAAATTTTCAGGATCTACCTTGTGTTGTTGGCACAAGCAGATTTAATTTTAGGGGTTTCCTTTACATATACTAGCTGTTGTAGGTAAGGTGTAGTTTAACGAGGCATCTAGACACAGTCAGATCTGTGGTACCTTTATGTGTTTCTCTGATAGAAGAAAGACCAAAGGGACAAACAGGTTTGTTCCAATTCTTCACACTTCTGAGAACAAAACAAGTTATTTTAAAATGTTCAGTTTTGTAGTACGTGAATTGTGTTTATATACAATCAAGCTTATGGTTTAAGCACTTACATTGGTGTGCATATTTCAAAGAGCAGGGGGGTGTTTAGCTTCTGTACCTTCCTTGAGGAAAGCTGTGGTTCAGCAGATGCCAGAATAGTCATTCACAGTGGACAGGAAAATGATGTTGCTTGTGAACTCTTGGGTTCAGTGAAGCCTGTAATATAATCATAGAAGCTAGTCTCTTTCATCTTTTGTTTCTAAACAAACTCTTCCTCTGCTACTGCCTTGCTGTGGTTGAAAAGAAGACTCTTAGAATTTCTGAAGTGCTCATAAACTCAAATGTGACATGGAATTACTACAGCCTGTGGTGTGTTTTCATGCTTCTTAATATCGTCCCCATGCATCTTTAGATCACAAATTTGATTTGGAACAAATGTAAGCATGTGATTGCAAGTTGTCGAATTAGCCATAGGCAGTGATACAGTGCATTCTCTATGTAAAGCTGGAGCATCCACAGGCTCTGCTGTGAGGTCTGTGGGCTCATACTCATACGTGGTCCCTCCACCAGTGAGGCTATGCCAATTCAGTGGCACATTGCAGTGCTTTTGCTCTCCTCAAAACCAGAGTTCAGTGTCTTACAGAACCATGGCCTGTGTTTTTAATGAGGTTGTGGCTCTTGTAAATGAAATAGTGACTTGCTTAAGGTTATTTGTGGCTGCTGTTTTTTCTGTGGCATGGAGGCAGGACAGATACTATGGTTTATAGCAAGACCTGCCTGCTACTTTCCTGTATGCTTATGCCAGATTTCTAACATTAGCAATGTGGTTCTGACCACGTGTCTGCCTTAGGAGGAGTTTTTGAAATCTTCAGAACTTTACAGAGAAGAAAACTAGGGAAAACTGGCTCGTCGTGTTGTGTAAGACATATTTTTGTTTTGGAAAGCTGCAGAGTTCTCATGATCTGAAAACAGGACTTTGCTACATGGCAGGCAGATGATGTCTCTCTCAGAAATATCTCTTGCCATTCCAATATGTCTTGCCATTCCATCCAAACTAGAAGCCTTTGGGGAAAAAAATGCTGTTTTCACATACTTGAATGTGTCTGATTCCACTCACACCAGGCAGGATTCAGTGATAGATGGGATAAAGGTAGAGAGAGAGGAGTTATTCAAGGGGACATGGTTGAGACAACTTGAGCAATGGCAGCAGAAGCCAAAGGTGTTTGAGTGAGAGCAGGGGCCAGGTACAGGGTGATGGAGAGTCAGGGATGAGGAAGAGAAGTGGTGCTTTCTGGGGAGAGACATCCAGAGCACCACAATACTTTTTAGTAGTGTCTGTGAACTCTTTTGGCACCATGATCTGTAGCATTTTGTAGCTTTTTGGATTTGGTTCGTCCAGACAATCTTTTTTGAGCCTGTGCATAAATCTGAAGAAAGTAGCATTAGTCTTAGAGAGTGGCTAGTGATATAGTCATGATAACACCACCTGATTGTATCACTTTTTTCCAGCGACTGATTTGTGATGCTAAACGTGCAGGGCAGGTAGTGTTAAATTACTGATAAGGTATACAGTAGAGTGTCTTTACTTGATTTAGTGACTTTCATTCAGATCTTTGAAATCAGAATGTGGTGTTTGCCTGATGTTGAAATGTTCTATCAATCTGCTTTTCATAGGATTCTGTGATACTAAGCACTTGTATTCCTTACTGATGGTTAAGAAACTGCTTAGAGATCAAGGTAAAAACCATCAATTAATATTAGGTAGCTCACTTTAATAATTAAGGATTTGATTTGATCTATTTGAAGTACATAGCATTAGTTAGCACTTCAGAAATTCATAGTTTTATCTCTTGGACCTTCAGCTATGAGTTCCCAGCAGTTCTGCATTTCAGCCTCACAGGAGGCCTATCCTCTGAGGACCAGGTCTAGAATCAACAACTGCCTATGAAAACTTGACTTAAGCGTTTTTTCTTGCATTTCAGGTAGTTCTTTTGCAGCATTCATGGGATAGCCCCTAATTGTTCACAGCAGCAAGATACTTACTTAGTAGGACAATCCTTTCTGTTCTTGCAGGGGTTTTTTTGTTGTTTTTTTTTTTCAGATTACATACCTTTCAGCTGTGGAATTTGCCTTGTGGGTAGCTCTCATCATCACATGGCTATGGTTCTTAGAGACAAATCTAGCTTGAAGGCAAAATGTGACTTTAGTCCCATGGGGGGAAAAATGCATGTTATTATGTAACCAAGGCCTATCGTAATGCATACATACAAGTGGGCTAAATTAGAATTGCAGCAGGATCTTAAAGTCAGAAGTCATACAATGTTTGCCTTGGGTCATAAGCTACACAGCCAAATTACAGAACAAAGGACTGGCTTGATTATCTATAGGTAACACCACCAGTGAGCTAGTGCTGAGTTTTGTTAATAGCACCCAAGATAAATTTCCATGTGAGATGGGTAACTTACAGATGATTGTACATGGTACCTTTTTAGGTCAGAAAAAATACAGCAAAGAGCCTCTGTGTAGCTGCAGAAGGATGAATGGTATGGCCACTGTGTTTGAGTATGCTGAAGTCTTGAAGCAAGTGCCTATGTGGTACCTGATGTACAGTTCAGGATCTGGTTCTGTTGTATACTTTTTCGTAAATCTTCATTTTACAGCTTTTAAGTGCTTGACTCTGAAGACTGGTAGCTTTTTGCATATTTTATGCAAAAATATGCTATGTTTGTTGCTATGATCCACAAACCTGTCTTTGCAGATATGCAAAAACGTGCATGTTAATACTTTATTTTACTATTTGAAAGGGCTTTAAGGGTTACTGTAGGTGCATGCTGCTGGATGGAAAGCAAGCTTCTAATCTTGACAGATGCCATGCACTGTAACAAAACTAATTTGCTGATGATGGCCTGAAAATACTCTCATGTGTTCCACTTAATTGGAAGTGCTGTTTTTAGGATTATTATTTTATTATCTTTCCCTATAAAGCCCTTTAGCCTAATGATAGTCTGTGATTAGTGATTATTAGATGAGCTTTTTGATGTTGCAGGCGAATGTCAGTCAAGTCCACTTTGGAGAAATGGAGGAATTAAGGCTGGCAGGGGGTTTGGAGGGTGTATGTAGCAACATCTGGCTGCCTGCAAGCTGCAGCAGGTTGTGACAAGTTACTTGCATCGCTGAGCTGAGCAGTGTGTTTTTGTTCTGGAGCCTCTCAGTGCACTTGGATGCCTGTGTGTGATTTACTGAGTACCATGGTTCGTGTCAATATTGTTTTTGAGGTTTATCAGAACAAGCTGCATTTGGAGTTCTGCTGCCCTTTTCTATTCTATTACCTCACTTCTAATTTGCAGAGTTCATATAGCCTGTGGATAGCTGTTTCTTTGAAGATGTGTGTAGTCATATAAACCCTCTGCAATATTTCTAATGCTTGCAAACTGGCAGAAGAATATGCTGGTTTAAGTTTGAAGTAGCCTAAAGGCCATCAGGAGTGATGCCAGCAGAGGCAGCTTCTAGCCTGGGTTAGGATTGCTTTGAAATAACTTATTCTGTGTGACTTCTATTAAGAAGGAAGTTGGGGAAATACTTAAGGCCTTGTGTGTATTGACACCAGTTTGTATAGGGATTTAGAAAATGTGAGGATCAGTTTGAATCCTACCTGGAGAAAGCTATTTGTTTCTGCAGATTGGCTCTTTAGGAGGGACCCCATGGACAGCAGGTGGCTTGGCTTCCTCATGTAGCTCTCTGTCTTCACTCAGTGCCGGAATGAAACAGCCGTTTCACCTCCTGAGAGGCCAAGGTCTGTCTAGTGATAAATGTTTGTGGCTCTTACAACATTTGTGTGTCAGGGGTTTGGAAAAAATCTGACCTCTGAGACTGAAAGCTAGCCTTATTGTGGGAGGAAACCCCAAAGCTGTAGTCCTTGCAGCTGTAATTTTTACACCTGTGTTCTGTTTGGCAGCTTCTTATTTATCACTATTGATTGTGATCTGCTCCTAAACACCACCTGGGCAGAGGAAAACAAGAGGGATCAGGATGGTGCTCACAGGCATGAAAAATCCCAGTGTCATTTTCCTGATAGTGGGAGCTGGGGAGTCAGCTATACTGTGCGCTCTGGTGTGTGGGTACTTTTTTAAAAGATTAAGTATTTGGAGAAGTCTTGTGTTTTTCCTCTGCTCTTCACAATTGTTTGGATACTGGAAAAGCAGAACTAATGAAACAAAATCGAAATACATCTTGGTTCATGGTTGCTCTGAGAATTAGTGAAATGAGATTGCTTGATGACTAATTTTTACCTTACCCTATCCAGACTGGATTTTTTCTTAGGCTCCTATTTTTCTTGCAGTGGAAGAGTCTTTAGTTAGAGGCTATTCCTCTAGTGACTTAGTGTGCAGTATTAAAATTGTACCTGAAGTCTCAAGTGTGAAAGCAGGGAGTACATAAAGGGTGGAGTGCACTTAATGAGTTGTGCCTGATGAATTACTTTTTTTTTCCTCCTTTTCCCCTACTCTGGATGGCAGCAGCACCAGCAGATCCCATGCAAGAATGAATGCTAACACTCTTTGAAAATGCGTTGTGGCAGTACAAAGGGTATGATGGTAAAGGCTTCAAATGCATTATTTCTCTTTCAGTCTCTGCCTTTGTCCTTCTTTCAAGCGGATAACTTGTGTATTTGCATGACTGCTTTGGAGATCTGGGAGCAGAAGCAACAGCATGAAACCAATGTGATGCTTTAGAATTTAGCTGCCACTTACTGGGTGTTGAATAGCTGTAATTAAATTAAGCAGTATATTGATTTCACTATGCTGCTTGGGAAAGAGAAGAGTGGTAATGTTAAGTGTTGGAGCTGCTGCTTAGTAGACTTGAAAATCACAGAATCTTAGAATGTCCTGAGTTAGAAGGGACCCACAAGGATTGAGTCCATCTCCTCTCTATGCACAGGACAGCCCCAAACATTACACCATGTGTCTAAGAGCATTGTCCAGATGCTTCTTGAATTCTGTCAGGCTTGGCGCCATGACTGCTTCCTTGGGAAGCCTGTGCCACCCTCTGGGTGAAGAACCTTTTCCTAATATCCAACCTAGACCTCCCCTGGCACGACTTCATGCCATTCCCTTGGGTGCTATCACTGGGCACCAGAGAGATCAGCTCCTGCCCCTCCACTTCCCCTCGTGAGGAAGCTGTAGACCACAATGAGATCTCCCCTCAGTCTCCTCAAGACTGAACAAACCAAGTAACCTCAGCCACTCCTCATGGCTTCTCCTCTAGACCCTTCACCATCTTTGAGGCCCTCCTCTGGACGTGCTCTAGCATCTTTGTATCTATCTTATGTTGTGGTGCGCAAAACTGCACACAGTACTCAAGGTGAGGCTGCCTCAGTGCAGAGTAGAATTAGGACCATCACCTCCCTTGTCCAGCTAGCAGTGTAGTGCATGATGCACCCTAGGGCATGGTTGGCCCTTTGCCCAGAACCCCCAGACCCCTTTCCGTGGGGCTGCTCTCCAGCTTCTTGTTCCCTGCTCTGTACATACATCAACGGTTGCCCCATCCCAGGTGCAAAATCTGGCACTCGCCTTTTTTAAACGTCATATGATTGTCAGCCTTCTAATCTGTCAATATGTCTCTGAAGGGACTCTCTGCATTTGAGAGAGTCAACAGCTCCTCCCAATTCAGTCTCATTGGCAAACTTTGTATGCTTTCCAGTCCTGTGTCCAAGTTGTTTATGAAGATACTGAAAAACAGTGGCCCTTAAATAGAGCCCTATGGAACCTCACCAGTGGCCAGTCACTAGCCTGATGTGAGACCATTTACTATAACCCTTTGAGCCAGACCCATCAGCCAGCTGTTCACCCATCACA
Source organism: Bucco capensis (assembly GCA_013396975.1). NCBI lineage: Eukaryota > Metazoa > Chordata > Aves > Piciformes > Bucconidae > Bucco > Bucco capensis. The sequence continues at coordinate 1,276,543 of VWZO01013601.1, forward strand.
TGATATACTTATCTAGCTATATGCTGGACATTTTATCCAGAAGGATACTGTGGGAGACAGTATTGAAAGCTTTACTGAAGTCCAGAAAGATTACATCAACCAGTTGCCCTTAATCAACCAAGTACCAACCTTGTCATAAACCTAGAAGGTTACCAACCTTGTCATAAAAGGAAATGAAGTTTAAGCAGGACTTTCTCCTTGTGAACCCATGCTGGCTGTGACCAATGACTGTTGTCTTTCAGATGTTTTTCAATAACTCCCAGAATAATCTTTTCCATAAATTTAACAGGTACAGAAGTAAGACAGGCCTGTAGTTACCAGGGTCAACCCAGTTGAAAATCAGGACAATGTTTGCCAAAAGCTGCAGTTGCTCAGAATACATAATGCCAGCAGTCCTAGTGAAGCTAAGCATGTTGACAAACTGAAGATGGTTATGCCTTCAAAACTGTTTTAGCCTTTATGAAGTCAGCTGATGGCTTGTAGAGTAATTTGTAATGAAACAAAAACTACTTAAGTTCCATGGCTTTCCTGACTGCAGAGGTTGCCACAGAAGTGAATAGACCTGTTTCAGTTCATGTGGAGCTGGATGTTGCATTAAACAATTAGTGTCACTGTGATGGAAGTCTTCCAGAGTGTCTCAACAGATGTAAAGGGTGCATTATCCCTTCAGCAGTTCTATTGGTCACAGAACTAGAAGCACAAGTTTTGAGGCCAAGAGGTCTGATACATTGAGGGAGGGGTGTATTTGCCTTTTTATTTAGTTTTTTAAATTTGTACCCAGTAGGGTACTTGTTACTGAACTAGTTGTGGCTGCTGGTAGGGACACTGTTCTGATGGTCACTTACCCTGTTGTATCTTACAGCCTTAATTACAGGGATAACTGAATCAGCATGTGGGTGGATTATCATAGAATCATAGAATGGCCAGGTTGGAAGGGACCCTAAAGATCATCTAGTTCCAACCTCCCCGCACTGAGCAGGGATGCCAATCACTAGACCAGGTCACCCAGGGCCACATCCAGCCTGGCCTTGAACGCTGCCAGGGATGGGGCATCCACAACCTCTCTGGGCAACCTGTTCCAGTGCCTAACCACTCTCCGGGTAAAGAACTTCCTTCTAATCTCCAATCTAAATTTCCCCTCCTTCAGTTTATATCCATTCCCCCTTGTCCTATCACAGTCTTTTAGTGTAACTAAAATAATAAAAACCTCAAGTGGCACAACTTCTGTAGTTAGGTGACACTAAAGTACTGTAAATGCAGTATTCATGAGTCCAAATGACATCTGACATACCTTTGGTAGGGGGTTGAGTTTTGGCTGGGAAGATTGCAGCAGTTTAAAAGCTTTGCGATACTAGTAAGCATCTGCTCTGAAGTTACTTTGACGTGTGTGCTTTTGGGCAGCTGTAGTTCATGTGGATGGAACTTTTTTGTTTTCTGTTCTCAGTGTTTACTTTCATTCTCATTCAAAAGGAGCATCATACTTCATGTTACAGTAACTGAGACATCTGTTATTACTGATAAGTTGAATTTTTATTTCATAAATATACCTATTCCATGCTCTTAAGAATAAAATTGTTTGCTTACTAAAATTAGCTTTTTTTTTTTCATTTTAGAGTCCCCTTTCAGTAGCCTTCAACTGTGTATCTGCATTATTTCTATTCCCATCTCTCCCATTTCCCCTTGCCTGCTTTATAGGTCACTGGCATAAATTTTCCTCTGTCTTCAGACACCTATCTTGTGCATCTCTATTACATCTTTCCCTTTGGAATCAGCCCTTCAGGTAACTCAGGTGTGCTGCTTTGGCTATTCATAGCAAAGTGCTGGTTTTGTTGGGAGTTTTACTAGTTTGGGGTTTTTTTTAAGTTTCAAATGGGCAAATGACATTTAGAATGTATTCACAGGAGCAGAGTTAACTATCTTGTCTTAGAATAGGTGGTGTTTGTTTTTTCTCATTAAGGAAAGTGTCATCTTCTAACCACTTTCACAGTGGTCTTTATATCTTACCTATTAGAAAAATGAAGATTTTTTTTTTTTGAGTTGAGCTGTACTACAAAACCTCTTAAGTTATTTTTATATGCTAGTCTTTTAGTTAGAGCATAACTTTTTTAAGCAATAAAATTTGATATTGATTTTCGTGCTGCTCTTGTGATGCTGTTGAAATTCATCTAACTGGCTTGTGCCAATTAGTGTGTAGCTTTTTATGAGACTACAGGCATTAAAACATTAGTGGTCTGTATAATGAAATTACTCGTTGTACAACTATTAAAGCTTAAAGATGGCATTGATCTTCTGTAGGCTTATTGGGTTTTGTTTACCTTTAGATACTGCACATCAAGATACTTACGCTTGACAGCTTTAAGCCTTTTATAAAGGCCAGTTTTTGTAACAGACAATTGCTGTGTACCCATTTGATTTCTGTGACCGCTTTCTCTACAAAATTTACATAAAATCAGAGATTATCAGCTTGAAAATCTCGTGGTGTTGCAAGTTCTGAAATGTTGTTTTTGTGAACCTCTTAATTTCCGATGTGTTAGCAACAGATTTTCTTTATTCCAATAACAGTTTCATTGCTTCAGTTTCATTGTTTCGTGTGATAATCCATTTGTCCTATTTTTTATTAACTTGTACTTACTGGATTAGATTTGAATACTTTGTTTAGTAGGTTTATGTCTGTAAAGCTTCCAGTTTTCTTGATGGGTTCTGATGGAAACTGTCTGCTCGTTGTGAGCTCTTCTTCATGCTTGTTCCATGTTTTCTAAATCTGAGGTGGTTTTCTTCTATAAACATGTACACATGTAAAAAATATGTGGGAAAGCTATTTTGGAAGTTTGCTGTTTATGTATTTTCAAAACTTTATTTGGTTTCAAGGAGGGGGTGTCTGTGTGTGCCTCCCCCCCCTTTTTTACTGGTGGATATGCTTTTTCATTTAGTGGACTTGGCAGTTCTAGGTTAACAGTTGGACTCAATGATCTTAAAGGTCTTTAACAACCTAAACAATTCTATGATTCACCATTTATTATTGAGTGGAAATATGGACAAATTGAAGAAAGATTTTTTTTTTATTATTTTTTTATGTTTAATATACTGTCAGGCTGGACTTAAGGTATCACTTGCATGTTTTTCTGTTCAAGGTATTGTTTGAGAGCATTTCTCCCTGGGATTGCTCTGTTCTGTTGATTCATTTCATGCATCCAGTCTCTTGGGTTCTCCCCCTTGACACCCCATAGCATTTATGATTATATGCTCTGGGGTTTTTCTTAAGTTTCAGGACATTAATGAGCCAGCAGGGAGTAAAAGTGGTTAGCAGCAACAAAAGTGAAGAGGAATGTTTTGACTGCATTTCTTTATCTACTGAAAACAAGGTGAATTAAATCAAGTTTTGGAATAACAGCACATTTGTCACTTTGCACTGATCTGTTCTTAGAATTCCTCCTATTCAGTGCAAAAACTTTCTTTAAATCTGATTGTCCCTTTCTTCAAATGTAGCTTGTCTACAGAGTTCAATCGTAAAAACCTTTCATGATTCCTTAGAGTCTTGGAATAACTTCTGGTTGCCTTAAATGCTGTCATCTTTGAGTCACAGTCTCTCCAGTTTTCTTGACTTTCTAGCCATAATAAAAATAACTCTATTATATATGTTCCCCATTGTACTGTGAATATTTTAACTGATCTCAGTTCCCTCTGTGTAGATCATGCTTGGATTGTGCACCTGTGTCTGATTTGCCAGTTGTTCTCTTAGCATATCAATGTATTGCTGAGCCTGAATATTATTTAACTGGGAGCAGTGGAGGAAAATGAGACAAGACAAAATGGTACTGATTACAAAGATGGTATGGTTTTGTGCTGAGGACGTGGAGCTGGGATTAATTTTACAGCTGCAGGGAAGGGGGTTGACTTGTAGTGCCTATTTTACCCCTAATTGCTAATGACAGTCAGGGTAACCTGTAGGGTCCTACCCCTGCATTCAGTATGACCGTGGAATGCGTGCCACTAAAGATAATGGCAGCTTCGTTATTTTTAGTACCAGAGTGTTTTATTTTTGAAAATGCACCTTATTGCTCTGTAATAAATCGTTTTATGGGGTTTTCAATTTTCTAGGTGTATTAAAATGTGCAGAAAACAAAGGGTAGATACAAAATATTAGTATTATTTGGTGTACAAATGTAATTCCTCCTCTCACTATGTGCTTTGTGTTATGATCTAATTGCCTTGAAATTAATTCTGTAGTGCTGTGTGTTTTGGGCTCAAGAAATGAGTTATTCCAGGAAGAATTACCTGCAATTAACAAGCTGATAATCCAAAACACTTTGTTTTGAGTGTACAGAGTTGTAAAGAAGAGCATAACTGGACCTGTGATTCCCAGAAGCAGACCGGGATACACTCATGGCAGCCTGTAAACACTCTGTTGGAGGATTGTTGTATTTCCTTCCATTGCATTCCAGTTTTTAGCTGTTCATTAGGCTGCAGCATCTCCGTAAAATTGTTGCTTTGTAAGAATTTGAAGCATTCTTTTTATGCTGACATGCATGGGCATTCAATTCCAACTCTGCAATTGAATTTATGGACCCGAGGAAGTATTTGCTTAAACATCTTGATCCAAGTGGAGCTTGTGGTTCTGAGAGTTGTTTGTTCTGGTGTGTTACTACTGCTCCTGTTCTTCCTTGTCTTACTCTTTTATTTCTTGTTACAGGTCTTGATGCAGAGTTGTCTTACGTGAGGAATGATGTGGTTAATCACTATGCATTGTCCTTTAATCTCTTAATACCCAGTGAGACCAACAATCTTCACTTCAGCTGGCATGCTAAATCCAAGGTAGGCAGGCATTGCATCTGTGTTTGAGTACTTGATAGATGATCTGTGTTGCATGGTGAATACCCATTATTACAGTTTAATGGCTTTTTTCCTTGCACAGGTTGGCATGTGATATGTGAAAAAGAATTATTTTTATGATTACAGGCAGTAAATTAAAATGGTATGTATCCAAATGATTCCTTTCTGGCTTCAACAAGGTTATACTTCTTGCTTCTCGCAAGCTACATGTACGTATACAAGTTACTGGCTGTGGAGTCTCTTCTGGTGGTGTATTGCACTCACAGAGGCAGCAGCTGTGAACTGAAGTGTCTGGGAATCAAATGTAGAGCAATTGTATCTTAGAGATTTCTAGAAACATATTTGGAGGCAAGAAAAATCTATGTAAGTAGTAAGGATGGAAAGGGTTTTTTATTTCATTTAATCACCATGGCTGGGGCATGCAGCAACAACTGTCATAAATATTGCATATGCTCTTATGTTTTGAACGATTTCCAATCATTTAACAATTTAGTTTTATAAATGAAATGATGGGCTTAGTCTCAGCCAGGTGTTCATTCTGTTTTGGTTTTTTTTTTAAATTGGAGTGATGGTTATTCTTCTATCCTTAAGTAGGAAAGACTGCAGTAGGAACAGCAATATTTAGCAACTTGCAGTGCAACTTCTGAAGATTCCTATTGCCAGTATTCTGCCCTTTGAGGTGTAACTTCTTGCCAGATGTGAATTTTGGCCTGCTTCTACTTGAAGGCAGTTCAGTCACTTGCTGTTTGAGTATGACCTTTGAAGGAGTTTCCTTGTTACTACTGCAGGCATGAGTTACCTGCATCACTCTTTGTGCCCTGAATTTCATTGGGCCTATCTGTGAATTTTGAATAGGGATTTTTGATCTTATGTAGCCCTGCTTCTATTACCATGATCACACCACTTGGTGGCATCTGAGCTAGCTTTGCAGAATGGATGTAGTGTTATAGGAGCTCAGAAACTGGGTTGTATTTATACCCTCGGCATCTTGACTGAAAAATAAATCAATAACATAAATGCATCCTATTATGTTTTAGAACAAAACAACAAACTGATGGGATAAAATCAAACCCAAATTGATTCAAATGACTGTGGAGGTATACGATTAATTTCCAACAGAAGCTTATGACTTAGTTACAGTAGGTCCTGTAGTTTTTTTGATTGAATATTTGCAGAATCAGCTTCTAAGTAGAAATAAAATCTATACTGTAGTTGAAGAAACGTTTTGTAAGCAATTTTGGTTGTGTAGTGTGTAAAACTGACTAGAGCAGGGGGAATTTTTTGAATTTGTGGTTTTAACAGGCTGGCTTTTGAGCAAGTAAATTTAAAAGTATCAGCAAGTGAGGTTTGTGGTATGGTGTGTGTTTTTATTCTTTTTTTTTAATACAGTACTTTAAGTTCTGCCACAAATTTTCAAGAATGATTTCAAGAGTGATTTCTTTTGACTTTCATAATTTGAACTGTCACAGAGGTCTGATGTTTAGACTCCATATGAGAAATTTTGACTTTAGGCACTTAAAATCACCAGCATTCTTTGAAAATAAGGTAGTTTTTTAATTTCAAGAATTATGGAAAGGTGTGTGACATTTTTTTTACTACTGTAGAGATTTCTAACATTTTCTGTCTTCTAACTATTGTTACAGGTTGAGTATAAACTGGGATTTCAGGTAGATAATCCCATGGCTATGGCTGTCCCCCAGGCCAACATTTCTCTACAAGGAGAAGTTCCTCGCACCCTTTCAGGTAAACTCCCTACTCCCTGAAAGGGCACAGCTATTGCTGATACTAATAGTGCTTTCTGATGGTACTTTTTTTTCTCCCAAAATGTGTGTAGTGTTGCACAAGAGCAGAACTTTTCTCTATTTAACAGGCCTTCTGCAACAGTTATGACATTGCTAAAATGGTTCTATAGATTGAGACTATTAGTCTAAGAGTAATATTTTTTGTTGTTGTTTAGTGGAGGGTATGAGATTTTCCTGGAAAGGAAATAGGACTTTTTTATATATATGTGCACCCACATGGTTCTCGTTCTCTTTTAAAAAATATAATAGATAATTCCACGGATGTTAACATCCATGCCTTCTAATTTCTCTTTCTAATAGAGGTGTCATTTCAAGATGTGTGGAGTTATTAATATATTAAAATAGGGTGAGTTTAAAGATGAGAAAATTATTTTGAATATATACTAGATCCTCTGGAGAATTTGTACTAGAAACAAGTGCATTTGTTCCAGGAAATGTGCAAGTGATCATCATTAATGCTTTTTCAAGCATGGTTCCTTGATGTCTTGTGCTCTGTTAGATCCTCAAAGGGTTCTAAAATAGATATTGATATTTTGGTTTTGTATCACTTTTTTATGAAAGCAGACACTGGGGAATTAGACTTTTCGTGTCTGCTCTGTTGCCATAAATAGTACTGGTGTATATAAGCTAGAAGGTAAATAATGTGTTTAAGCTTTGATTCCAGTCAGATTTGCAGAGACCAAAATATTTAAACTTAATGCACGTGAAAAAAGCTAACCTTCAGAGCATTTGAAAAGGCAACAAGGAAAAGGAAATTTTCTGATACTCTATGATAACAGAGGCTTCTCTTGTGACAGCACTTTAACTCCAAAGCTAATGGATGACTAATGGTCATTTATCCACAAATAGAGTGTTAGTAATCTGTAAACTTTTAATGTAACTCACATAGATTTTAAATAAATCTGTGCCTTTTTAATGCTTTAAGAGTTTTCTGAAATTACAGGATGTGAAAATGAAAATAACATTTTATATAAGCAAGTTCTTTAAAAATGTACATGATAAACATTATTTAAAAACACCCTTATCATTTGAATGTTCAGATTTCATCATGATGTCAAAAAGTGCTTGGAATTACTTGTAATGCCTATTTGTCTGTTCACAGTGTTCCGTATTGAACTCTCCTGCACCGGCAGACTCGACTCTGAGGTCACAGTACTAATGCAGCTCAATTTGACATTAAATTCATCAAAAAATATCACAGTTTTAAATTTCAAACGAAGGAAAATGTGCTACAGAAGTAAGACATTAATTTTCAAATATTAAAAGGCTTTTAGTCTTTTTAGTATGATAGAAAAAGTGGATGGGGAGATCTGTGCTCCAGGAAGTGAGTAACAGTTCCCAAGAGTGAATGTTGGAGAGGATAGGAAGAAACCATGTAGAATTTTGCCTTTAAGAGATGAATGGGGTCTTTTGGTAAAAGCAGAAGCTGATTAACAAATTCCCCAAGTGTTCTGCTGCATTGACTGCTCTTTTTACATATATAGCAAAAAAAGTTTCTCTGCTGTGCTTGGAAGGAAGGAACTAGTTTTCTCAAAACTGCAGCAGAATATACTTGGTTTATAAATTGTGATAAAGTTAAAATTGGCAATTTAGTGAACATAAGCAGGTGTTAGTCTTTCAGACTTAGCGTACAAAATGATCTTGGTAGATAATGCAGAAATGCCAAGTCTGTTCTTCAGTGTTTTGACTTAAGAATCTGCAAGCACAATTTATTTTAGTATTGTTATTATCTCTTGTTGCTGCTTCCTAGAAGTATTCTCATAGGCATCAGAAGAAAATTATTTTGAAGAATTCCAAGAACTGTACTGTCCTTAAAAATGACTGTGGTGTCCTGTTCTCTGGCAGTGTTTGACAGTGACCACCTCTCTGTTTACATGCTCCTCCTGGCTCTGTTCAGTTTTCTTGGAGCCTTTGAGGACAGTAATTGGCTTTTCTGAGGGGAGTTTGTCACTTCTCTTGGATGGGAATGTTGATAAGGATGAACTTCTGGAAGGTGTGAGTGAAAGAGCTAGCATGGTGTTTTAACACGTGATGTTATGGCTCTCATGTTTATTGGATTAATGATGGAAGATCGTTCCTAATTGGAAGTGTATTCTCTCATCTGTTTAGAGCTTGAGCCAGAAGTAAAATCTCCAGCATCTGACAAAAACACTAGCAAGGCTATCTGTAAGTAATTCTGAGTGTACAGCTTACTTTGGGTTTCAAAATTGAAAACCTGTGATGTTCTTTCCATTTCCACAGCTTTCCCTGTGAAAACGCTCCCCAGGTAGTCTGTATTGTACCTAGTATTTTAGTGGGGTTTGTTGGTAATTAATTATTAATTAATTATAATAATTATTTTAACTGGGAATATATACTAGCGAAGAAGAAAAAATCCTATTCCAAGTCTCCTAACAACTTTTTCTTTTTAATTGCATGTTAGAGGCTCTGCTTTCTATACATGACCGATCTGTTTTGTTGACTTTAACACCTGTCTTGCTGGTTTAACTTGTCAGTATTGAATTAGTAGAATGAGGTGGTGTCTTTTACTCACTAGCTGGGAATATCGACTGACTCTTCTCAGCCTCTATAGTACCCAAAATGTAAGCATATTTACCAAAATGCTTTTGGAAAGCAGTGAAGCAGACTGCTCAGTTCTCTCTTTACCACCTGCTGTGTCTTCCAGGGCAGTTGTTCTCCAGATGTGTGATTTTAAAATGGAATATGACTAGGGCTACTGCCTCTTTCTGCCTCCAGTCCTCTGCCCATGTTGCTGCTTAGCACCAGCTGAAGGCCAGCACAGCAGACAGCCTTCTGCTGCCAAGGTGCAACTGCAGAATTTTGCTGTAAAACATGCCCCAGTTGAGATTCTTTTGAGAAATAACTGCCCTATTAACACTGCTGCATTAAGAATCGGCAGATGGGGCCTGTAATCCACCTGCCATACCCTAAAATCAGGAGGAGAAGCTGAAGTTGTGTGCTCTGGTACATTTGGTCAGTGAGCACCACTGTCACACTGCACCTAGGTTTTAGTCTCATTTTATTTACTGAAACAGTGTGTGTCCTGGTGGGCAGGTGACTCCTGCTATTCGAGTCCCAAATAGCAAGTCTATGCCACTTGCTGTATTAGGGTTCAACTGAGCTGGAGGCTGGGTTTGTCCATGCGCCTACTGTGTTTGTAGCATGGGAACCCTGGAGGAGGGTTGTGGTGTTGGACAAGGTAGAACCATCAGGACCAATGAAACCATTTTAGGAGATTCCTGCTAGCTTTTATCCTTTAGTAGGAACCCTCCTTTTGTTCCAGTAAATAAATGAAAGCATCGAGTGGCTTGCTAGGCCCTGCCCTGCTTTGCTGCAGCAGGATCTGTGGTGCCCACTCCTCTGAGGGTTACCATGGTCTGCCTTGGCAGGCTGGCTTATGCTCCCTTTTCATGTTGACCTGGGTGGCAGGGCACCACAGGTAAATGTGGGGAGAGCCGCAGTGCCCTCCTGACATGTCAGCCTGCTGGGAACTTGCAAAATATAATTTGTTGTGGAGTTGATTTTTTTTCTGGTTTGTTTGGGTTTTTTTGAGAAAGGTTCAGTAATTTTTTTTACCTTTCTGTTTCAGTCGATCCTGTAAACACAGCTCCCACCACTTCTACCCGTGTGTTTTATATCAGTGTTGGCGTGTGCTGTGCTGTTATATTCCTGGTGGCAATAATATTAGCTGTCTTACATCTCCACAGCATGAAAAGGATAGAGTTGGATGACAGGTATGTATTCAAGTTTTTCAAGTGCATTTTTGGGACACGTTTACTCAGATTTGTGGGAGTTCTGGTCTCAAAATGAGCTTGCAATTTCTGCTCTTAATATCAAGGTGTAGCAATTACTACCTTTGTAGAGTTGTGGTAAGTTCTATACTGCATAAAGGCAGCAGTTGCAGGTGCTCTGCGGTTTATGGGGTGGGAGGGTTTTGGCTCTTGGATTTTTGCCAGAATAGTTGAGTGAAGGACACACAGTGGGAAAATTTCAACAGAGAGTCAGATCTACAGGGATAGTCAGGATTGAAGGAAAATTTGATAGGTACCTGGGCACACTGAAAATACTTGATTTTTACTGACTTCTACAGAAGATGGAATTTCTCTGTTTTGATGGATTTACCAGTATTCACTTTGGCTTTAGAGTAAAGTTTGGGGATTAAAACTGGTATAAAGCTAAAAATGTGGCTTTCTCCCAGATAGGTTTTTCTGGATTGAAAATATAATTGGCACATGGATTTGAAAGGGTCTTGTAACATGAACCCAAGGGCAATACAGTCAGCTGAGTGGGGATTAAACACTGAGGCAGGAGTGAGGCTGAAAAAGCTGGTGGACTGGGGCTTTGAGGCCGTGTGAACAAGCTACATCAGATGCAACTATTCAGAAATAGGCAGTTTTGAAATGGAAGACTTCAGAAAACAGTCAGGCCTGTGGGTGGTCACACTTCTTGAACTGTTTCTGTTCCTGTCTGCGGCCTCTCAGAGTAGCTCTGTCTTTTCATTTTTGTCTGTGTTCATCTGTTTCTCTTTTTCTTTCTGCTATTTACTCCTCTTATTGTCCCCAGATCACTTGTTTTTTGGGGGAATGTTAGTGTAGTAAGTAATAATCGTTTCTCAAAGCCTGATTATCTAACCAAATGACTTACCAGCTTTCTTCAGTTCATTTGTTCCTAATTGTCTACTGAGGGTCTTTAATCAATAGACAGTGTTAAAGGATCCATGCCTTAATTCACAAAGGAAAAGCATTATTACATTTATAGTGTAATCTACTTCAGAGTGTCTCAGCATCTTCTAAATTTGGTCAAATGCCCTTTCATCCACTCCATTGTACTTGATTTCTCTTGAGGTACAGGCTAAAAATTCATCTAATGTTAATAGTCTGTGTTTGCAGATATACTGATTTAGAGCAAATTATTTAATAAGGCCTTCTGATAATTTCTGTGAAGTTTGTGCAGATAGTGGGATTTAGTTGTTTAGAGACCCATGAGGTGACTTGGTTTCTTTGAGCATAGAGATGCCTGACCTGACCAAACCTTGAATGAGTGAGAACTGTGATCAACTAATGTTGTAGCAAATATGTAGCAAAGGCAAAAAGTGCCTGAAAATCAGGATCTGTGGAGTTCTGTTTTCGGAAGGGGCAGCATGCACAGGAAACAGCAGAGAGATCGCAAGGTTGTTTTAGTTCTTGTTTGAGAAACTGGTTCATTGTTGTAGTTCAGCCACAGTGTTATGCACTAGCATTACATGTGATCAGTGACTGCTTGATGTAGCAAGTAGTCAAGGAATTTGTGAGAGAAGAAACAACTTTTGATTTGATTTTTGAATGACAAGTTCAAAACATTGCTGTAAAGGTATTCTGAAACAAAGACGATAATATCATTAGGGTTAATGACCTCCCAGGAGCAAGAGGCTTAAAACCCCACTGCTGCTGTTCTTAATTTCAAAAGGCAGAACTAAATAAAAAATGAGGAAGGTTGTTAAATAGAAGCTAAAGCCAAGCAGCTGAGTTTACAAGGCTGTACTTGGACTGTTTTAAGAACTTTATATTGAAAGCTCAGAGCAAATGCTTGCATACCTTCTGTCAAAGGCACTTGAAAAAGTGCCAAAGAAAGTTAGCATGGCTTAACAGCAGGATAATGGAGGTTATTAACAGCAAGAAGACATAATTCAAAAAGCTTATATTGTATGCAAGTGATAAAACTCAGAAGGTTCATAAACATGAGCAGGTTACACCTGAAAAACAGAGTAAAGCCAACAAAAAGGTAGTTTTTCAACTTGCAACAGGCATAAAAAGAGTAATTCCTTTTTTCAATCTCAGCTGCAGCAGGAAGCTAGCCAGAGAAATCTGTAGTGCTAGTAGGTGATCAAATTACAAAAGAAGTTTCTAGCCATAGCAGGACAATGACATGAGAAATGCAAGTTCTGCATCAATATTTAATGCAGTGACCATGTCAGGACACTTCTTTCCAGGGAACTATCTGGAGAGTGCATCATATTGAAGCAGCTTGTAGATGCAATAGTTTGAGCAGTTAAAATAAGGAGTAATAAATTGCCGGCACAAGAGAGCTATAGAGTCATCATAGAATGGCCTGGGTTGGAAGGGACCTTAAAGATCCATCTACCTCCAACCCCCCCTGCCATAGGCAGGGATGCTACCCACTAGACCAGGTTGCCTAGGACCAGCTTCAGCCTTCGTCTTGAACACTGCCGGTGATGAGACTTCCACAATATCTCTGGGTAACCTGTTCCAATGCCTTACCACCCTCTGAGTAAAGAATTTTCTCCTAATGTCCAGTCTAAATCACAGAATCATAGAATGGTTAGAGTTGGAAGAGACATTTAGAGGTTATCTATTCCCAACCCCCCTGCAGCGAGCTCCACAATTATGCATATTTCCATTTAGGAACACTAATACTAAGAAGACCTCCTGAGAAAAACAAACAAATCAACCAACCCCCCCCAGACATTTGAAGAAAAAATTGCTTTATAGGAATTAGTGAGTTCCTCACAAAATTTTCTTTTATTTCTCCCTCAAAGATTGAAGGAGTAGAATGCAAGAATTGTTCAAAGAAAGATCTCAAAGCAGAGGAAAAGGCATATGCAATAAACTGAATTTATCATTTTTTTCCACTCAGGCATTTCTATTTAATTTTTACTATTTAATTTTAGTGCAGAGTGTTATACCCAAACCCAGTCTTTTCTTTGTTCTCCTGATAGAGTCCGCAGAAGTGGAGAAGCTTTTAAGTTTCAAAAAAAGGGAGGGGATGTTTGTATGTTTATTTGGAAGGGAGATCAAAAAGCTCCTTCTTGCCCTTCTGTCTTAGCTAGTAACAGATACTGCCTTTGCCTACAATTTTCTTACCTCTTCTTAGGCCGTTGCAGCTGCAACAACTTTTTGTAGGATTTTGTCACAGGGTAAGACACAAAACATCTAGCTACATTTTAATCTGCGGTTTGCCTGTCCCTTGAATATTGTGTTACAGCTGCGGTCCTTCTACCTAAAGATATCTTGAAAGCACATTAGTAGATGGCCCTGGAAGGGGCAACAAGTATCCTTAGAGAGGAATGACAGAGTAAGCTAGGGTAGTTTGGTCTGTGTAAGAGAGCTGGGTCAGGTACAATGGTGTAGGGCAAACAACTATTTGCAGCAGTCAACTGCGGAATAAGTATTTTTTGGATGCTTGCTGCAGCACAGGAATAGACAGCCTTAGGGCAGCAGATAGGGCTAGCAGCTGGCATGGCCAGAGCAAACAAGAGGAGATCTCTCTGGCTGAAAAGCTAGTTAAGCATTGCAGGGTGTTACAGGTACCTCTTTGTTGGGCTCAGGGTGCTACTTTCAAACTTCTGTAGTTGTCATTGATTCTCAGTAGGACGTTGGTAAAATGAAACTGATACATACAGGTCTGCTCTGGAATATAATAGTTTTGTTGTTTCTGCTATGACAGGGTGTTTCTCACAATAAATGTTTTGTAACCTTGATTTTTCAAGAGTGGGGAAAAGATACTGAAAAATAGAGCAGATTCTGCAAAACAAATAAGAGAAAGTTGTTTGCGCTCGAAGGAGAGAAGTGCTAAGGTTTTTGAGTTACCTGAAATACAGTTTAATTTGTGAAAGGCTTTAAAAATGCCATTCTTTCAAAGTCAAGCCCGAAAAATCTTCTGGTTTTAACTTTGATAAGTTAATTTGAAATGTATTACAGTGGCAAGCAGTCATATTCATGTCCATTTTTTGTTTTAAAACAGCCTTAGTGACAGCAGTAGCTCACAAGGTTTATCCCAACCTTCCACACAGACAACACAGTACTTGCGAGCTGACACGCCAAACAATGCAACGCCAGTAACCAGTAAGTGTTAATCTAATTACAGACCCTTGCAACAGACCCTCTTGGACACAGCTGGAGTACTTGGTGATAGAGGTCACACCAAATTAGTATCAAGTAGAAGAGAAGAGCATGAATAATCTCCTGGGTCTATTAGTTTGCCTCTCAAGTTCGTGTGTGTGGTTTTATCCAGCTGTGCTATAGTCAAGACTGAGGCCTCCTTAGGTACTGGGGCCCACGAATCATCATTAAGAGCATGGTACAGTGTTTTGTCCGATCTGTGAAGCATCTGGTTTTCCTTCCTGCCACCCAAAGTCCCTCCCCAACTTTTTTAATATTCCGTCTCTTATTCCAGATCATGTTGTGCTGTTGTTGATGTCTTGTCAATCTCAGGATTTTATGCTGGCCTTTTAAGTGACATCTTTTGGTTAGTTTGAATATGACTCTTGGAAACTCATTACTAAGCCTGTGGCAAAAGGGGAGAGGATCAAGCCCAAGGTGATGATTGAACCCTCCTCACCCTGATGAATGTGGTAGCCACCTAATGTCTAAATGGCACCTGTTTGCTGTGTCTAGTCCTTGTTATTTCAGAACATCTCTTACCTGTTTTGGGATACCCTCTGGTAGTACAGGAAGTGGTGAAAATGGATAGAAGAAGAAAAACATTTGGATGCACAAAATAAACAAGGAATAACGTTAGTCCTTCCACAGTCATATTAACTTTATTCTCAGTAATATTTAAATTAAAAAAATCAAAGTAATTCTCAAGTTTTCTCTAATAATTCATAAACTTACACAAAAACATTCAGGCCTTTCTGAGTATATTACTGTATCTAGATGTCTACAAGTGCCAGAAGAGGGCACTGGTAGTTTTGGTTATGTCGTGCTAGTAGTAAAGCATCTTCTTCAATCTAGCAAGTCTTCTGACAATCTTGGACCATAGTCTTTATTTCCTTGTTGTCAGGGAAGTGCAGTGTCGTGTTAATCAGCTTCAGTATTTAAAGAGTTTTGTTTACTTGGTGTTAATAATGAGGCTCAATTGCATGACTCCATATATAATTCCTGTGTCATTCTCCCTCCCCCCCCCCAGCAGATTATTTTCATGTGACTTCTTTTGTGGTTTTTGTTGTTTAATACTATAGTCCTTTAAGATTAATACACAGTCGTTCTAAGTACGTGCTGCTTGCCTATCTTTATACCTGCAGATGGTGCTGAGGTGAAGCAGTGTGCTTGTGTTCTCATTAAAAGGGTATTTATATTGGTTTGTTTGGCTCTGCTGGCTCCTCAGGTTATCCTACGTTACGGATCGAGAAGAATGATCTTAAAAGTGTCACTCTAATGGAAGCAAAAGCTAAAGTGAAGGACATAGCCATCTCCAGGGAGAGGATAACTCTAAAAGATGTTCTCCAAGAAGGTATTTACAGGACTCAGACACTTGTTGGCTGCTACGTGGTGTATATATATGTATGTGTCTGTCTGTGTGTGTGCCTATATAGCTAGATTTTTATGAGATGAATCATGGATGACATTTCTGATCTTTAACTTTGTTGGTGGAGAAGAATGATGAATGATATTTGCATTTGGAGTGTGAGGCAGGCAGTTTCCAGAATTCATTAGAATGGGAGAGCAGCCATGCTCAGTAAATCATTCAGCTTGTCTATCTTAATAATCTGATCATTTAAATAAAGGAAAGGGTTAGATGGCTTGGGAACGAGGGAATCGGTTGGGGCTGTAAGTGGCAAAGTAACTTGTTTTTGTAACTTACTGGAAGAGAGCTCTTCTCTTTAAAAAAAAATATATTAATACCTCCTTTGGAGGTAGAACTGGTAAATGTATTACATTACTGTCTGAACAACAATGGGAGGATGCTAACACTCCCCATTTAATATAGGCCTCTAAATCTCTGAGAAGGTAGCTTTGTGCGTGACTCCAATGTCTGTTCTACAAAAAGCTTCCTTTGCATTTGGGACATCCTTTGTGTTCCTTTGTGCTGTCTGTTGCCTGTAGCTGTATTGTTAGGAGTCATCCAATGCCTAGACTGATTCAGTGGCACAGCTACACTTAGATGTTCGGCACCATGTAACAGGGTTGCCCTCTTCTGCTAGATGCATCTTAAATGACTGTTCAGTGCAGTGTGGACCAGTTAATACTGGGTTTTGTTTCTTGTCCTCGAGCTATTGAGTCTGTCAGAAGCTTCAAAAGTTATTCAGAAGGTTAGAAGATGGATCCTGGTTAAACAATCATCAGTTTAGTTCAGGATCATAGCAGAGTTGAGCGTCTGTTATCCAACAGCAAAAGAGTTTCAGAGGGGAAGGAGTGAGTAATAGAAATGTCTGCATAAAATTTTAAAGAATTCCTAAGTGCTGCCAGTGGAACTTAAACATATTTTACAGATCCTGGCCAGTGATTCATTACAAACTTCAATTAGCTTGCATAACTCAGCCTGCTTTAACATTTTAATAATTTAAGAAATGAGGCCTGATTCTGAATCTGCTTCAAGCTCATATTTTACTAGATGCGGGACAAAAATATAGGTGTCTTAAAAACCAAGTTTTTAATGGACTAGCTCTGCTTTAGGAAATGGAGGAGATGTTAACAGTAAGTGAATCTTTACCATTTCCTGTTGAAGTAGAGAAATGGCTTAGATGTCTAGTCTGGAATACTAGACTATAAACAACATAGTCCATAAAAAGCCCCAAGGAGAGTGAGGCAGAAGTGATATGTTCATAGTGCTGTCTCTAAATGTTACAGTACACAGACGATGCACAATTCCTGCTAAGATACAAGTCTTTCAGAGCACTGTTAAAACAACCAAACCAACAAAAAACTAAACAAAACCAACAGTCAAAACAACAACCTTACCAGCTATGGTCCATACAGGCATGCTGTGTTAGTCTTACTATGTCTGGATATTGCATTACATGAAAATTACTTTCTAGTCATAACTGCTTTCAGATGCTTTCCCATTCTCTTTAATTCCAGCATTTACTAGATGACTTGATACAATATCATGTTTCAGTACAAGAAGCTAGCTTCTCTTTGACTTTTGCGTATATCTGTATATTGAAAATATATATTTAAGGCACGTTCTTGATGTCTTCAAGAACTCAGATAGAAGGACTTTATTAAATCATAGTAGATAATTAATGCCATGTATTTATGGTTGCCTTGTAGTCTCCTTTAAACTGCTTCTTAGTGAGATTCCAATTTGAAGACCCCTCTCTGAAAGGGTTGACTTGCAGTCCTAGGGTAGGTGTTAGAAATGTTGCACTGTCCCTGTTAAGTATTTAGAAACCAAATGAGACCCACACTTCATGCCAGAAGATACTCAACCAGGCTAAGGCAATTCTGTCAAAGATATTTCAGCAAGACAAATCAATGAGAAAGGGATGTAACATAACAATAGACAGCATGAAAATGATGCACCTACTGTGCCTCAGTAATAATGTGACAGAAAAGCATTGCCAGCTTGAGTGGTGTAGAAATTAATTCTGTGTGGTTTACCATGCTGCAGTTGTTCTTACTCCAGCTATTCAATGTAGTTTTTCTTCCTGCAATAGCATCATCAAAATTTTGTGAGTGGAAAAATGATGGAGAGACTGAAAAATTTCCCAAACAAACCCAGCACGTTCCAGCTGAGGTGAAACATTTGAATAATGTGATACTTTTTTTTCCAAATGTTCCACTTGTACTAGTTGGCTGAAACCAGTATTTCCCTATGGACATTAAAAAAAATAAAATAAAATCATCTTTGAGAAATGTTTTGACTGGAAAATTCCAGATTCTGTAGATGTGAAAAGGATGAGCTGGAGTCTGTAGTGCAGACAGCTGACAAAGACTGAAATACCACAAATAAACCCTTCATCAGTATTGATACTTAATTGTATTCTGCTGCTGTCCTTAGTTCACTGTCATGCTTGTCCCCTTAAGTTTTAGTTATCGAAAACTTTCAGCATTTACTGCTTACAGTTCTGAATCCACCTCCTGCTGGTTAGGTTATATATTGTTGACTTAAGTAACTGCTGATGTTCTTAACTTTCTGCTGTGGCTGATATATTTGAAGGTAGTGTTTTCTTAATAGTTACTAAATTCTGTAAATGTTATCAGTGTACTGTAACCACATAATCCTAATTGCATGTTCTTTTCATAGGCACATTTGGACGCATTTTCCATGGGATTCTAATAGAAGAGAAAGACCCCAATAAAGAGAAACAAGTTTTTGTCAAAACTGTTAAAGGTTTGTTTAAGTAAAGTAGTGGTTTTGTGTCTGGTTGTTGGAACAGTGGTGCCTGCTGAATGTATCAAATCTGTCTGTAAAAATAAACCCCTCCTATCCAAAATATGCAAATGGGTGCTGCTTAACAAGCAGAAGCAATTTGCATGCTGCCATCAGCCAGAGAGAATAGAATCTTATATGGAAGAAAAATGCATGTGTTTTCCACTAGTGCCTTTAGCTATTGCATTTTGAATACTTTTGCTTATTATTCTTGTAAGTAAAAATTATGTTCCCTCCCCAATGTCTTTGTTGTTTTCATCCACAGCCTTTTCCCTTGCAAATTGCTGAAAAAAACACCTGCAATGCATCTTAATCTTGAGTGGCTCTACAAAAGATAGGGCATAATTTCAGCCATCCTTAACATTTGCCACTAAAGCATGAGAATTACCATTTAGAATGGAATTTATAGCAGTGTAGCATCAAGAAACATGTTGTTGAAGTGATTTAAATTGTGATAGGTAGAGTTTAGAAACAACAAGGTAAGTGTAGATGAAAATGATGTTACATATATCCTACATATATCCGCCCTTCTACACTCATAATTGTATGAGTTCTCTAGTAGCTCACAACAGTTTTGCTGAGTTCCCTGTAAGGTAATTGCTTCATCAGTTATTTTTACCATTTCATGTGTGTATGGTATTTCTCTTGGTTTTTCATTTTATAACTTTAATTCTTTTTTTAAAAAAAAAGGCTTCTATGAAACTTGGAACCTGTTTAAATTTTTCTTGCCTGGCTATTGATTTTTAAAGATACTAATTTTTAAGAGGAAGGTGGAGTAGGTGAAGCTGCTAAATTCCGTTGTTCTTAAGTCTTTCTGTGACTCATTTATTTTTGTACCATTTTTAAGAATACATTGCTTAAAGAAAGCAACCATCTATTATTATTCTTGGCATGGATCTTACACAATCAGATGCTTGTGATCATAATAAGTTTATGTGGAAGGCCACTCTAAAAAAAGATTCATGTTCAATTCAAGAGGAGAATTCCTTAAAGTCAACCTGATTTGGATTAGAAGCAGCTAAAAAAGTATTCCCTGCTTCTTGGAACAGTCTGAAGTGGCAGTTTGGGGTGGGTACTGTTCCATTCTTTAGCTGCATGTTGTTCTTTGCTGTAGGCCTAGCAGGGTGGTGTGCTCTGGCAGTGAAGACAGGTCAGTAGTGCCCAATACCCTGCCAGCTGCTCAAAATAAAACAATGTTGAAGTTAAAAAGGTCCAACTTGTCAATACTATGAGACAGGTACCAGCTGTGATTAATCAACAAAGACAGTGTGGAATTAGCCTTCTTTCCTGTTAACAAATCCTGGTATGGCTGAACTGTAAGGTGGGATGGGTACCAACAATGAAATACTGCTTTGTGGGTAGCAGGAGGGTAATCTGTGAGTAAACTAGTCTCTGTATTGAACCAGCAAGCAGAGCCTGATCTGTGCCCTGGAACAACTGTTTGTGTTTCTGCTAATGGGATTCACAGAGGGCTGAATAGTGAGGATTTGCTGCTGTAACTTTTCCTGCTCTTTTCTCTTAAACGTCCTTACAGGCATTCCTGGATTCAGAGTGGTAGTTACTCTTGTAGTCACAAGATACTTCCATTATTTCTTCAGGAGTGCCTCTGAGGTTGTACACTTTCATTCTGTAGCAACTTTTCCTCCCTGTTCAGTCTAGAGAGGACTTGTGAGAAGTAAATATGCTGTGCCTTTGGAAGATACTGGTAGCTAACATTTAGCATGATAGTGACAGCTAAAACTGTCTGCTAAAGGAGTCATAGCCTTAACAAAGTATATAAGAGAACTGTTGAAGGCAAGTATTTTCTTGTAGTGAGTTCTGGTAAGAAGCAAAGGAGTGTCATCTATTAAAAAAAAAAAGTATCCTTCTTTACAGTATTTTGAGAAGTTTTCCTGAGTTCTACCCTCTTCTGTTGCCCCTCCCTACCAAACAATTCTGACTGTCATTTTATTTTTATTTGATATAATGTTCAAAAGGCTTATCTCATATTTCATAAGCTTGATGCTCCTCTGTGGTTGATCAGGCAGTCATCACCAGTTTGATAAGGCATCACTCACCAGTGTTATCTTAACACAGTGAAGGAGACCACAGATTATTTGATGGTTCTCTGCCCTGATTGAGACTCAACAAATGCTACCATTCTTGAGACCTAAAATGGTTGTGAGCTAGGGCAGTTTGACAGCTGTATAGCACTTTTCAAGTATGCTTACTTTTTATAGCATTGAATTTGATTGCAAGACAACACTAAAGAACAGATCTTAATCTGTGAGAACAGATTTTAATTTAGCTGCCTCCCATCACCACTTACCTATGTTCTTTACCAAAATGGGCCTTACAGTCCACACTTAAAGCTGCATTTCTCCCTTGCCATTAATGGCTTGTATATTTGACAGAGTGCACATCCTGATACCTCTAGCTCTTCCCTTTGCAGTGAAAGGTTTGCTGGCTGCAGTGAACTGGAGCATTGTCTTAAGGGAGTAATGGTATTTACATAATTGTTGTCTGTAGAGAATTTCTCAGCTTTAAAAAGGATCTACATGGATGAAGTTTATAAATTGGTTTTGCTGACACTTCTCTGTGAAATAATACTGGTGTGGGCAGCAGAACTGGCTGGAGAATAACTATAAACATCCCCACTTCTCTTTACAGCAGTTTGTTTGCAGTGCTTTGTCTTCCTACCCTGGCTGTGATAGCTGTGTGTGCAGCTGGGTCATGTAATAAGTTGGGAATTTGATTTGCTTGGGAAAAAAAACAAAACCCTGCAAAAATTCTCTCTTAACCAGACTTTTTCCTTGATCTCATTCATTCTGTGACCACACACATGCTGCTGTTTTGGCACAAACAGGACTAGGGCAGGACCACAAAAGTGAAATGAGTCTGAGAGCTATTAAAATGACTTAAGTATCTCTGCTGCAAGAAAGGAGCCTGAGGGTCATGGAGAAGAAACAAGGAAAACTTTGTGTAGTCAAGTTATCCCCACAAAAAAAGCATAAGCTGCTCTAGAACTGTCTTGTTTTACCCAGTTGTGCATTCTGAAACTGCTAAAATGAAGTCCAGTGGTAGTCTGGATGACAGAAAATAATGAAGGAGTGTGTGTGTGTTTCAGATCTTCTGGAAAGTGTGAACTTAAATTCTAGATGGTGCTCCGAGAGGGAGCACATCTTCTTGAGAGGGAGAACACCTCACCAAGATCAGAGCTTGGAAACTTAAGACTTTTCATTGTCTATTTTAACATTAGAGTGGCTGCTATGACTTTAAAGCTGGAACCACTAATAAAAGAAACCCTATGGAAGGAGAACACCTGGACATAGTAAAGATGATCAGTACACTTGTGACCAAATTAGAATTTCATATTAGAATCATAGAATCAATCAGTTGGATTGGAAGGGAACTTTAAAGACTGTCTGTCCCAACCCCTTTTCCAGGGCCAGGAAGGTGGTTCACTGCATCAGGTTCCTCAAAGCCCCATCTAACCTGATCTTGAACATGACCAATGATGGAGCACCCACAGCTTCCTCTGTAAAACAGCAGGTGCCTATCATAATGGATATTGTCTGTCTTGTGTTCTTCCTTCAATTGTTAGTGTATTATAGGATCCATAAGCTTCGAAGATGGGCTGTTTCTGACAATGTGGACAGAGGAGAATGTGCTGTCAACTTTCTCATTTCATATCCAGGAGAATATGGCTATTGTGGCAGACACACTTATCAGACAATACTCAGATCTGTCAGTATTTCCACCCAGAGAGGAGTGTGTCTGCAGCCTTGTCAATGTACCACTTTCCCATCTTCGTATATCTCCTGGGGTTTGATCCCTTTCCCAAAAAGATCAAAAAAGCAACCTTTCCCGCTTCCATTCCCTGATGTTTCCTAGCCCTTTGGTGAAGTTTTGAACATTACTATAAACCAGAACAGTGCTAACTGAAATCAAGAAGTCTTGATTTTTCTGAACTTGGTACTTATTCTCCCTTCTGAAGTGATCTACTGTTAAAGGAGTCATTAAAACTGAGAAAGCCTGGAACTACCTACCTATGTCCTGAGAAACTCTGTAAGTGAAAGCAGCAATTCAGAGTGTGTGAGACTAGTTTCCAGGAATGTATTGGAGTCCCTATTTTCCTCAAGCTGGGATTGACCTTTAAAGTCAGACTCTCAAAGGGCAAGTTTCATCCTAATAAAGCAACGTCAGTGCAGGAGGCAAAAAGATTGTGTTCGTTTAGCATTATTTGACTAGTTTCTCCTATGCCACAGAATTTATCTGGGGTCTTTCATCTGAACTGTTTATTAAGTCACTGACAATACTTTTCAACTGCTTCAGTGATTACTTGTTCCATAGCTTGAGTTGATATGACTGAAAAGTTGGGGACAATTCTCTTGAAATCTCAGTGCTTTATATCTTTATAAAGATATAGTCTAAAGGCAGAATTCATCCCTGCATGTCAGATTTGCATGTCAAATCTTAAAGGAAGATTTTTTTTCACCTAACTGTAGTACCTCCAGAGAAGAGTTGTAACATGCCTTGGGAAGTGACAAAGCTTTTACCTGCATGTTCATGAAATAAATTAATTTATAATTCTTTTTTTAATGCTGTATCATCTAATGCTTTAGAGTGCATCTGGATGTTCAAGTCTTCTATTACGTGCAGGGCTTTGTGCCAAAGAGGAGAGCTTAAAACAAAAAATGGGTATCAGTTGGCAAAATTAGAGACAGCTTTCTGGAAGCTTTAATAACTTTGGGAGTAGAAAGATCACACACCCTGGGCAAAAGGCATTACTTGTTCATACTTTCTCCACACCCTCAGTGTCGGACATCCAGTCGTTCTTCTCTGTTTGCAGTTACAGTTTCACTGTGTATTTATTTGCTAGTCATAGAATGATTCATTTTTGTGGCCCTCCTCTGGACCCACTCCAACAGGCCCATGGTTTTCCTGTGCTGAGGATTCCATAGCTGGATGCAATACTCCAGGTGAGGTGTCAGGAGAGCAGAGTAGAGGGGGAGAATTGCATCTTTTGATGCAGCACAGGATTCAGTTAGCTTCTGGGTCGCAAGTGCACATTGCCGACTCATGTCCAGCTTCTTATCCACCAGTACCCTAAGCCATTCTCCACAGGGATGCTCTCAATCCCTTCATCCCTCAGCATGTATTGATACCTGGGATTACCTGAACCCAAATGCAGGACCTTGCACTTGGCCTTGTTGAACCTCATGAGGTTCACACAGGTGCACTTCTCAAGTTTGTCCAGTCCCTCTGGATGACATCCTGTCCCTCACGCATGTCAACTGCACCACTCAGCTTGGTGTCAATTGCAAACTTGCTGAGGGTACACTTGATCCCATTCTTTATGCCATTGATGAAGATACGAAACAGCACTGGTTCCAGTGTGCAGCCTTGAGGGGGTTTTTATTTTTTCAGACTAGCTTTTAATGAGATGGAACAACCAGAAGCCCTATCTCTCCTCCTAGCCTCTCAAAAACACTTGGGAACCAACTGGACAGTTACTGTCATAGAAGTTTTAGCTTCTTTCACATTTAGACTTTTCTATGGATAATTTGCTTCTGTTCTTTCTTTAAATGGCTGTTCATGAAGATTAAGGATGTGTGCCTTGTTACCAGTAAGAACATGAATATGTCATCTGTAGTATATTTGGGATACTGGAATCCATGGATCCACACAACCTGTTTGTTACAAAGATGAGAGACGTAGCTGGCATTTGCTTTCTTCATTGTTTTTTTTGTTCTGCAGTAGAATTGTTTTATGAGGTTGTAATGCTTCACTTTCCGGTAAGAGGTTTCCAATCACTCTTAACTTTGAGAAGTGTCAGGGTTGGCATATTTCTCAAAGCTGGCATTGCCTCTCTTGCCAGTGATTGACAGGTCTCTTCTGCCTTTATATGGCATGAAATAAACTTTGTTGTGAATCTTCTAGATCATCTTACATCAGAAGAGGAAGAAAACACATTTTTCAGCTTTGATGTGAAGAACACATTGTTTAATGATGCTTTTCCAGTGAAGGAGAAAATTCTTTGCAGAACAAATTGAATTGTGTTATTCCAGGAACATACGCAGCGAGTCTGAGTTGTGCAGAGCCCTGACTCATTTAGTACGTTCTGGCCAAGGTACATTTTTGTTGAAAACAACTGATCATGCTGTTCAAGATAACCTAACTGCTTCCATGTCATTTTCTAACCACTTAACATTTTTCTTATGTACAAGGAAGGAGTGTTTCAAAAGAAACCACCCATGAAAAGCACTGAAAAAGTAAGTGTAAGTGAAGATTAACTCTTAAGACTTCATCATTTTACAAACTTTAACAAAGCTTTGGATTTTATTCATATCATAGGTCACTAAAAGACTCTTTTCAGTATTGTTGGCTACCTCCAATGTTAGGCTTATAAAGTTTTTATTTATTATTGATCTAAAATGGGATACTCAAAGTGTGCTGACATAGATGTTATGGATCATGATGCTGTAATGGAAGCCTCGGACAAGGACCTTACCATGAATTCATCTGGTAGATCTCAGAACTGCAGCTGCCTTCAGAGTATTTGTAGTACACAATATTTTTCTAGTAGGAGTCATAACATGCACTTTGCAGTGGAAATTTATTGAGTTGTAGAGAAGAGGAAACCTATTAGATGTTAAATGATGTATGTTAAAAAAAGTGGAGCTTAACTGTCCATAGTGTGCAGATCTAGTACTGCCTTCATTCATGTGATGTATGTTTTGGCCTCCTTATGACCTGGCTGAGTGCAAGTTGGTGACCATTTAGGACTTCTTCAGTACAGTTAGGAGATGTAGCAATAAAGATCCTGAGAACTTGCAAAGCAGGGGAAAGCAGTAGGGATGCTTAGGTGGTTTAAGCACCTATAATAAGTTTTGTGTTAACCAGGTTGAAAAGTTTCTTGTTCATGTTAGGCATACAGTGTACCACAACCTGGAGTATACACAGTATTTCCCAGGTACTGTTTTTTAAATTGTGTTGACTTTACATTTCTGGGCAGTTCATTCTTAAAAGCACTGCCTTGCGAATATAGTTATAAGCTTAACTTCATGCCTTAAATGTACAGTGTTTAAGTTAATTGTTAAAGTATTTAACCTCCAAAAATTGGAATACAAGATCATATTTCTATAGAAGAAAGTTTATGACCCAAAAAAGAGCTGCTTCTAGTCTGAGTTAAATTAAGTGCATTTGTAAAGGAAGATACTTGAATTTAAAGAATAATGAAAAGTAGCAAATTTCTGAATGTCAACTTAATGCAATGTGTCATTCGATCATAGTTCATTAAGAAAATATCCTGAGACCTAAAATAGTGCAATATACATGAAAAAAAGTTAGTAACAACTCTGCACTTGATGTCCAAAGTACTGTACTACTAAAAGATTCCATATGTTTCTGCAGAAAAAAGAATCATAATGTACATATATATTTATGTACCATTAAAATCACTGCTTGTATTTTGGTTTTGATAGCTGCTGCCCTTTACCAACTGAAAGTCTTTCAAACATTAAATCACTTGACAGTTACATACATTTTCAGCTTTTTTTAAGGTAGATGGATTACTGAGCAAAGAACCTTTTACTTGTTGCTATTTGCTGCTGCTACTTGTATTCTAGTATTGTTATGTGGGGAAATAGTATCTCCAAATCATACTTCTCTCTGCCCTTCTTTGTGGTTTAAAACTACATGTGCATTTGTAATGTGAGAAAACCAGAACAGCATTCCCCATTTTTAGCAGTGTCATGTTGAATCACTCCCAGAATATATTAAAATTAGGCTTGAATTTGAAAAGATGAACTGTGTTGCTTTGAAAATAAACTTGTGTGGTTGTGGCATGAAGACAAACATTTCGATATAAATAGCCTTGGAGGAGAAATCCTTCTCTACTGAAGTTTTTACAAGACTAAGCAATAGTATTCTATGTTGTAACCTACTTGTATTGTTGTGTGTGTTGTGTGTATCTTAACATATGAAAGATTTGTATTCTGTAGGATGCACGGTTGCCTTATAAAGCAGACGGGCTTTGATGTGTGAATGTATAGCCATTACCTGAATGCCTCTGTAGCTATCTAGACTTGCACATGCCATAGAGCAGCTAAACAGGAGGAAAGTGTTTTTCCTTCACTTCTGTGGTAGGCAGAAAGACATTGGATGTGCTATAGGCTTCCATGGTAAGTTATCACTGTCTAACTTTTAGGGCCTCTTGAAGTTTTAAAGCATAAATATTTTTGTGTGTGTACTTTCCCTTCTACCTCTGAAAAAGCAGATTGGACTACTTGCATTCATTAAGCAACTCATCCTTCTATTGAAGGAAAGTTCTGACAGTGTTTGCTAGCAGCATTAAAAATGTCATGTACGGCAGACATGAACTCAAGATCATCTTCAAGTGTTGGATTTCTTTTCAAAGAACCAGAGACTTTTGCAAAAGTGTTAAAGCAGTATTCAGGCATATATTCTCTTTGAACTGGGATTGAATTCTGCCCTTAGGAGAAATTTCACATAATTAATTGCTCTGCAGAAGCAGCAGTAATTAAAAAGGATGTGTTAGTACTAGGAGCTTTTCTTGCCTGAAGCTGCACCTTTAGGCCATTCTAGTAATACACTCTCAATTGCTATGGGCAGAGTCCATGACCATTGTGTCTGCCTGCATGCTTTTCACATTTCAACAACTTGAGCTTTGTAGACTTTGTCACTATTTGGCAAAGCCCACAAGTTTGAAAGATAATAAGGGCAATATAAGCTTTGTGAAAACAGGTAGCCAGATAGAAAATATGAGACAGAGGAAAGTTTGCATGGAAACAAGACATTAAAAATCATCCAAAAGTGAGAAAAGCTTCAGGTAAAACACTTTGTTGAATGTTGATGTCAGGAAATGTGTTTATTGGAACTTAGACTTCCTAGCTGGAGTGTTTGTGGAGCTGCTTCTGGTAGGAGTACTGAAAGAAATTGTTATGTTACTGCTCCTGGTAGGCCATGGAAGGGCTCTGGAATGACATATTTCAGTTTGGAAATCTTTGGTTATATTTCTTTTAAGACTCTGCTTTGCCGTCTGTCTGAAGAAATAGATTTCAGTGACCATGCTACAGTCTAAAGTCTTGTAATGCTGTGCTTTACTATTTTG
The DNA here is from genome assembly GCA_013396975.1 of Bucco capensis. Taxonomy (NCBI): domain Eukaryota; kingdom Metazoa; phylum Chordata; class Aves; order Piciformes; family Bucconidae; genus Bucco; species Bucco capensis. The sequence continues at coordinate 1,304,383 of VWZO01013601.1, forward strand.
AGACTCTAGGAGGTCTGACTTAAAATGTGACTCTTGAAAGCCATCCAACTATCTAGGTAACCCACTGCAATATCCAGGTAATTGCTACTTTTTGTCTGTAGTAAGTAATTTGAGGTGTGGACTGAGTCTTTTCCAATATGCTACCATCTAGTGAATGTAGAGCATGATGCTTGTCTTGGGACAAGCAAATGGTTGCAATGTTAGTGTCATTACAAAACGTCCCAGAGATTTTTTTTCACAAGTGCTGTAGTGATTTGTGTTACTGATGAGTAGTGATGAACACAGATTTTAAAATCCAGTTTTACAGATAGACTTTGAAAATGTTGGTAAAAAGCAAATAGGTGTTACTGATCCCCGTGAACCAGGAAGGGCCTCAGCACATATCACACTTGCCAGAATTGTGTGATTAGCTTCTTATATAAAAATAGTAGTGCCAGGAGCCTCATTGTGCCTGGCTATATACAAATAACATAATATCATGAGATAAACTTGCAGACGTATCAAAGCTTCCTGAAATCCTAGCTTGTTCTTGTTCTGTGCCTTAGGGTAGACTTTCACAGCCAGGGTTTTGGCATAGAAAGGGTAAAACCAGTGCTTTAAAAGCATTTTCCTAGTTCTGGAAAGCATTTACATCTATCTCAAATAGTCTTATTTTAAGAACCTTCTGCAAGTTGGACCCTTTTGGTCTTAATCGAAAATCTAGAATTACTACTGGGTATTAGATCTTTCTCTTAACTCATGTGACTTGAAGTCTTTGCTGTTCAGTTACTCACCTGTTGGTGTGTGATAGTCTTGTGAAAATTGGTGATACTCTTTCAGAGCTAAAAAGCACTGACCTGACTATACCTCATGATCCTACCCAACGGCTTCAACTGCATGAAATGTTAAGGGCTAGTGTGTTCTTAATTGCAAATAGTGTTAATGTGTTAGAGGGAAGTTTAGCTTTTTTTAGGGCCTTGAAGTTGTGCAACAAGCCGTTGTTTCTTTGCCCTGGAGTGTTTGACTTAAATTTGGGGCTGTTCCATGATGCACAAATTTAATGCGTGGGAGACTACGACCTCCTCTATCATAACTTTGACTTGCTATTCTAATTTAAGACATTTCTGACCCTGTGGGAGGCTTTCCTTCCATTCCTCCTTTAGTTGCATGTGTGGTTGTGTTCGTATCAAATGACTGGGTGGATCTGGTATAGCAAAAACAAGCTGCACAAGCCTCTGGGTATTCATGTGTGTTTGACAGGGTCATCCCCCAGGTCTGGTTTTGTGTGGCTACACAAACAATTCTATGAATAAAAATGTCCTTGTGTGCATGCTTACATATAATGCTTAGAGATTTATGGTTTTGGTATAAGATTACGCTTTGGCCCAGGCAGGAAAATGAGATCTGTAGGAGTCACCTTATTGCGTCCTCATAAAAACATCTCACTGAGGCAGAATTGCTGGGTCATGGCTGTCGCTAGCTTTGCTCTGGGACTGTTTATTTCTCATGTCAAAGCCAGAAATGCTGTGGATTTTCTGGATTGCTTTTAAGGATTTTCAGTGCAGGATGATCAGACTCAGCAGGTCCTCTACAACAAAAGGTATCATTACCAAAATCATTATCTTCCTAATTTGTGAAAGTCTGTCTATTGGGTGCTTGAAAGTGGTTATAATCTAATAAATGTGACAAGAGTTTGTTTAAATGTACTTTTTGTTGTGTAACAGAAGAAAATGGCTGTAAGAGGAAATCTAATTGCAATAGTGACTCTTGCAGTAGCATTATTTCGGGATATTTTTTGCTCCCTTTTGACTACAATCATTCTAAGAAGTGGTGATTTATATTCTGTTTTGAATTATCTAGTACAAACCCACAATAATCAAATTGTGTGGTGGTTCTAAATTGGCACCAGTCTAAGCTAAATGAAGATTAGCCTTGTACTACTATTGTTTGTTTTAAGTGTGTTGAATTTGTTGGGTTTGTATAACTTTTTTCCATACAGAAAACAAGGAAATAATATTGATAAGAAAACACAATACGGATACTGGGACTGTTTCACAAGATAAGGTTTAGATTTCCACATATACTTGAATGGGAGTCAGTTGTCCTTTTAGGTCCTCAACAACTATAGCATGGTGTCTCCAAGCTGAAAGAAGACTGAAATGCAACAGTGACCTTCTGAAAAACAGCCTGCCTGATAGAAAGGGAAAGGCATCAGTGGAAGAGTGTTGTCCCTTACTGTGTTAGTGCAAGGAGATGAATAGGTGCATTATCTCAACCAGATTAACTTGTTACGTAGATTTTAAAGCCAGTCTTAAATACTCTCTGATTTAGATCTGCGAATTATTGCGTGGTGGTTCTTGTCATGAAAAGCAAACCAGTTAAGCAAGCACAGGGCCAAAATGTGTATAAGTGAGTTAGTTAATCAGCTTACACCTAGTAATCTCTTTCCTCCCTTCTTCCTATGCTGGGTTGAAGGTTTGTGGTCTGTGAGTTCTAGTAACTAATACATTTAAACCTGAAGCTGTGTACTAGTAGAGGTGTAAAAGTTCCTGTAACTTTTGCACCTCTTATTTTTAATACTTCTTGGTCTTTATAACAGTTGGATGATTGATCCATTCATGCCTATATAACTTCATTTTAATGTAGTATCTTAGTTTTTCTTACTTGTTTGCAAGCCTTTTGAATCTGTCTCCTACGTATCAAATTCATCACATATAGAACGCTTGAGTGCTATTGCTGCACAGTAGGTGGGACCTTCTCGTTCTTGTACCACTGTTTGTTGGAGTGCAAACTAGAGGCTTCAGCTGGCTATTGCTTAAATGTCTCCTGCACTGAGAGCATATTCATATGCTTCCCATCTACGTGCTTGTTACCAAATACAAGGAAATGGACCATTTTTCTGCATCCCATAATATACCACAGACGTAACTGTCGCTAATCCAATAGCATCTGTGTGTCTGAACTTGTCTAGAGTGCTGGTTTGACTTTTGGTGGTCTTGGTCCTTCCAGCCTATACAGAGGCTAGGCAGCGATGATCCTTAGGAGTTTCCAAGCATACTCAGGGTTCAGTGCTTCTTTCTGGGACCTGTATTTGCATTTATAACCTTCATTTTGTGTTATTCTCCTTTTTTAGTGACTGTATGCTTTTGGGAAGGCATACGTCCTTTCTAATCTCTCCTGAGCCAAGGTTGTAAAGTAGTTTGCCTTGGGATATCGTTCCTTTCCCAGACTTAGGGGAACTTTCTCAATCCAGTCAGTGTTTTGTGGCTCACAGGTTCTTGAGCTATGCAGTTTCTCTTTCGATGAACCCTCCTTAGGAAGGAGCTGTGTTGTACCTGAAGCTGTCTCCACTTGCAGCAGATCTGGAAAGCTAATGCCAGTTTATATGTTACGGTTAGAGCCTAGCTATTCAGCTTGCCATTGCCATGAGGGGGAAGCTAAACTTTCCCTCTGGGCTTTGTGCTTTTTTTCCCTGGCTTGTGCTCATCTGCACTGACCACGTTCACTACTGTTAACTTGGTCAAAAGTCATATTTGCTTCTGCAGAGTTCCAAGTTCAGTTAGGAAAAGGACTCAGAGCTGGGTTGTGGAGGAGGGTGTATTGGGTTTGGCTGAGACGGGGTTTGAATACAATTTGCAATAGTATACAGAGGGCAAGACCATGAAGAAGGGAAAAGAGCAGATGAGTTCTCTCCCATATTAAAATGTTGATTTGACTCATCTGTATTATGTAAATTCATCCTAATGCAGCAAGGAAAACTGATTGGACTTTGCTGTGCTCTATCCTATGCTAGCTTGCTGCCTAGGCACACCAGCGCTAGTTGTAGCACAAAGCGGGGACAGAAAATGCACCCATGTACCGGGAGGGTGGGATTGTGAGGGCCCTGATTTACATCACATTAAGCTTCCCTGTTGCTTCTTAAGGAAGGGAGGGGGAAGGCAAAAATGTTAGTGGTAAAGAGGTTGTTACAGGCATTTCTGCCCTGTAGGTGTTCTGATTGCTGTGGGTTACTGGAGTTATCACAGGTGCTTGAATTTTAGCTGACAGCAGTTAGTTTTTACTTTTGAAAGGTGAGGAACAGAACAGTAAACATTTCTACAGTTACCAAGAGTAGAGTGTTAAAGTAGAGAATGTTACATAAGTAAATCCCATGACAGTCTCCATCAGCATGGAAGTAATCTGCAGAAGCCTGTACTAGTAATTCAGCAGCAAACTAGTGTCTTCTGAGCACTTTTGGGCAATGCACAACATGCTGCTTTTCTTCCAGCAGTGCCAGCTACATGTGCAGGATCTGACCCACACTGCCTAGTGCAGGCAGTTTATCCCTGCCCAGAAGCTGTCAGGAAGCAGCAAAAGTACAGTCTGTCAGCACCTGGAGTGTATTTCCTTTTTTGGCTTCACCCCAGTTGTTTAAGGAGAAATATGCCCTAGAACTTGGCTTACTTGTTTGGTTTTTTTTTTTAAATTCCATTTAAAAACGTAGGCAAACAAGTTCTGTTTGTGCTCAAATGACCTCAACTGACTTGCAGATCTGGATCAAATTTTAACTAATATGTTGATTTGTTTCCAAAGTTATATCAGCAGTTTGTTTTATTTGTATTTTTTTACTAGATCAAGCCTCAGAGGTACAGGTGACAATGATGCTGACTGAAAGCTGTAAACTCAGAGGACTTCATCACAGGTAAGCTAAACTGTGTCTGTGTGAGCTGAGAATGCATATGCTTCAAGTTCCCTAGGCAGGAAAGAAACTTTCAGAAATCAGCAACATTTTGTATGTCTGAAATTTGTTTTTAAGCAATAAGGAGATCACACTATTTTTGTGTAACTTTAAAATACAAAATTCTAGATATTCTTACTGCAAAGAGTGCTTGTAAGCTTTTTTCCCTAGCTGTGCAGTCCATAAAATCTAATGGTAGCAACATGTGGGAAAATGGGGGAAAGTCTTTGGTTTGATGTTCCAGGCTTCGCAGTGAAATAAGGGTAGTCATTCCTTAGTCATTACAGAAAAAGGTGATGCAGGCACTTGTTAATTTAATGACTAGCCTGTGTAAGAACTAGAGTAAACTGATTGTTAAATGTGATGGGATCTTGGTGATGACAAGAGTAAGTATATATGCAGCTTGGTTGTGATTTTAGCTAGTTTGCTAGTTGTTTGTATTGTTTTCTACATGGCCCAGAAAAGTACTGTGGTTAGATACTGTCCTACATGGACACAAAGAGAAGCTTTTAGAACTCTTGCACACATGTTGTCCTGGTATGCCATTGTAACATCACAGATGGGATTTATTCCTTAAGAATTAGTGGCATGGGTTTTGGGGGTGATGGCTTAAATTGATGCCGCAAACAGCTCAAGTTAGTGGCAATTTTGCAGCTTGGGTTTAAGGCTGAAATTGGCCTTAAAGATCTTCATTACTGCCAGGGATGCAGTTAAGAAGAAACCTACAGTCATCATCAAGTCCCTAGAGTAGTAATTGATCTTTTTTTACTGGCAATGTTAAGGAAATCAAAAAAGTTCAAGCAAAATTGTTAGTTCTACAGTGCATTTTAAAAGTTGTGTTTCTGAGAATAGTTAAAAATGCCTAAAATACAAGTTCATGCGAAAACATACCTTAAATTGAAAAAAAAATTAAACAACCCCCTCTCATCATTCAAAGTCAGCTGTTGCCCTTCCTTTTACAAGTCAAACTCTTTTGAAAAAGACCATAAAGCTTTTCTTCTGCACACTGTCTTTAAAGCTGTGATCTTTTTCCTCACTGAAAGTAGAGCTTTTTGGGTATGTAGAGCTCATGAATGTAACAGCTGACTATCAGACATCTTCAACTAAGAACAGGAAAGGTTAAGTTCCCTATCTAAAAATCTTTATAACTAATTGTAGACGTAACCAACATGTTTTCAATAGAAGACAGGGTATTTTTAAAAAAAATGTATGTTGGAAAATGGAAACTACATAGTTGTTTTTTTTCAAGCTTCTACAAATTTGACCAGTACCCCCAGGTCCTTGTCTACCAGGCAGCTATCCAGTCACTCTTCCCTAAGCCTATAGCGTTACATGGGGTTGTTGTGACCAAAGTGTAGGACAGTGTTGAATTACATTCACTTACTGTGTTTGGGAATCAGGAAGGTTTTTATCAATTTTGAGTTTTATAAACTTAGGAATTTCTCTCCCTGTCTTTCAGGAATTTACTGCCTATCACTCATGTCTGTATAGAAGAGGGAGAGAAACCAATGGTGCTGCTGCCATACATGAACTGGGGTAACCTTAAACTGTTTTTGCGACAGTGCAAGCTGGTAGAGGCCAACAATCCTCAGGTATGCTCAGAAATCTGTAAATTCTTGCCCATTAAACTTAGACTTGGTTTGTCATCTGTGTGTGTTTCTTAAAAGAAATAGTTGTGGTATTCACCTATTGTGTTGTGGCAATGAGAGAACTGGCAAGTAGGTTCCCTAGCAAGTGTTTGTCTTGATTCATGCATGGAAAACATTCTTGACTGTGTTTGTCACAGACATTCAGAGGGCATGAAGCTGAGTTAAACTCTGATTAGGGTATTAGCTGGTATATCAATACATCTTAAAATACAGATAAAATAATATGTGATTGTGGATTTAAGCTAGAATACACAGGGGGAAATTGTATGTGGAGAAATACCAGATGTACTGGTTTTATTTTAGGTATGATTTTATAGAATATCACTTTATTGTAGTTCTTAATTGTTTTGTAGTAAGCATGAAGCACTTCTGTTAAACTTTTAAAATGTGGCTGTAGATTTGCTAGTAAGTAAAATAACTGGATTTACTTGACTTTTAGATCTTAAAGAAAGCAGTCTCTGCTGGTATTTTTTTGACTGCTGTGGGTGCTCATTAGCTTTCATAATTTCATCATGTTTCAGTGGGACTGTTGCATGTATTTCATGAGAAGTGAGAAAGAAAATATTCCTACATGAGAACATATTTTGCTTATTTTTAAAAATCCGATTGTTTAATGACGGATGTGTATATGTAGTAAAACTATCCCTCTTGTTAGGATTACCTTGTCTTGTCTTCAGCTTCACCTTGGTTTGGCTTCTGTCTTTAGATTAAATCAAACACAAGATTAAATCTTGTTCCCAGAGGTCAGCATTTGTCCCTGTTATGTACAAGATTTCAAACTATCAAGGGCCACCAACCTTTGTTAATTTACAAATTGTGATCAGCTGCTAGGATCTTTCACCTTTGATTTTACTTGTTTTGCTGCTTAAGCTGAGTTATAAATCCCTATGCAATGCATCACTATCCCTTTCCAAGAATTTAAGCAGAAATGGTATTTATAATCTGTATTAAGTTAAACAGGAGTTGCTCCTTATTAACAAGGTATGACTGCACTTAACTATCAAAAAGTGGGACATTTGGTGTTCTAGGTCCTTACTTTAGATGGAACTTTTCTACAAATACCTGAAACAAACTCTTGAGTTTTCTGAAATAAAAGCTGGTTATTGTTCTTAAAATCCTGTTAAGGAAGAAGCCAGTTTATTATTGTTTTATTTTAACTCCAGTCCTGCAAATTCAGTGTGTCTACCTGCATACTGAGTTTTCTGAAACACTATAGAAATGGAGGAGGAAACCCAAGGTATAAATATGTGAAAAAGTTTTGTTTGTTTAGGACTGTAAAGTGTAAAAGTAGATGGAGCAGCAGCCTTTGATACTAGTTTTCAGCAGTAGATTGCAACAAGAATTTTCACTGCTGTTTGTGCTCTGCTGCCTCAAAATGCACTGGTTTCCAGGGAAACAAAATGGAAAAAAAAGTGTGGTAAGAAGGGTAAAATTGGCCATTTTTGCTTTTGGTCAGTATTAATCAAAGTAAAAGCTATGTAGAAGTGAGGTAGTTGCAAACTGGAAACATTTGGTCCTGATACATCAAAAAAAAAAATCGAAGTTTAGGATAAAGAATCTTACGTTTTCAACAGATGGTAGTCTCTGTAGCTACTAGAAAGCATAAACCACTAAAGATATGGGGAGGAGGCACTGGAATACAACAAAACCATCAATCTCTCTGGCACTGGGCTTGCAGTTTTGCAATGACTGTTGTTCTGTGCTCTTGCAGGCAATTTCCCAACAGGATCTTGTACATATGGCTATTCAGATTGCCTGTGGAATGAGTTATTTGGCCAGACGGGAGGTCATTCACAAAGACCTGGCTGCTAGAAACTGTGTGTAAGTACTAAACCGGGTAGAATTATGCAATGTGACGTCAGTAGCTGGAGCTAGGAGGGGCTTTCTCCACTTGACTGATCTGTGCTTCAAATTATACTGCTGTTTGTGGTGTTTTGGTTTTTTTTTCCAAATCTTGGATGAATAGTTTTGTTGGTGGTTTTCCTCTAAACGTGAGGTGAGCCAGAAAGCATGATTTCAAGGAATAACAACCACATTATCTTAAATATTTCTGCTAGGTTTTGTCTATCATTTTTTTCAAAGGCTTGAGAAATACTAAGGCTTCCATTAAGCTTTAATAAAAACTTGGAATATCTTTGGCAGTTTGTCAATGGATAGATTTTTTTCTATGAAGCTGTTTTTCTTCATTTTTTCCTTAAAAAATGGCTTAATGGCTATGTTTGTTGGTGGATTTCATAGTTGTCAAATGGTGGATAGATATGAATGAGCTTCATAATGGTAGGAATGCCACAGTAGGGTTTGAGACCACTTTCTGACTGGAATATGCCCTGAAAATGTAGCAATTGAGGTGTTTGGTGACTTTCCATAAACCAAATCACTTGCAGGCCACCAACTGTGCCCATTCTCCATCTGCTTTAGTACCTAATAAGGGGAAACAGAAACTAGTGTTCTGCCTAAACCTTAAGCATCTGAAAGTATCAAAAAGGGGCAGTTAGTCCATGAGCTTGGTTTTATGATATCTGGCAAATAACATGATAGTTTGAGTAACACAGTTGCTTTTCAGAATTCAAGACCATGTTTGAAACCTTATATTCCAGTTCCTGATTTGGAGAGACACTTCTGCTTTTGCCATGCTGCTGGTGTCTGTTACAGCACAGTGAGCTCTGTATGTCTGGCTCAACAATTAACAGTAAAATGAGTCACGTACACCACACCAGGATAGATCCTGCTCCTGAAATTTGGCTAACTCTTGTCTGTTGTGCTTCTGTCTACAAAATCACTCCATCCTCTTGGGTGCAGGCTTTGGCCCAGTTCTTCAACCGTCCTGGGGCCAACAAAGCCTCTGATGCTGCGTATGGGGAGCTAAGAGAAAAAGATGAGACCACTTAGGCACATATGTAGCAAATGCTGGGACAGAGGGAGCAGTGAGATCCACCCTGAAGCCATGCCTTGTTGCCTTTGAACTTGTGGTACTAATGTAGTCCAGCAGAATCTTTCCCGGGTCTTGCACTTTGTAAGGATGCTGGGTTTGATGGAGTTCCTGAGGGACTCTGTTGCTATTGCTTTTCCTCTCTGGTGAATGTGCTGAAGGAGAGCGGTACCACAGGAAACAAACATCATGAACAGCACTCCAGGGAAATTACCTTGTATTGACCTCTCCTCTCTGCAGTGAATTAATAGCCTAGTGCCCTTGCTGTGCAAAGGGGTGACAGTCCAAACAGCTTGACCTCTTGCCCTCCTGGGGCAAAGTCTAGCTTCACTTTAGTTGCCATGCATGTGATCTGAAGTGCTGGCAGTAAACATCAATTCACAGGGCACCTGGTGCTTCTTCTTTGTGGGAAATACAGGCAGGAGCTGAGCAGCTGCTAATCTGTGCTGCAGTGCAAGAAATCCTGGGCTAGAGTTAGTTTTTTAAAGAGAAAACAAAGGTGCCAGTAGCCAGGATGCCTTGAAGGGCTTTGGTTCATCTGCCCCTTTGTTCTCCAGGTCTGTTCCTGTGTGGTGAAAGACTAGGAGGAGCTGGTATGAAGTGTGTCACACCTGTGTATCTATGCCCCAGTTTTGGGAAGGGAGACAGGATTGCAGTGGTCTTGGCAGATCTGTTCAGGGAGGTAATACTTCTGGTCTCATGCTCACGGCACAGCTGGGCACGTGAGTGTGCGTATGTATTACACAAGTCAGAGTTCTCAAAGCACTGGGAAATTACCTTTTATAATGTGTTTGTTTAGAGACAGGCCTTCTAGGAATTTCTCTGAACTCTCTTCAGAGTAATTAGATACAGAAATTTCCTGGTCTGTAAATTTTGAGGGCAATGAACTGACCTGAAAGTGCATAGAAATGGGATAAATAAGAGGTATCTGAGTTAGTAAAATGGGAAACACAAATTGAGCATTTCTATGTTACTTTTCTCCTCAAAATAAAGAAATGATTGACAAGAGGAAAAGATAGTGAATGCTGTTTTGCTACGATCCTCCTAACCCAGTGTTTATTCTGTATTTTTGTCATATGTTAAAAGCCAGTATCTTACCCATATTCTGACCTTACATGCACACTTTTTTTTTAAGCTCAAAAGAATAGGAATTAAAATCCCAAAGAGGGGAAAAAATTCAGGCACTGTGTGCTTTTCTTTTTTTGAGTCTTTTTGTTGATTAAAAGCAAGTTTCCCTTTGACAGTATTCTGTTTCTGCCAACAGTCAGAATGAAAATCTCATGTTGAGAGGAATTGCTTGATTAGAGACAAGTTTTTAGGCCACAAATAATATTGGTTGCTTTAACAAGATATTACTAGGTCTTGCTTTGCTTAGATCTTTGGTTCATTGTTGCTACAGAGGTACCATAGCTAAAACTCATTTAATTTATCTGACAGGGAATCTCCAAGGGAGGAGGAATAATTCAAGGGAGTTGTTTGTTTGCTTTAACTGTTTTTTTGTTTTATTTGGTTTAGTGTGTTTTTGCACTAGTAAATGTTTAGTTTTATCTAAGACTGATTTTTTCTAGTGCTTATCTGTTTATGCAGAATAAATAAGTTCCTTGATAGTATTTGATAATCACAGAATAAGCATGTCTTGATCTAGAAGAATGTTTTGAAATGTTGATAGTGCAGTTAGTGTTCCCCAATTAAATTCCAAGTCTGAAACTTAAGGTTGAGCATAAATATTTTCTGTAAAATTGTAATACCAAGTTTGCTAAATAGTTCTGTTCTTTTTAAATTAGCATTGATGATGCACTTCAGGTAAAGATTACAGACAATGCGCTATCTCGAGACCTGTTTCCTATGGACTACCATTGCCTGGGAGATAATGAAAACAGACCAGTTCGATGGATGGCTCTGGAAAGCTTGGTTAACAATGAATTCTCCAGTGCTAGTGATGTGGTAAGATGGTTTTCTTTCTCTTACATCTTGTAAAGGTATTTTGTTGACATTTTTCCCCTTCTTTCACCTTTGGAGAGCTATCACACTGAATACGTAACAGGGATTTGTTCAGAACAGCATCTATACACCTGCTTCCTGTACTTGCTACTCATGGGTACTCAGGATAGTTTAAAGGCCAAGCAGACCCTTTTTACACAGCAGAATTCAGTTGCACACTGTTCTCCTTGGTAGCTTTAGTAGACAAGGCAATTAAATTCGGTCAGCAATCTGTATTGGGACTTACCTGCTATTTGAAGGAATATGCTCCAGAGTCCACAACAGAGTATTTCAGTTACAGTCTCATAAACAGAGAAGAGTGGAAAAATTGTCTCCCTTTACCTCTTGGCTACACTTAGACTAACACAGTGCAGAATGCAGCTGGCTGTGTTTTTTTTCAAGAGCATACTGCTTATATGTCTAACTTGTTCATCAGGGCCTCAGGTCCTTTTCTGCAAAGCCACTTTCTAGGCAGTGAGCCCTGTCAAGTCCTGATGCATGGAGCTATTCCCTCCCAGATGCAGGACTTTGCATTTGCTTTCCTTGAAGTTTGAGGTTCTTCTCAGCCCATTTCTCTGGCTTCCTGAGGTCCTTCTGCAGGGCCCTGTTCTTCAGCAGCATTGCAATGACTTCACTTGTCTCCCTTGATGTTCTTGGCTGCAACCTGTCTGGTACAGCGGTCTAATGTATACCCATCTGGCTTCAGTGTAGCCTAAATGTTTTCCTCTATGGGCATTTCTTGGTAGTATAACTCTGAGCTCTGCTTTTCCAAACTCCATGTCTGCATGCTGATGCGTTCTCACTGAATTCCTCAAGTAGCCTTCTCCTGGTTCTCCACTCCCTTTCCTTCCTTAGTGTTTGAACTCAGTCACTGCATCCATGGCAGCCTTCTACCATGCTCGCTCAGCTTCCTGCACATCAGAACAGACTGTTCATGTGCTTACAGCATCTTGTCCTTGAAGATGAACCTGTGGTAATTAGAGTGCTAATTAATGGTAAATTACTTGCCCTTATGATCTCTGTCTTCTTGCTAAGGGAGTGTTTCTCTGGTTATAGTGCATTCCTTAACATTGTTACATCCAGATACTGTGTTCTGCATCTTAAAGTGTACTGTTAGAAAACTTCTCAAAAGTTGTGGTTGGTTTTTTCCCCCTCATTGCCATGGTCTCTGTAGTAATGCTAAAGTGACACAAATAAACAAACAAAAAAAAAAGTGAAGGGGTTAGCTCTGCTCCAGAAATACTTCTGTACTCATTGAAAAATGTGTGGGGTTTTGTGTTATACCAAGCCTGAAAGCAGAACAAGAACTATAAGTTGCCTGTAAAAGCAAGTTTTTATAGTACAAATGGGATCAATTAAATGTTGATTTCTTATTCTGTGGCATGTTTTGGTTTTGTTTTTAAATCTAAACTGCAGAAACCTTCACTGTTTGTGAAGATTGGACTTGGAAATAAAAGCTTTTGTAACACTGGCAGTGAAATACAGAAATTTTTAGGTTGGAGGCACCTCAGTATCATAACCTTTTCTGCAATTTTTAACACAACTTTTTTGCATTGTATAGAGATAAATGCAACTCAGGCTCTAATACATTGTTTTTAAATTTGCATGTGTAGTTGAATTTTGCAGTGTCAAAAAAGGGATGATTTTTTTGTGTAGAAAATAGTCTACCCTAAGTATCATCTTTGCATTTACATTGATGCTTTTCACAAATACGGTAAAATATATTTTTATTGAGTTATCAGTTGCATGTAACTTACCATCAGTGATGAGATCTGTTACAAGCAATTTAGGTAGTGTCTGCTAAGGTGCAAGTAGCATTGTTCCAGGCTTGCTTTTTGGATGCATTTCTTTAAAATGGTTTTGCTGGCTTGAAACATTCCTAATGTGCTCCTCCTCTGCCAACAGTTATATCTGTCAGCCAAAGTGTAGGAAAAACAAATCATGATTCTTGTTGAATTTTAGTTCTGTGGTTTTCCCCTCTGTTGGACATGAAGCTCTGTATCTCTCTATGCTATTTTTGTGCAGCTACTCACGTAACTAGAAATAGCTGTATTCTCAAAGTAGTTTTGCTTGAATTGCCCTTGATTCTCATGTTCTAAGTGCACCACCACATGCCCATTGGCTTTTTTCTTAACTGCAAATAAAAAGAATGTCCTTTGCTGCCTTACTGTGCTGCTAATAGATAGCTGTCAGTGTAGGGCTGCATCTCTGCTCCTGCCATTCCTCAGCTCTGAGCTTCCTGTCAGTGTTCACTGACAGCATCCTGTAGTTAAGGCTTTGGTGGGGGAATGGGATTTCTTTTGATTAAAAACAAGAATCTTGACTTGCAGAATTCTGCCTCTTTTTAATAAATCATGATGTTCACAGCACTTGTAACTTCAGCAGTGAATCATCAATGTGCAGTATGAGCACCATCTGTGTTTTATCTCTTAATACCAGCTAGTAAATCATTTTACTTGTATTGTGCTTGCATGTGAATTGATTAATTTCTTTTTCCTCACTTAAGATCCTTTTGGCAAGTGTTTTTGGCTGAATGTGTTGAATGCTGATCTAACTGTTAGGTTCCTTAGATGAAATCTTTATTTTTCCCATGAGCCCTACTTCTGAGCATATTCTCCAAATAGACAGATAACCTTGACTTTTAAATTTGATGGTTTCATTCATTCTGCTCCTCTGAACCCTTGAATTTCACAGACCTGTTTTGAATTTCGTGTAGTATTTTGAGGAGGTAAAATGTAACAATCTGTTTTTTTCAAGACAGCGGTTTAGTGTTTAGTATTGCTAGATTTGTTAAGTGGTTTGAAATGTCTTGCAGTAAAAATGAAGTAAATACTTTTTAATACTTTCTTTTTAGGACTTAAATCTTAGTGCACTAACACTTTAATTTTAGTTCGACTTAACAGCTGTTCTGTGATTCTTAATTGTTCAGGACAAAGTATTGTCATGTTGAATTGGGAGATATATATATCTATAGCATTTATCTAAAGCTTTCTTAATCTGTGTAGTCTTATTTATGGCTGATTTTGTGGAATATCTGAAGGAGCTCTCAAAATTCAACATGTCCTGCTAATGCTATACACTCTTCTTTTTTAGTGGGCCTTTGGAGTAACACTGTGGGAGCTGATGACTTTAGGACAGACTCCATATGTTGATATTGACCCCTTTGAGATGGCTGCATATTTAAAGGATGGCTATCGAATAGCTCAGCCAATCAACTGCCCTGATGAACTGTGAGTGCATGTTTTTGGAGACAGGATAGAATGTCTGTTTTCATAACCATCAAGTTAAGCCAGCCTTATCAATGAAAGAGCCAGGTTTGCCTTTCCCTGCTTGTTTATTCTTCTGCCTTTCAGACAAACCCTCATGTAAGTATTTGTGTGGCTTCAGTAACCTATGTCAAGGAACTTGGACTAAAATGAAATGCTTTTTGTTGTTGTTGTGTTTCACTTAATATCCTGACCCAACTCTTTTCCTTATTCTGAGACATGGGAGAAAAGAGATTGATCGGGGTATAGGAGGAGGGAGAGGCAAAGGGGCTAGGGGTTTTCAGCTTAGTGTTTGTGAGGCTGCAGTGTAGGAAGCCACTAGGCTTGTATGACAAGGGAATCTCATTTCTCAGAAAGACTATGGAGAAGTACTGTGTGTAACAGAGTTAAATGGCAGTGCTTGAGGTGTGTATTCATATTCTTAAAGGTACAGGAGAATGCAAGTGTACAGACACAACCTTCTGCCTCACATATTCTTCCAAATCTGCTTCCCATAAACAGAAATACTTTAAACTACGTTTTTACAATAGTTGACCAATTTCTGATGAACTATGTATTTCTTCCTCCTGGATTGCCTCTGATTCATATCCTAAATCAAACCAGCACTTCCAGTCACAACACATTTATCATTCCAAGCATCTGTCTTCTGAAGGAGTTGTTCAGCATTGTGTATCAAAAGATAGTGTTCCTTTTCTCTCTCCAGTCAGCAAGTTTTCTAGAGGCAAGTGCTGGTTTTCTCATTCAGGTTGGGATTGTGGTCTCCTGGCTTATGTTCTTATGTCTGCCTTTTGTCTCTGTCTTGCAGGTTTGCTGTGATGGCCTGCTGTTGGGCTCTAGATCCTGAAGAAAGACCGAAGTTTCAGCAGCTGGTGCAATGTCTAACTGAATTTCATGCAGCATTAGGAGCCTATGTCTGAAACTGCAGAAGAAGATTCAGTTCACTGATTGGGAGAAGGCATGGCATACATCTGGAGTTCCATGCATCACTTGGACTCAAACATGCGATGTGTATAAAGCAACACCAAAGGGAGAAAGCACTTCTTCCAAAACACTGTGCCTTAGAATGCCTTAGTAGCCTGAGGTCTTTTGTAAGACCTCTTGATGTTGAGTATTTTCTAGGTATCACTTTTGCTAAGTTAAATTGAGATTTTTTTATTTGCCATCAGGATTTTTAAAGTGTAGTGATAGTGAACTTAAATGAGATCTGGATGGACTTTGCACTCTTACAACAGACAAGGTGATTTTTTGGAAGGTTGTGTGGAACTGGTAGAAAAGTGAGGATAGGGAAAGTAAATGCAAAAGCCATTCTGCAGAAAATTTTTCCTGCTTTCTAAAAAATGTTGAAACTAGAGCAGGTCAGAAAGATTCAGTCTTTGTACTTGTATGTATCTGGAATAGCTTTTTGAGTATCAACTTTTTCTATTTTGAGACAACAGCACATTGTGGTTGGATCCACAAGCGGCATCTTACTTTAACTCATTCATGAATGTTTTCTGGAAAAGCTGGTCTTCAGGATACAATATCTCTTTTTTTAAAGCAGTAAGTGACTATGTAGAAGTGATTCCAGTTTACCTCATAAAGAGAGTAGTAAAGGTGGGGTGAAAGTGGTGCCCCTTCTTTCAGGTATAAGGCTGATGTGATTTTTAAGATTGTTTTATGTGCTAAATAGAGGCCTTCAGAGGAGTGCCAAAGCAGCCCCTGTGTGGGAGTCTTTCACCTCAGATTTCTGGATCGCAGTTTCTCATATTCAAAAAGGTACTGGTTGTTTGTTATGGGCTTTTATGGCCTCAAATGGGCTTAAATATATAAATATATATTTGTAAAGACACTTGTAGAGTAAAGAATGTTTTTCTATTGTATCTAATGTGAAAGCTTCATCCACTGCATCACCCTGTGTATTGAACCTGCAGGTTGGTGGTGGTTGTTGGGCTGGAAGACAAGGCAGATTGCCTGCCTCCCTCCTTGCAGTACTGATCCCTGAGACTTAATATATTGTTGTGCTGCCATTAACTCAGATATCCATTCCACTCTGGGTTATTTTGAGTTGAACATTACTTGATTGAACAAGGTATTTCAGGAAAATGTGTGGTGATCCATTGATTCAGCCTCAGTAACTTTGATATTCCCCATAAAACAAAGTTATTTTTAAAACAACTTTCAGTTCTCCAGGTGACCTGTAGTTGTATCCACTACATGGTGGCACCATGAGGCACAAACATGAAAAATTGCCTTTTGTCTCACACTATCTTCAGAGTAAAGCACCCATAGCATTGAGTCTTTGTGCAACTGTAGTTGCATAGGATTGGGAGTGTTACTGTGACAGGCTCCTTAGTGATTGTATAATTTTAGGAGACTCTGGTCTGCAACTACGAGCAGCTGAATTTGGCTGTGTTGTGTGGCTGGATTTGTCTGTGTCATGCAGACGTGCAGCTTTTGTTCTTTCCAGAGTTCTGAACCTTGCTGAAGAAAAGTAATCACATGAGGCAGAACTTCGTGCGGTTTGTTCTCAGTCTCACACAGCCAAGCTAAAATGGACCATCCCTCAAAATGCAGGAGCTTTCCTGTCTGCACTTTGGTGTTAGTTATCTGTGGCTAGTGAACAGAGTCTTGCTTTATCCTGGAAGGAAATTTTCCTGCTGGCTCAAGTTTGGGCATGTTATGATGGGCTGTGTTTGCTTGAATGAATTGAAACTGGTTTCATTTGGTTGGCTTTGGAGTCAGTTTGTTGAGGATAGCAGTGATGCTTAGATTGTGTTGTCTTCTGGGGTCTTTCTCCTTTCTGACCCAGGGAGACTACCCAATGTCAGTATTTGTTTAGGATGACTTGGTTGTTAAAGCTATCAGTGGCAGCATTGTTCATTACCATATCTGTTATGATGAAATCTACAGAGGTCAAGGCTGTAAGATTCTTCGGAGATTGGAAAACAGCTCATGGTGAAAATGGAACGCATGTGTATGTGCCTCACAGAGGAGAGTTGTGTGCATACAAGATGCATGTCTTGCAAAATCTGTTCACATCTGATAGGTAACTGAAGTGGCATCTAACCACTACAGTCATGTCGTGGTTTAACCTGGCGGGCAGCTAAACACCGCACAGCTGTTTGCTTACTCCCTGCCTCCCGTGGGATGGAGGAGAGAATCAGGGGGTGGAGGGGAAGTAAAATTTATGGGTTAAGATAAAGACAGTTTAATAGGACTAGAAAAAGAAGATGGTAATAACGATAGAAGAATGGAATACAGAAAAACAAGTGATACACAGTTCAATTGCTCTCCACCTGATGACTGATGCCCAGCCAGTTCCCAACCAGTGGCCCTGGCCAGCTTTTTTTCCCCTGGTATATATATATATTCAACATGACATCACATGGTATGGAATATCTGTTTGGCCAGTTTGGGTCAGCTGTCCTGGCTGTGTCTCTTCCTAGTTTCTTATCCCTACCCTCTTTCCCTCCAGCCTCCTCACTGGCTGATGAGTCCCTAACTTAGTGTAATCACTGCTCAGCAATGCCTAAAACTTCAGCTTGTTATCAACATTATTCTTACACTAAATCCAAAACACAGCATGGTACCAGCTACTAGGAAGAAAATGAACTCTATGCCAGCTGAAACCAGGACAGTTCTTAAGGTGGGTAAGGATGTACTGTGCTTTTAAGCTGCTCCACTCAGTCACGCAAGCTGTGGTAAACTACATCAGCTTTCCCTTCAATAGGTTATTTCTCATCTACTCCCAGAGGAGTATACACAAAAGTAGAGACTGAAAACTAGTTTAGTGTGACATTAAGGTATGGATACGTCTTTCAGGTTTGGAAATTCTACTTTTATGTGAACATGTTTCTCCAACAGGGGTTAAAGCCAAGATAGGCATTTTGCTGATAGCAGAGCTTTCTCAAGGAGATGCCTTGCAGGAATTTATTGTACCTAATTTTGCAAATAGCTTTCTTGTGGCATTTTTCTTTGCTGCTGCATGGGATAGATCTTAGCTCCACAACCTTTTAGGAAGCTCTTGAGGAGGAGGTGACTCAAGTAGAAGACTGAAAATGCAGACTTTCTGGAAGGATAATATTATTGGTAGCTTCTGCTCTTTAAAGTACAGAGAAAGTGTCAGTGTTGAAGTTTGTATCGATTGATACCTGTTACCTGAATATAAATGTAGACCTTCTTACCAGGCTCCAGTATGGCACTATGTTCCATGCTGGAGAGGCATCGAGAGCACGTTGATGACAGTACTCAGGTTTACAAGCTCCAATATCAGACTAGTATGGTGGCATATTTTTGTGTTGATGAGGATGAAAGAAGAGTGATGTTTGACCATACTAAACATATCAAATAATCTTTCTTCAATCTTTTTTTTTGCATGTCTGGCTTTGAACAGGAGGTAACAGAGTCTGTGCAGAGAGGTACAACCTGTGGACTAGATGAATAGAAAAGATCTTTTGTATGTGGGAGAGGCAGGTAGTAGGACCTAAAGAAGGAAATGGCTGGGGAAAATAGCAGAGTGGTGGTGGACTAGTTCTTTCTGCTCTGAACCCTCTGGATCATGATAGCTCCTTGCTGTGGATTTTCTGTAAAATAATGTCACTGGAGACCTCTCCAAGAGCCATTTCACTTGAGTGCTTATGCTGAAACTGTATGGGAAGTGTTGTGGAAGCAGCTGTCAGTAGCTCTCTTGATGGGCTTAGAGACAAAAATGTGTAAACCATGTGGGATGAGAGTGGGTTTTGGAAATTATAGTGCTTCTGTGTAAAGGAAAAGCCAAACGAGAGGCTTGGTAGAGCAGTAAAGGAAACAGTATGAGAGTGACCTTTGGGAAGAGCTAGATGGAGCATGACTGCTAGGTAGGTCAAGGAGATAAAAGAGCAGAAAGTGGTTACAGGAAAGGGAGGAAATGGGGAGGATTGTGGCTTCCAGGTTAGTGGGTTTTGTGGTTTTGGTTTTGAGGGTTTTTTGGGGGATGGGATGTGATGCTGGGAGAGAAAAGTAGGCAAGAAGAGGTAAAAGGCAAGAGGTGCTTAGCACTAAGTGCAGGATGTTGTAGGACTCTCTATGGAGGCAGAGGTCAGGGTTTCTTGGGAGGACTTATGATGGACTGGGGCTCCAGACTGAAGGAGGAGATCAAATCGAGGAGAGCAAAAACAATGAGAAGAGAGAAGGCTGAGAGCAGACAGTCAACAATGATGGGTTGAGATCTGTGAAGATGCTAAGTAAAGGATATGAAGGACACATGGAAAGCAATGCTGAAAGAATAGCTGCTCCATGGACAATTTTTCCAGGTAACTTGAGAGATGCCTTGGAAGATCAAAGCACTCTTCTTAGCTGTCTTGGCCAGCATTCACGTCCAGATTGTCCTCTGTTTCCCACTGCAACTATCTCTGGATTTTCAGCAGAGGGTGAGGCTGGCATGGCAAAAGGAGACACACATGAAGATACCACAGTTTGCTTCTGCTAGAGGAGACCTTGTTTTATTAAAGTTTATGTAATTGTTTTGCTTGAGTTTGTCACTAAGAATCAGCACCCCAACCCAAAGAGTCTGTCTGGCAGCCTTTGCTGTAGTAAGGGGCATTGAAGGGGCTTGAGACAGCTAGTGCTTTTCAGAAGACAGTGGAAATGTTGCTGAGACTGTGAAATTTGTTTAAAGGTATTGGATTTTGAGCATTTTTGTGGTAGCTGATGGATATGAAACATCTTGGAAAAAAGCAGGATTTAAAAAAAAAAAAGGAAAAAAGTCCTCTGAAAAGAGTAGTATGAGTGCATCAGTTGCATACTTAAGCCCATGTGCAAATTCTTCTGCAATTCAATCCCAAATCCCATGGTGCTAGCTCCTGAAATGCTTACCTTCCAAAGGAGGCAAATACACATGCCACACACACATACGAATGACAGTGTTGAAGAACCTTCACTTGACATGAATGAAAGTGAACGTGTGTGATGGGTGTTCATGCAAGCCTCACTTAGTGTTCTGGGAAGCGACCCTTGGTGTGGTTTGTAGCTAAGAGGGTGTATTTTTTTCACAGAATCATTAAGGTTGGAAGAGTGCTCTAGGATCATCAAGTCCAACCATCTGCCTATCACCACTATGCCAATAAAACATGTCCCTAAATAGAACATCTTAGTAGAACATCTACAACTAAGAACATTTCTTAAACACCTCCAGGGATGGTGCCTCCACCACCTGCCTGGGCAGCCTGTTCCAAGACCTAACAACCCTTTCTGGGAAGAAATTCTTCCTGACATCCAATCTTAATGTGGCATGTGACTTGTAGTGCAAGTAATCTGTGACCCAATGATCATGCATAGGCAAGGCTGTGTTAGCACAGCTTAAGAAATCTGTTTGTTAGGTGAACTCTTCTTGGTGTTGCCAGTTTGTTTATTGCAGGATGCGAGGAAAGTTCAGTCATAGCCTTTGATCTCAGCACAGGCATTTTAGTGAGAAGCTATTGGAAGAAATAAATCTGATTAAAATAAGAAAAAGAGCAGGCTGCATCCTGAGGCTAGCAGCCTGCTGAGAACTCTATAGAGTTTCATTGGGGTTTGGGATCAGTTATTGGCCTGGTTGGGGCTGAGTATACTATGCTTAGAACTTGAAAAAGCTTGGTATGTGTTTTCACATGCTGTCCTATATTCCTGTCCTACATCCCCACCAGATCTGCACCAGCTGAATGCTCCTTTCATTGCACTGTCTCACATTTGA
This sequence comes from Bucco capensis, assembly GCA_013396975.1. NCBI lineage: Eukaryota > Metazoa > Chordata > Aves > Piciformes > Bucconidae > Bucco > Bucco capensis. The sequence continues at coordinate 1,325,591 of VWZO01013601.1, forward strand.
GCCATCTGCTGTCACACTTCTCTTGACTGGAAAAGGCAGTAACATTAGTTCTGTCTCCTTCCTTTCATGGCACAAAACCTGTTCCCAGTCGCATAAACAAATGTGGCTCAGTAACTCTAGGACCAGCTCTTACTCCAGATGTAAGAGTCTGGATGCTCCAGATAGCAGGTGGTCTTCTCAGGGCTGTATGGCAGCTGAAGCAGCCAGACATGTCAGCTTTACAAAAGCTTCAGATCACAATGCTTTTCCACTAAGAAACCCAAGAAATATGCAGAATAACTACCCCCAAGTGTATTTCCGATTCAGCTGTTGGCTTCTGTGCATTCCTACTGTGGGAGAGGCTGGATGCATCAAATAACACTGGCTCCTCTGTCTCCCTCCTGCCTCCCAGCTTCCTCAGCTCAGTCTTCTCTGTACTTTCACCTTCTGCCTTGTTTTCTCCTGCTCAAACAAAAATGCACTTCATTTTAGTTTATTCTAGCTCTTTTTTGCCTTTTTTATATCAGCTCCTTCTGTTGTCTCCTATTGTGCTACCATCCCCTGGGCTGTTGACCTGACAAGCTGGGTTATCTCTGGGAGTAACCCACCAGGACCCAAGAACTCTTACTGTGCCTTGCATCCATGCAGAGCCAACACATTTTGCAAGCAACCAGAAACCTGGCACTGTCTGCAAGCAATCCTCCAATCTGAGAACTTGGGCTCTTTAATGAGACAAGATTCATCTGGCTAAAACTGCAGTTATAAGAGAAGGATTTATGAATTGCAGTTCATTTCATCCTGTAGATGACAGTTTAAAATGCCAGGCAGCTGTCTTGACACATGCACACCTGTGTCCAGAGAGATGCCACACCTGTAGTGGAGATATACGTGATAGATCCCTATCACCTTGCCTGGTGAAAGTCTGCTGTCTGCAACAATGTGCTCTGTCCTCCAGCAGGAGAGCTTGCTTCTGTTAGAATCCTTGCTTGCATACACAAGAAAGGCTCCCCTTCCTCCTCAAATACTCTCTTCAGACTGTTGTGAAGGCCTCCTTGCATTTTTGTAGCCCCTTGGCACATAAGTCAGGGGTTCCCTCTGATCCAGCAGGCCGTGAGCTCTGCAAGTGTGCAGTTGTGCAGCTTGCATGGGAGAGGCTGGCAGTGAAGGCCGGCAGCTCAGGGATCACCTCTTGGAGCTGTCCAACACCTTCAAAGAAGCATTTTGACTATTTGAATTTTTGTTTTTAAACCAAGATCTGTGCATGTTCCAGGCTTGCTTGCCCAATAAAACCTGATCACTAAGGATGAGGGTAAGGAATGAAGGTTAGAGGAGGTGGCTCCATTGTGTTTGTGATGCTTCAGCCTTTGGAATAAACTTGGAGGAGCCTGGAAGCTAAAGACCTGAATGCTGAGTGCATTTCTACTGCAAAGCTTGGGTGAAAGCAAGTAGGAATCTCTTCTGGATATGTTTGAGATGTGATAGCTCATGCAGAATGCATATCAGGTGTTGTAGCTAACATATAAAAGTTGTCTTCAAGCTTACCTGGTCCTAGAGGTCCTGCTTGGGGCTGCTCAGCAACTTGCCTAGATCCTCTGTATGCCACACCTTTGTCTAGGCAGCCTTTGTCTAACACTGCTGTCAGCACTTCTTGGTTTTGCAAGCCCCCTTACCTGCAGAGAAGCAGGCTGTCCCTCAGCAATGGACTTCCCCTCAACCAAAATGGAGCTGAGCTGGTGAGACTGTAAGTAAAACTGTCTTCCAAACTTTGATTCTAAACTAAGAGAAACTCACGGATAGGGATATAGCTATGCTGGGGGTGATTCATGCTCTAGGAGGCAAAATAAACAAATTGTCTGTCCTCAGTGATCCAAATGGGACAGACATTAGCCAACACCTCCCTAGGAAATGCTGGAGAACAGACTAAATAATAGTGTTCTATTGAAACAAGGCTTGAAGGAACAGGGAAGTGGACTGACTAAACTTGTCTTTGTAGAAATGCCTTAGGAGTAAATCTGGAGATGGGGAGACAGCAAGGTGGCTTTGAATGAGAATATTGATATGATGGGTATATGAGAAGGATGATACGTGTACAGTCAGATTGTCAAATGTCAGCTGAGAACAGGTATGTTGACTTGACAGGAGGCTTCAGTCTTTTGTGTTGGGTAACTTGTGTTTGGACTTCCTTTCTGGTGCATAAATGACTGTTTTCATGGAGCAGCTGGACAGGACATCCCTCTAGAAAGAAAACAGTTTAGCTCAGTCCTGTATGACATACAGGACTAGCTGTAAAATTGCTGGAGAGCAGTTCTGTACCAGTGACCAAACTAGGTTTAGATCTACAGTCCTTGCTGGTACAGTAAATGCAAGACAGCAAAGGGGGGGGGGGAACAAGCACAAGAAAAGCTCACAACTTGGAAAATACAAACTACACCAGCATTTAATTTTGAAAAGGGAAACTGTAAAAGCAAAGGCAGTGTAAGGAGAATTGTTTTAGCTGTCAAAATGGTAACATGCTCTGAGGTTTTACTTGTGGGACTTCATTCCAGGTTTGAATGCTGGCCAGAGAGCTAAAATCCAAGCTTTAAATGCCCTCTTTTAGCTGGCAGAGATTTACTTGTCAACAGCTAAAAGCACATGGATGTTATTCCTGAAGTTTAGGTTCTCCAAACCTGCCTTCTTATCTTCCTTGACTCCCTGGGGCAGCTGTTTCAGAGGAGGCTGTGACCAGTCCTTTCTCGAGTGTGAAGAGCTTTGGCTATCTCCTGTAAGTCACTCATTTTACAAGGGCCAAGGAGGGCCATGAATGTGTACACAATTCCTAGTGTGAGTAAACTCTGGGTAAACCAAATTTCATTACCTAGCAGTGTAATGAAATTTGTTTTCATATTTTCCCCTCTGATCCTTTCTGCACAATACACTCTGTTTCCTGCTAAGGAATGAGCTGATATTTTCATGGAGCATTAGGGAAGTACACTAAATCTTAAGGGATAACTTTAAATACTATTTCTAACACCTGGTTGTAAAGCTGCATTAGGATTGCCCTTTTTCCCTTGTGTAACATCCATGTAATGAGGAGTGCATCTCATCATGTACAATTATCTATACTGGAAAGCTTAAGTATGACTCCCAAACAAGTTTAAAAAACCCCACCACTTTTAACAGTAATAGTAATAAAAAACTTAATGGCCTTGGTTGTACCTGCAGAGCTCTAGGTTTTGCTACAAGAAGGGACTTGCAAATATTGTCTGAGTCCATAGAAACTTTCAGCACTCCTTTTGTTCCTTTGGATAGCGAGAGCCATTCTGGGTGTGTATCTCTAATCTTGAAATCTGTGAGCTTTACGGGGGAAAAAAGTAAGTTAATTAAAACAGTCTTTACATGTATTCTTATGCCTTCTTCTGAGTGTAGTGCTGGACTAGATGACTGACTACAAAACCCCTGATTTCTGTCCTTATGCAGCGCTCACTAAAAGAGAAATCTTTTTACCATTATTTCCTCCATAAATTTCTGTTTGATTTGGAGAAGTTTGAAACTCCGGGTTTTAGCTTTTAGTGATAATATCCTATTTCTCAGCATGTTTGCTCAATAGACACTGAATCCCAGTGAGGAAATTTGGAGCCATAGGAAGGAGAGGTGGGTGGGAGAGTGCATTAAGCAGTTGTCCCTCCCACGAATATATTTCCTCTTTGCAAGTCATTGATGAGATACCAGGTAGTTGCAGGAAGCTTGAGTGCTGCCACTTCTTTTTTATCTTGTTCCTGTGTCCTGGCAAAGTTCATCTGACATTAGTTGGTGACAGGCTTGTGTTTTCATCCAGCTCTCTGGAGCAGAAACACTTCCTCCCATATCTGCTGATCTTGCTGAAGCCGTGTCTCCAGCTGGCCTGGGTGCAACAGGAGCTTTGGTGGTTGCACCTCCATAGCTTAGCAATGGTGTGGAGCAGCTGTACATCTTGTCCAGTGCCTGGTGCAGACCCCAGCTTCTTGGCTGTGCCAGCCAAAAGTCCATGGCTGGAGCGTGCCCAAAAGCTCATATTTGGCTCGTATGTGCACACTACCTTCTCTATGTTTGTCCTGTCTGTGCTGGCCCAGGCAGAAACCTACTTCTTGTTCCTTAGCCAGGAGCAGCATCTCCTTTTACTACTTTAAAAGTCAGTTTGGGTCTCTTTCATCTAACATTGATGCCTGACAGGCCTCTGTGGCTCAGAAACCTGAAGGTTTCCTGGCTGTCCTGTCCCTGTGTAGTCAGGTTGTTCCAGAGACAGAGCTGAGATATGGTGAATTGGTGTTACTGCCAGTGACAGCCCACCACAGCATCAGTGTGAGCTTTGTAAAGAGCAGAAGGGAAGCTACCAAGCATATAACTGTAGAAATGATGCTTTTTAGCATTTCTTCAAATTTTCTTAAAAAACTTGAGGTCTGGAGAAATGTCCTTATGTGAACATCTCGGGAAGGGTGCTACAGGAAGTTTCTAGCTCTGAAGAACTTAAAACTGGAAAGCAAGTGGGCTCTAATAGGAGAGATATCTTAATTTCACCTTGGCATAAAATGCCTGTAATTAGGGGTTTTTTTTTTCCATGTTGAAGGAACTGTTTTCAGTCACACATGGAGTAGATACCGGTAACGCGTAAATCCTTTAGCATCGCCCCAGTTGCTTGGACAGTATTAGCAGAGGAAATCAGGAAATTGTTGCTGCTCAGTGTTGGACTGCAAAAATAATCTAATCTTTTGGTACCATTTGGTGGAGGAAGTGGTTTTAAGTGTTGATTAAATTGCTCAGATTTTTATTTTTTTTTTGGTCTTGAACTTTTTCATTTCCCAGTCTCAAGTTTTCATTCTTTCCCCATACAAAAGACTTGCTCAGGTCACTCACTTTGTTCAGTTGGTATGTTTGTTGTTGCAAAATCCCACAGCCTTTCAATGACCTGCAAGGTGCAACTCGAAGAAGCTGCAGAAGCATAAATGTGTCTACTTGCCTATAGCAGATGATGCTTCTGTTTGGGGATGCCTTGTCCTGGGGCTATCCCCTCAGAGGATTTCTGATGTCAGGGCAGGCTTGGAGCTACTTCATGAGTTTCTCTTTTGGGAAATCCACCCCTAGGATGCTTCAGGCTTGCTGTGCTGTTATCAGCAGGAGGGTCGAGCTGAGCATGTGCCTTGGCACAGGAATGTTCTGCAGCACAGAATCACAGAATCATTAAGGTTGGAGAGACCTCTGAGATCACCAAGTCCAACCATACCTATCACTAACATAACACTAAACCATGTCTGTAAGTAGAACATCTATATGTTTCTTAAACACCTTCAGGGATGGTGCCTCCACCACCTCCCTGGGCAAGCTTGTTCCAAGACTTAACAGCCCTTTCAGTGAAGAAATTCCTCCTTATATCCAATCTAAACCTCCCCTAGTACAACTTAAGGCTATTTCCTCTTGTCCTCTCATTAACCAGGGAGAAGAGACCTACCCCCATCTCACTCTAACCTCTTGTCAGGTAGCTGTAGAGAGCAACAAGGTCTCCCCTAAGTCTCCTCATTTCCAGACTAAAACAACCCCAGTTCCCTTAGCCACTCCTCACAGTCACTGTGCTTTGTAGAGCAAAGTGGTCGATCCCCATCTGTGCCTGAGACTCTGGACAAATGATGCTGTAAGTGGTCTCTAAAGATAAATGAGAGGTGAAAAGGCTGGACAGGATTCCCATTTCTACCACCTCACCATGAAAGCATGTTACACAGCAAGGAGCTGGTATGTGCAAGCCCCATGTGTGAATCCTGTGAATCCTGCTGGGCTGATGGGGGAGTAGTACAAAGTGATCCTGTGAATCCTTTGCAAATCCACCCTGGGGTTTGCTTCATCTGAGAGATATTTAGGGTATATTATTTTGTAGTGGAGCCATACAAAGCTGTCAAACGAGTTGTAAATGCTTTTTGCTTATGTGGGCCCTTGGTTCCCCACCCCAAAGAGATGCAAAATTTTCTGAAGCCCTTTGGCTGCACTTTGGGGAGGGCAGCAGGCAGGAGCACGGGATGCCCAAGTCCTCATGTATCTTGTACTCCGCTGGGGCCATGCAGAGCACTTTTGCCCTGCTAGGCTGCATCCTTCTGCAGCGGGTTTAGTGCCACCAAAAGGTATGTGAACTTGCTTGACCTCTTCAAACTTTGGTTCTGCTTTGCAGTTTCTGCCAAGCAGCCATTGGGTTGCATGTGTCAGCCCAGTAGGCTCCAGCCTTGCAAGGCCTCGTTGCCTCATTTGTTTAAACAAAAGCAGATGGCTAATGTGGTTGGTGAAGGAAGTGCTAGTGACACTTGGAAGTCAAGCTAAAGAAAATAAAGGGATGGGAGCTGTAACCTTTATGTAAGGACTTCCAGAAACAAAACAGCTTGCCAGTCTGAAACTTGGGCAGGTCCCAGAGAGAAGCTGGAGCAGTTGGCACACCTCCAGCAACCCATGGGACAGTTCTACCACACCCCAGGATGGTGCCAAGTGCCTTGGCCAAACAAAGCACCACCTGTGTGGCAATATCTGAGATAACAGCCAGCAGGAGGGCGATGTGCGGACAAGAGGGCCTGCAGGCTGAAGGCACCTATCTCTATGCTCCCGGGACTGTCATAACCAGGAGGAAAGCTTGTCTTGCATTACCCTCTGTTTGTTCCCAGCAGGGGTGTGGAGTCCCCAGAGTTGGCGCGGTATTGCTTCCTTAATGTCCTCCACACTCTCAACACTGCATTGGGTAACCTGTCCCTGCTGCTGCATCCATGGCTGCTCCAGGACCATCAGGACCAGAGAAGTAAGGATGCAGGAGCATCTTCTGCATGTCAGATCCTGGACCATCTTCTTGCAGCAGGCTGAGAGCTGCATGCAACACTGTGAACACAACCTGCAACAGAGGAGGAGAAGGTGAAATAGTCTGCAAGAAGACATCATGGCAGTCCACTGTGCAAGGAGCATGAGAAATTCTGTGGCCTCCCAGCATCTCTTCCTGCTGCCCTACACCCCTTCACCATGCAGAGAGGTCATCAGCTTTCCATCTGGCAGAGGGATACTCCTGCCCAGCAGCATTGAGGACAGATAGATTTGGGCTAGGACAAGCTGGCACACATCAGCTGCATCACCAGTTCAGGCCCAGGAACCTCCCCAATGTGTCATGGCAGCATGATCCTGCAGAGGTAGGTAGTGTGCAAGATGCTGTGCTCTCCTGGCATCCTTGTGGGAGGGAGATGGGACTCACGTCAGCGGGATGGTTTCGGTCTGTGCTTAAGGATAAGGGAAAGCTGCAGAACATCTTCCCCATTAAATTGTTTGGTGATTGTTTAGTTTATTTGCTGATGAAGGTGAGTCTAGCATGAGCTCACCAGCAGGGAGACATTGCTGTGCGCGTGGGGTTTTCACAACTACGCAGAGGACGCAGCCTGTTGCGCAACTCCTAAGCAAATGAAAACAAACTATTCCTTCCTCTTTCCTTCATCCCTATCTGTACCAGTTAGTGGAAATGCTGACTTTTTTATTATTTATTTTCTCAAAATCAGTGTTGCCACAGACTTTTGGTTAAGCTTTTTCCTGGAAGGCTGTGCCCTTGGAAGAGAAGGAGTGCTCAGTGAAGGCTTGGGCTGTACACAGACAGGTGCTTCAGAGGAGCTAACAGTGGTCTGTACTGACCAGGGCTGAAATAGGTCCCATCTTCTGTGGCCAGCAGGAAAGCTTGGATGAGCACAAATCTCTCATAGATGTGTATTTTTTAAAGATGGCAAACCCCATGAGGAACACAGGAGGGAAGTGTGGAGTTGGACCTGGGGGAAATTCAGATAGTGGGGAGGACATGCGGGGAGGGCTGAGGAACAGCAAACATCTGACCTGAGTGACATGGCGCCAGGCCTTTGGTGGCTGGCTGCCACCTGTCTGCACCACACCCTGGGATGGAGCCTGGTGTTTACTGAACTGCTGTGTCAGGATGGGTCATCTGGTCCCTCCCTGTACTGTCTCTATACAGGGTGGGATCTCCATCCAGGGAGCCATGTGAGCATGAGAAGTCCTCTCTCAGCAGCAGTGGTGATGGTGGGACATAGTCTCCTGGGGTCCTGAGGACCTTATGATGACTCAAAGTCCAGCCTTGAGGGCAGAGCTGGGATCTATATAATGGTGCTGTGGGCACAACAGATCTCAATTCTAGCTCTGCTTTGGTGATGGGTTGGCATGTTCACTTTGTTTTTCTTTGAAAAAATCTCACCCTGGGCTTTCTGTGGCAGCTGTTGCCCCTCCCTGCACTAGAGGTGTCATGTCTGCAGGCCTGGTGGTCACACATCTTTTTTTTTGCTGTTGCATGTGTACTATTGGGACTCATATGGTCCTATTGAATTCTCTTATTTGTGGCTAATTCTGGCAGCTGCGTGTCTTGCCCTTGTGGTGTCCTTAATGTACATCTTGTGGGTGGTCATCTGCTGCTGGTGGACTAGCACCCCAGACCATGCATGGTGCTCCTTTGCACTGCTTCTGTGGCTTGAAGAGGAGCTGACAGCTATTAAGTGTGTTACCAACTCTGCTCTTCTGCTGTTACCCTTCCCAACACCTCAGACTTTGGTGGTGACCAGTATCCCTGGTGACATTCCTGCAGGGAGGAAGGCCTGGCTGTTGACTCATGGCATTGTTCATCCCTGTTGCCATCCCATCTCCTGGGGGGTAACCTAATGGGACAGATTAGCTCTAGCACAGTAACATCAATGAGACTGAAGCCCTGGGAGAGAAGCATCAGAGCACCAAGCAGTTGAAAAAAAGCCAGGCTTGAATAGAAACACTTCAATTTGGTTGTCTCAGCACAGCCCTGAGGACATTCCTGGCACAAATTGGAAACATCACGGCTGAGAAGCAGAGGACAAAAAAACCTATGTGTCAAATCTGCCATCTTAATGATCTGCAGAACAATCTTGTTGGAGCCCTTTCAGCAGAGAGGATAATGACAGTTGCAGTGGGGGAGTGAATCTGACAGAGATTTGGCCATCTGCCTGCCTGTGCACACTGTGGTACCATGGGCCTCCACATGTGAGGATGACAAAGGCAGTCTGACCTGTGGGTACACACTAAGCCTGATGTGTCTGAGGCACAGCAGAACCCCTTGCAAGACCACCGGTGTGTGAGTCACTCCAACACTATCTCCACCAAACACTGACACTTGCAAAGCACAATTCCTTATGAGAGATTTGCCAGGATGCTTTAGAGAGGGAAGGTACAGGTGGTTTGGGTTGTTCTTGGTTTTGTTTTCTCTGGCAGGGGGGGATGTGCAGCATTTAAAGTGTCTTATCACCCATAGGCAGATACTCCAAGCAGGTGGGCAAGATGTGATTGTGATTGTCTGAACTTTGGGTTACTTCTATCTGAGCCTCTCTGGTCAGACCTTTCTCATTGAGTGCTTGCCTTCCGCACAGCCCCTTCGAATGCAAGTCATTGATGGATGCCCTTGCTTGATGAAAATAGAACAATGACCTCAAGGGTTTTCCTTTGAAAGTGTCTTAAGGGAGAACAAATGGGAAGGACTTGAGCAGGCCATCTGCTCCCCTCCCATCCGGCCATGTTGGGCCAGGCCCTGTGATAAGTTTGGGGGAAAGGCGAAGCATGCCAGGAGGTTAGGCTGGAGGGGCGTGAGAAGGTGCAGCATGCAGGCTAGAGACCTTTGCAATCCCACTAGACCAGGGACCAGTCTTGGGGAGCAGAAGTCAATGGAGCCTGTGAGAAACTGCTCTCCCTCCCAGACTGCTGTCCTTGGAGCAGCTTCTGCCCTGGGTATTCCTCAACACCTCTGCTCTTGGAGGACCTCCTGAACCCAACTTGGCTGGACTGTAGGGCAGGGACTCTGGCAAAAGTGGCCAGTTTGGATTGGACCTGAACACTCCATACTTGTCCTGGTCCCTGGCAAGCCTGGGAGAGGGGCACATCCCCTGAGACCGACAGATCAGCAGAACCAACTGATGAAAGGCAGTGAGCTACTGACTGATGACTCCTCCAAGCTGCATGCCTCACTAAAACCTGAGGTGGAAAGGTGCTGTGGTGTTCAGGGCAGTTTCTTGAAAGGCATGTCCTGCGTCCTAAGAGCTTGGGGTCTTTGGGGCAGGATACTCTGGGTTTGGTCCAGCTGAGCTGCTATGGGCTCTTCCTCTTCAGGGAAGCATGGGCCAGCCTATGTCACTCTATGATGTCACCACCATTAGTGACAGGACCTCATCAAAGGGTGTTCCCATAGTTTAGCATGAGTTATAGGAGCCTTGGCCAGTGTAAGCAAGGAGGCACTGCAGCCTGGCTCTCCCGCTGCTGCCTCAGGGGTCTAGGAGTTCCCAAAAGAGGGAGGGGGCAGGACCTGGACATTGACTGCCCATGACCACAGGCATGCTGTACTCTTGTCCTCAGGCAGCAATGTCTGTCTCATCTGGGTGAGCCAGGTGCTTTCCTTGTGCATCTGGCAAGACACACCTTGTCAGTGGTTTCTGCTGCTGGAGCAGGAGCACCTTCTGTGCTGCAGACACATCAACCTGGGAGATCTTCCTAGCAAGCAGGGCAATAGCCCAGCAGAATGTGTAGTTCATACTGGAACTGTCAAATCCTTGTGTCTTCCTAGCTCTGGGTGTTGTATATCACATTTCTTTAACGTCAGGTGCCCTCCTGGGTTTGCTTCTTTGGTTAGGAGTTAAGACTGGGAGGAAGGCTGGTGCTCTGCTCTTTGGTTTGTGTTCAGGTTTGTTTACAAAGATGTTTCTGCCTGTCCTCTGTCCCAGCCACTGAGGACTGGCTCCAGCCCCAGCAGATCCAGGTCAAGCCCAACCTGGGAGCCAAGTGTTGAGGAAAGGACCATAGGCAGTACTGGGTGATCTCTGTGTTAGCAGTTTCTCCTGCCTTTGATTTGGCAGAAGACAGGTCCCAGAAGCCCTGCCAGCAGTAGTGCACTTCAGCCCAGCAGCAGGAATAGCATGCAAAGCCAGGACCATGGGACAGTCGAGCATGATGACTAGCAGCAGCTCCTATCCTATTTTCCAGCTGCTCCCCAAAGCTGGTGCCAGGCCAGCTGCATCCCATGCATTCCCCGGTGCCCAGGTTCCTGCTGCACGCTGGGACTGCCTGTCCTGCAGATGCCTGTCTGCCACAGGAGAAGGCCCAGTCCAGATATCCAGGGCTGAACCTCTTGAGGTCTGGGTGGAGAGAGGACTTGGGTTGGGCTGAGCTGCACCTCTGCAAGAGGCAGCACGTCATCGCCTCTGTCCCTGCGCTGGGCAGAACAGGGAGGGATTGCGCCTTGGGCCTGTTCTCAGCACGCTCCTTCACTTGGCGTGCAGGCCTAGCCTCTTCACGGGCTGGAGCCACAAGTAGCCAGTGCCAGGACTCTGCTTTTTACCAGCCCTGTGCAGGGCAGGGTTGCCCTCGCCCCCAGGGAGTCCTGCTGGGAGTGAACAATGGGACTGCTGAGCCCTGTATGCTGCCTGGGCATGACTTGGCCCCTGCCAGGGATCAGGTTAGGTCTTGTGTCCAGGTGCAGGCAGCCAGGTTGATGCAATGTGCCTGTTCCTGCTCGGTGGGGAATGTTGCTCACCTGCCTGCGGAGGCACATGCACTTGCATGGCTTGGTACTGCCTGCCAAGCCTTAATCTCCATTGTTTGACAGCTGGTGCTCTGCTGACGTCAATCTCATGGCTCAGGGGGCTTTTTGGGGAGGAATGGGCAAGTCTCCGCGTACACGTGCTTGCAGGCTTAGCAGAAAAACATTGTGCTGAAACTACAGAGGGAGAGGGGGGAGAAGAAGAAAGGGGCACAGCTCTGGGGAGTGCTGCTCCTTTGCAGCATGGCCCAGCCCCGGGAGTTGCTGGCTGACTCATACTCAGGTCTGCCTGGTTGGGAAGCATCCCTGTTGGGGGGATAATGCCACCTTACACCTCCAACTTGCTGAAAATGCTGCTCGGCTTCCCTCCCCTGCTCATGCTGAGGTCTATAATGTGCCCTGTAAGCATCTTGCCTGTCTTTCTGATACCTCTCCTGTCTCCTGCAGACAGCGGAGACCACTGACATTGGCTGTTGCGTTACTGCTGCTCTCATTCTTGTCTCAAGGCCTAGGGTAGAGTTGCAATTTTGTTGCTTTCTTTATTATATATCCTTAAGTTTTGCAGCCCTGTCCAGATTGCTCCAGCTCTGAACATCACTGTAGTGACTCAAGGTACCATTTCAGGATGCTCCCTGGAAGCCATGCCCAGGGTACCTTTGGCATTGGTCAACTAATGCTCAGCTCTGCTGCTTACTTCCTGGAGAATAAGTTATGGGAGCAACACCCGAGGTCTCCCAAGACTTGATCCTTCCTCCACACATCAGCAGATGCAAGTGGTGATCTACATTACACTCACTGCTCTGGGGAAGGCTGAGCATCATAGACACTGGACCTGCTTGCAGGAATGGTCCAGGTCTAGTGTCTATGTGTCTGCCTTGGAAAGCATTACTTGGCTTTGGAGCCTAGGAAGGACTCTCTGGGGAGTCCTGGCACGGAGACCACAGCTTGCAGGCTGACCTGCCAGTGCTTCTGCTTCCACTTGTGACCTTAACAGCACATCCTGATGGCAATTGTTCTCTGAGATGGAAATCCTGTCCCCTCTGATGTGGGACTTGTGCTTTCAAGCAGCTTGAGGTCCTCAGTCAATGCAGTCAACCCTTCCTGCAAGGGAAATGACTCTCACCCTACTGCTTGGCAGCAGCCACTTCTCTGGCACAAGCTGCTCCACTCCCTGGGCTTGGCTGCTCAGCAGGACTAGCTTTAACATCCTTAAATATTTTAATCAAAACAATTAAAAAAAAAAAAGGCAAAGTGGGGAGTGAGGAGATAAGAGGATGCCAGGAGTTACCATAAGTAGCTTTGAAGGATTTTTGGTTTTGTTTTTTTTTAATCTTTCCTGGCTTAGAAAGCAACTTGGTGGAAACTGTCGGGAAGCTCAACATGGAACATTTCCTGGGAAGTGGAAACCCTGAAAGCCACTTCAGCTCTGTACATAGAGCTGAAAGCCAATGGCCAGGAGGGTTAAAGAACTCATGTATCTGCTGCTTTGACTTCTCAAACTGAAGCTATTTTCTTTTCTTCTGGCCCCCACCCCTGGAGAGTGCAGAAGTATGTCAGTAGCCATTGGAGCAAATGAATTTCTTTACTTGGGTTGCGTTTTTATCTTTGCACCACTGGCATTGGTCTGTGTTCCTTCCTGACTACATTATTTTTGAGGCCTTGGAAACTGAAAGTTGGATGATGTCCACCAGACAAGAGTTTTAGCAAAGCATTTGAGTTTTCAGATCTCTGGGGAAAAATATTGACTGTATCTTGGTCTGGAGGAGGGGAAATAACAGAGGTTCTGCCATAATGAGTTTTTCTGGAGAAAGCTGATTCCTTGCTGTCATTAGCCAAATACTATGATTCAGCCCTCCCCCAACAAATAAGGCATCCAGAAGTATGCAGGGAGTTTCTCTTGCTTGAAATTCTGGTCCTTGAAATTCTGGGGTAACTCAAGGTTTGGTTGTTGTTTGGTTGTTTTTTTTTTTGTAGATGTCGTGGTTTGGGGGCTGGGGCAAGTCCTAACTGATACTGAGCAGGCCCAGGGTCAGGCTATAGCTGAAGGGAAGCTGGATTCTGGAACCTTTGGTCAGGATCAACAAGATGACAGACAGAGTCTCCCTCAGATTCCAGCTGTCGAAGAGGGGAGAGGAAGGTGCCTTAACTTTATACTGAATATGATGTGTGTGGTGTGGAATACCTAGTTGGTCACTTTAGGGTCACCTGAACTGTCTGCCCCTCCTTAACGTGTAGCCTTTAAGGGTTATCCTCCCCCTCTACTCAGCCCTAGTGAGACCACATCTGGAGTACTGTGTTCAGTTCTGGTCTCTCCTGTTTAAGAAGGACAGGGAACTTCTGGAGAGGAGTACAGCGAGGGGCTACTACAATGATTAGGGAATTTATAAGGAAAGGCTGAGAGAGCTGGGTTTGTTTAGCTTAGAGAAGAGAAGACTGAGGGGGGATCTTAGCAATACTTACAAAGTGTGGGTGCCAGGAGGACAGGGCTAGTCTTTTTTTCTGTGGTGCCTAGTGACAGGACTAGAGCTAATAGGCACAAACTTGAACACAGGAAGTTCAATCTCAGTATAAGGAGGAACTTCTTTCCTTTGAGGGTGGTAGAGCACTGGGACAGGCTGCCCAGAGAGGTAGTGGAGTCTCCATGTCTGGAGATATTCAAAACCCGCCTAGACGCCATCTTAACACAGCCAGCCCTCGGTGAACCTCCTTTGGCAGAGGTGTTGGACTAGATGATCTCCAGAGGTCCCTTCCAACCTCTAATGTTCTGTGATTCTGTAATGGGATCAGGTAGGTGTTTCCAAAAACACGCGAGTGGTCAGTTAGTCTGGGGTTTTTGTTTGTTTTGGTGTTTTGAGGTGTGGGGGTTTTTGTTTGTTTATATTCTGGACTTCAAGGCCAAGCTTGTGGTATTTGTATGCTGCTTCTTGGCATGGCAGTGACAGCCACCTCCTCTTTTCCTGGCTCAACCTCCATGTTACTCATGGGGAACTGTAGAAGATCAGCCCAGTTCCTCCTGCCTGTCCCACACTCCTTTCAAAGGTACTTCTTTTCACAGGCAACCAGGGGTCATGGTCTCCTTCCAGCTCTAACACTGGTGTAATTACCTCTTCCTCCATGAACTTGTGTGGTCTTCTCTTAAATTCCTGTGAGCTCTGTTGTCCATTAAGAAGTGGGATCTGTGCTTCAGGTTTTCTTTTTGGCTCATCTTTTGAAACTCACTTGAATGTTGCAGGAGGTTAGTTGCTGCTGTGCAGCCAGGTTTGCAGAGGCTGAGGAGATTCTTGACTCTTCCTCACCAAAACACCCTCCAGGCTGAGTTCGAGCTGAACCTACAACTTCCCCAGGAGTGTTGCCAGTCTTGGCTTGATGATTGCACAGGAAAGAGAATCAATCACTTCCACTGTTGAATAATGGGGTCTTACTGGGATTTGACTCTCTCTGAGTCACAGTTGCAGATGCCATCTCCCTGGTGGCCAGGGACTGGTGGTTCCAAACCCATTTGAAACATTGGTTGCCCCAAAACTCTCTGACACACTCTCAGCTCTGCTTGCAAAGGAGCTCTTGTTGTTTCCTTGGCCCCAGGAGCCAAGGAGTGTCTGACTGAGAGTGGGTGGGATTCAGGGTGCTGGCACAAAGAGTGCTTTCTAGGGCAGGCAAGCTGCTGGGCCCTGCACCATGTGGTGGCTGGCCAAGTCCCACCTACTTTGGAAGATTCCTCAGTGGGTCTGTAGCTGGTGCTTGGCAGTGCAGCTGATGGAGGACTTGCAGCACGAGCCTGGTTCATGTGGCTCAGGAAAGATGCTGTTCTGGGTGTGCAGGGGTGAGATGAATCCCTGTTTGTAAATCCAGTCCTATTTAGGAGAGCTTGTTCCTAAGAGCTGAAATGTGGTGGAAATATGACCTTCAGCTTTTCCAGGCACTAATAAAATGTCTGGTTGTCCTTGGGGGCTGGGACTCATGGATTTCCCAGCTACCTGGGGCAGATCTCCACCAGGAATAAGATGCCAGTTTTGTTTAAGGGCTGCTTAGACCCCAGTGGTGAGCAGAGGTGATGGGCAGAGCCTGAGAGGAGGTTTGGCTTGGCTATTCACTCAGAAGCTCCCTCACCTTTCAAGAATATGGCAGCCAGTCCAGAGAAGGAACTGAAAGCTTTTGACTGTCAGATGGAAGTTGTTGTCTTTTTTAATAGTGTTAGAAATCTGATTATTTGTTGTTGTTTTCACTCAGTATTAACAGGGTTTTATTGGAAGCAAGCCTGTATAAAGTCTTGCATAAGCTCATCTAGCAGTCAATAAGTGAGTCAGACCGTTGAAAGCCCTTGGAGCTTTCAGTCAGGGAGAGCAACCAGGAAAGGGAAGAGGGGATTTGCTGAGCTGGACCATCAGCTCCTTTCCTCTGCAGGCATGCTTTAATTTTTGCTCCAAACAAGAATGGAGGAATACAAGGCTTCACATGTGCATAGATGTTATGAAGCCTTTGGGAACAGACAAGGAGTCTGCAAGGAGAGTGGGATGGGTTTGTGGGTGGCCTTGGAGGGAAGGGGACTGTTGCAGCTGGAAACCTCTGGAAAAGGTAGGGCTGCCGCGGGTCCTGCCCTAAATGAGACACAAGTGTTTGAGAGGTGGTGACTTTGGGCTTCTTCCAATTAAAGATTGTCTGTTTTTCATGGAAGAAAAAGCCTGAGACCTGAGCATCTGTGGATTTTGTCTCTGCTACTGCTCATCCCAGTTCCAGAGGGCAAAGCCTATCCAGGGTCAGATTGCTCTCTAATGTGCTCTGCTTGTGCACTCCAGCAGTTTTGCAACATGCAATTCCTCTTTCTCATTATTTCAGCTCTGACAAGAGCATGACTGATGCTGAGAACTCAGCCCAGCTTTTCTGCTCATGGCTTGGTCTGTTTCAGGCAGCCAGGGAGTGTGTGCAGACAGTTTCCCCTCTTGTCTGCCTGAGCTGCCAGGCACTGACCCCACCATGCCGTGCTTGCCCTTCCTATCTGGGACACAGGATGTGTTTGTCGAGAGATGCCCTTTAATGAGTGCTAATGGGCTCAGGGATAGTTCAGCTCCCCAGAATTCAGTGGGTGACCAGAGAGAAGAGATGGAGAAGCATCCCAAGAAGAGACATGAGGAGAATCTCCCTGTCTTTTGCTGCCAGGATCACCGAGCACTGCCAGTTGCATGCTGCTCGTCCCTGCTCCCAAGCTGAGCATCACAGGGACAGAACTGCAGGATAGCAGAGGAAGAAAGCTACGTATATAAGCATAGATTCACTGGAAACCAGGCTTCTTAATCTTCCTAATAAGTAGTAGCTTAGCTCAGTGCTAATCCATATCTCCAAACCAGAAGCTGACAGCTCCCTGGCCATTTGCTTCTGAGAAATGACCTTCCCTGTAAATGGAGATCATCTGATAAAACTTACTATTTAGTTAAAATGACTCCATTGCAGTTTGTTGTTTCCATGCCTGCATGGTTTTGGAGTTGTTCTAGCAGAGAATGTGTCTTGAGAGGAATCAGCTTATTCTAAAATACTCCCCTTCACCCCTAAATCCAGCAGCTTTCAGGCCACAACCAAAAGGTGGAGATGGAGATGCACACCTCACTCTACTTCCCTCCCTCTGTGTTTACTAAGCCCAGCTGGGTGGGGAAGGGAGTTCCCTACATCAAAACAAACAATTTGGTTGTGCAGACTCTTTGCCACTCTGATGTTTGCAAGCAAACAACATCTGAAGGGCCTGGATGAGAAGCTCTGACTGTCAAAGTAACTGACTTGGAAACCTGCTTCTGGAAAAAATGCTTTCTTCCTGCCTTTTAATAGCCAACCTGCAGGGTGTTCCTGGTGGAGCACAAATATTTTCAACAGGCTAAATAATTCTGTTTAATTAGTTTTCATTAAGGTGATGCCAATCCATCCCTCTATTTGGAAACTCACTCGGCTTCTGACATTTGTCCTGCTCACACCTCACTCTTTTACATTCATCATGGAAAAGAAAGGGACCATCAGACTCCCTGGGCTGCACAGTGACTTTCCAGACTTGGCAAGAGAGGCTGGAGCAAGTTGAAAATAGTCAGTCTCCTTCATATTCCCTCCCCCTGCAAAAATATAGTGCTGGGATTGCTTCCAGTCCATCGCTTCCCAGAGGCAGCAGCATCACAGCCCAATCCTTTGTGATATCTTCTTCTGGATTAGGTTCCTGTGGTGGCCTGTGGCTGTTGAGGCCACTGCTGATGGCAGAAGTGAGTCTGGAGCTGGAGTAGGGGAGGCTGTCTCCTCCCCTGCTAACGGCATGCAGGCATTTCTTAACACAGCCCTGTGCGTCTTCCTGGCCTGACCTGTTGGGTAAGTGGAGGAAGGAGGGGGAGGCGATTTACCCCTGATCTGTGATGAATGCCAGCCCGGATAACAGCCTGGCATTAGCAGGTTTGCTGCTCTGGCAGACAAAGCTCAAGCTGCACGTGAAGTGAGCATTTTGAACAGCAGGGCATAGTTGCCCCATGTGCAATGCTTAACTGGAAACATGATGACATCCCTATCGCACCATCTCTACGTCAGGAGTGCACACCCTTCTACATCCCTTGCACATTCTCCACTTACCTGGACATGGATCAGCCAGGTAGGACACAGGCAGGATCAGGCTGAACCAGGTTTATGGTCATGTTTCTGGATGGGGCCACCACTGGCCCACACTGGAAGGTAGGACCAGAAAGCACTGGAGCCCCATGGCACGTAGGCATGGAAGGACCCCACCCTGGTCATGAAAAGCCATCATAGAATTGTCAGGGTTGAAAGGGACCTTAAAGATCATCTAGTTCCAAACCCCCTGCCATGGGCAGGGACACCTCCCACTAGATCAGGTTGCTCAGAGGCCCATCTAGCCTGTCCTGCTAGGGGACAGAAGGGATTTCCATTCTGGTATCTGTGTTACACTGTCTGCACCATCAAGCTGACACAAATGTGGCTATCTGAGTAGATCCTTGGTCTTTGCTTGCTCTACTGCTGGGTCACTGGTTTCCATTTCCATCCCCACCTTTAATCTATGACACTTTTTTCCAGATTATGTGTGTTCAAATTGGTTTCCTTAAGTTCTGCCTATTTTTTTTTGTGTTGTTTCTGCTGTTTTCCATTGTGTTGGAGCCCAGCACATTCCCATTTAATTGGGGAATTAAATTTGGGGGCAAAACTATGCCTCTTTGAACCTGCTTTTACTTGGCTGTACACTTGGTTTGGGTGTCTCTCAGCTGCAATTGCTGATTCTCACCTTGAATCCTGAATCCTTACTGAGGAACACCCTTCTCACAAGTGTTCCTTGTACATGTGTATTGGTTGGAGAACATAAAACTCAACACCCAGATACGTACCCCCAGCTGTATTAACCAGCCTGGCAGCATACAGCCACCTCTTCAGCTGGTCCTGATCCAAACCCTCTCAGCAATAAGAGGAAATTCCCATGTCAGACAAACAGAGGAAACCATACCAGCATTTCAGTCATCCTTTCTGCGGTATTTTTTGATGAGGGGCACACACTCTCTATGTGACCCCAATAGGTGTCCTGTTCACATTTCTTCTAGGACTCATTAGGCTGCAGGAGAAGGTGGCATATGTCCTGGCACCACTTGGCCCAAGAAAAAGGGGAATTACTCTGGGAAGGCTTGAAGGAAGACCCTGTCCTGGCACTTTGCTGAGTTGAGAAGATGCCAACAGCACATATGAAGCTTCCTGGGCTGGAGGTTGCAGAATAAGGTAAGAAAGGTCTGAGACTACACTGTGAGGTGAGGAAGGCTCTACAGTAATGAGCTACAGCTCTTTTTTCCCCTCTTCTCACCCCATGTATGTCATGTTTACTTTGTGTCATAGGAAGATGCTGCTTCTATGGATATTAGTGTTGTCTAGTAAGTGGAAAAAAACTCCATGCTCCAGAGGGAAATGTTGGTGTGGAGAATCCAGATACCTGCAGCTCCTGGCCAGTATGGCAGGAGCAGGAAAGAAGCTGGATTTGCCAGGGTATGTTGTTGTTCAGTGAATGATAAATGCTGGGTGGGATCAAGATCTCATGTTGAACATCACAGGGATAGAGGCAGGCACAGAGGACCAGACGTGCTTTTGTCCAAAATGCATGGGATTTTGCAGCAGCCCAAGGGGGAGCTGGGATGAATGCTGATCTTCTGGCTCCATCACTGTCTTGTAGAATCACAGTGAGTCTTTGACAGGTGGTGGGAATGATGGAGGCTGGAGAGGAGCTGCTGTTTCTTAATGGCATCGCGTGTTCTGGCTCTGAGCTCACTTGCACTGTCCTGCTTTCCTCCCTCATGGGCAGGAATGGAAAAGCAGGTGCTTGAGACTCAGCTGGAGCAATGCCAGGGTCTGGGACCATTGCATGTGGTGACCGGCTGATGCTCTGCTGATGAGAAACAGCAGATGCTCTCCTCTTTCAGCAGGGATGTTAGTTACTCTGAGCACTCACTCCCCACCAGCAGCCAGTGCTATCAACCTCTGAAAGAATTAATTTGTCTTAATTTGGATGAATTGGGAACCTGCTTTCTGCTGCTTGGATGGACCATTTGACACTTGCACCTGCTGTGTGTGGAAGCAGACTTGCTTAGTCTTAATTCCTTGTGGAATCTTCCCCTATCACCACTGCTGCTTTGTTTCCGCCCAGACTGAGTTCAAGTCACTGTTATTCATTTGAGAGCAAATCTCTTAGTAGGACTGAAAAAGAAGATGAGTCTCCAAGTGCATTTGGCCTTCTGTTGGCATCGGGAGCTGTCAAAGAGGGCAGCTTGGGTCCATGGAAGGCCCCAAATGTAAGGTCTCTGGGGATGGGAGGAGGTAGCCTTAGAGCCTGAGTCATTCAAGAGTAGAACAGTTACTGTGCTCCACCTATTCCAGCTACAACCTCTGACTCTCTTGATCTGCCAAGGGAGACAGCTCAAGCCCAGAGATACTGCCTATAAGCAATGAGTCAGTTATTGTCCAGAAAGTCCCCATGGGACAAACATCATAATATCTTCTTTCCTTAGCTATCTTCTCAGCAACTGCATCCTACAGCTGGCCGGCTTGCTTCTCCTTCTATTTTGTTTGCTTCCTTCTGGCTATGGAGCATTATTACTGGAAGGGGAAGTGTCAAATGGTGCCTCTCAGTCTATTCTACCTAAATTTAAACAACTATTTTTGTCTTTGCAGCCTTATTGTGTCCTGTTTTAAATTAGGAACAAAAAGTTATATGAGGAAAGGTGTTGCCTGATGTTTGGTGCCATGTTGAGATGAGGCATCGCGTGATGAAGACCTTGTGCCAGAATGGCCTCATCCCACTGTGGGTCATCTTCTGCGAGGGACAGGTTTTTATTTCTTACAGCAGTTCCCCAGAGGAGCAAGGAGGAGACAGGAGCAGCAGAGGATGATGTGTTTCTCTCCCTAGCTGAATGTTTCCAGTCAGGACACTCTTTCGGAAGCTGGTGCACAGATAACACAAATGGACACATTTCAGGAAGTGGCTTGACATTTCTCTTGGTGTGACCTGGACCAGTAACTACCCATGCAGAAGAAAGAAAAGCAAATCCAGGGTTCAAACAATAGGATATTTAAGGAAATACTCCCTCACTGAAATTAATGAATTTGCAAAGATAACATGTGGTTCAGTGTGAGTCAGAGCTTTTCCTTTCATGGTGCTGAGGGGAGCACAAAGATATGGAGTTTCTGCTGTTTCTTGGGCATCATAGAGGAGGGAGTCTGGGCTGAATGGGATGAGGACTTGAGTGGTTCCTCACTGAAAGAGCAGCAGCACTCAGGAAGGAATGGCATGACAGCCCATGCTGATAATTGTCCCAAAGGCTATCTGCAGAGGGCTCAACAGCTGGTCCCAAAAAGCACATTAGTGTCCATGCAGATTGCTATTGTTCTTACCAGGCATTGACCAACCCTGCCAGATGAAGCTACACCTTCTTAACACCAGCTCCTTGAGGAGATCTGAACAAAAGAAGAAACTGCAGAAGAACTTTGCAATTCTTAATGCAGACCAAACTCCCCTAGTGTAGGCATTGGCCATCCCACCCATATGGCAGTGGTGCATGGTCCTTCCTTCAGGTCAGGAGCTCAAGGGAGTTTATTCTGTAAAAAACAGCATCTCTTGTACTTCTTCTTTTGCTTAGGGTGCAGGGAAACTATTTAAAATGCCACTTCCAAGGGGAAACAGGTAGCTTGCTCCCTGAGCTGTCAGCTCAGTCTTGAAATGATTGACTTTGGGTGATCTTCAGTGGACCACTACTGACCACATCCTTCTTGCATTGGAGCTTACCACCCCTTATGGTTCCTCAAGCTCCCAGCTCTGTGCTGGGATGTCACATAGAGCCAGAGCAGTGTCTCTGTGCAGCTAACCAGTATGGCTCCTGTCTTAGCCATGCCTTTCACTCTGGGATTGAAACCTAGTGGCAGGTCCTTTACCTAATGTTCAGCTCCACCTAGCAAATACAGACTAGGAACACAATGTTCCTGATTCAAAACAATTAATTTCTAAGGTGAGAAAATTCAGCCCCATCAGGAACATGGTATCTGTCTTGGTCAGAAGAGTTCTTTTAGGTTGGAGTTGCTCCATCATGGCTGTCAGAACAACTTACTGATTTCCCTGTAAGAAAATAAATGCTTGTCTTGTTTTCTAGAGTGAAGCTAAGCATATGTGGCTAAGAAGTGAATCAGTCATCTGATGGGATGGCCCTGAAGCAAGCAGCAGTGAAGTGTGAAGGCATGCTGTGAGTATCATCAGAGCTGACAGCTCTTCACCAGGTGTGTTTATTTCTTGACACTCTGCTTGCTTGTTTGTATGTCAGTCAATGATCATTACTCTTCTTGGAGCAGCTATAGTCAGGTTTCTCTGTTGATGTTAAATCTAAGCTGGCCTGGTAGTGCTGTAACAGATGAAGTAGACTATGTTGGCTGGGCTTGCTCCATGGATGCAGTGGGTGAGTTACTCCCTCTGCTAGTCCTACCACAGCAGACACAGTGTCCATGAGGCAGTCTGGGAGAAAAAGCATTTTCTCCATCAGGCTGTTCTAGGAGGGATGTAAGAATGTGGCTGCACCCACTGCAACTGCTATGGTTTTCAGGGAAGACTTGGGGCAGCTTCTTCTCAGGGTTACTGAGAACTTCAGATGCTGGCCAAAACCTGAGCCATGTGGTTAGAAAAGGAAAAAGAAAGCAGAAAGTGTCTTAAATCTCTGGTTCTTTCTGAGTGCACTGGGGACAACAGCATGCCAAGGCACAAATCCACTGCTCCTGTAAACCCCAGCTCTGATCCTTTCCCCACGGGACCACATCATGCTTGGAGGACTGTAACCTGCCATCAGTGTCCACTTAGAGCATCCAGTTTGAGAGAAGTGGTCTCTAAAGGGAAGAAAGTGCTGGCTGTGTGAACAGTTTTTTTCTGAACAGATAGCAATAGAAGCCAAGCATCTCCCCAGCTTAGGAACCTCACAAAATAAAGAACAGGAAAGAAAGGATCCTGTTTCCAAAGTGTTTGACAGTGATTTTTTTGAACTCTTGTATTAAAAAAAAAAAAAAAAAGCACTTTTCAAACCCAAAACTTTTCACATTAGTTTAGAATGTGGAAGAAAAAAAGTTTCAGAATCATCAGCTCATTTTTAAAGGAAGCAATGGCAGATTACTTTTCTCTGAAATGTTTGTTTAGGAATCTGAGCTAATCCCAGAGTACTAGAAAAGCCATCATCTAAAGGAAATGTTTGAAATTGTGGAAGGGAAATGTTGCAACCAACCTGAGTTTGAAACTTTCCTCTGTTGATGAAGCTTTTCAAGAATGGGGTTTTTTGTCTAGATTTGCTGTGAGTGGTTTGAGGTTTCTTACGCTCTCCAGGTGTGAGAAATCTGAGACTACAACAAAGCAGGACTCAGATTTCTGAATTATTATCTTTTACTTTCCCCCCATCACTTTTTTTTATGGAAAATTGATAGTATTTTCAACTTACCTTCTTTCCAGTGCTCCTCTGGTAGCTGCACAAAAATTAAACCAGGATAGTTTCATCTTTAGCACCCTTCCACTAGTGCCTCTGAACTAAGCTCTCACAGGGACTTGCTCCCACACTTGTCTTCTCCAGCAGCCTGTGAAGGAGATGCAGAGGCAGCATCCTTCTGTCAGGCAGAAGTCAAGAGCTATAAAAGCTATTGACAAGTCTGCTGTTTACCTATTTTATGAATTCAGACATCGTGTCATACTTTGCTACCTAATTTTTTTTTCTTGCTTACAGCCTATTTAGATTATAGGTGAATTATTTGTTTGCCTTCTCTCAGGGTCTTACAGCCCCTCTCACAACTTGCTCATGCAAACCAAAATGAATCTCACTGAATGTCTTGCCGCTTCATGTTCCTCATTAAAAAGAGTATTTTCATGAGCTGTGCCTGTGGTGACTCCTTGGCTTGTTTTCCATCACCCTGGGCATGATGGTTGGGTGGCTCTCCATCACTCTCAGTCCATGCCACATGCCTGCTCAGTGGCTCCTTGGGCCCCTCCTGCTGAAGTGGGAGCAGCTAGAGGAGGATGGAAACTGTGATGGGATGATTCCAGTGCACATCAGCAGAAACAAAATGTCATTTCCACTGGAAAATATTTCAAGGTGTTTCAGGCTTTCAAGATGAAACAAATTCTTTCATTGCAAACTGTCGGTTCCAGCCATTGTTCCAGTTTGACTTGCCTGTTCCAAGGAAAACAAATACATTTTGACTTGAAATGGCTAATGCTGATACCAGCTTAAAATCAGCCCTTTCTTACCACACATTCAGAGTTAGGAGAGGCTCTTGGGATGAAAAACCCTCTTGCTTTTTTTATTCCAGCTTCTCTAAACAAAGTTTCCAACACTTCTGGAACAATGGACATCACAGCTTTCCACCCTGCCCTTGATGATGCCTGGATCATCTTCTCAGGCTGCAGGCTGAGATGGAGCCAAAGCAACTAGGAGCAAGGTATGGCTTCTAGCTGCTAAATATCAATGCTGGAGTGAACCCCATGGCAAGAGGCACCCTGCAAAGGTGTTCTACCTGGGGAAGTAAAGAGCATGTGGCAGCAGTCTCTCCTGGAAAAGCCACTTTGGAGGCGGAATAGGGGAATGAAGGGCTCTGATCTGCTTTGGGCATGCAAAAATGGGTTTGTCAAAACCAATGAGCAGTAGAGCATTACAAAACATAGCAGGGGCTGGTGGTTGCCAGATCTCAGCATCTTCCTTGCAGCTGCCTCTCCCTCACATCCAGCATGAGGAGAACAGATTTGATTAGTTTGGCTTTGGTTTGCTTCTTATTGAATTGTGGACTGTTTTATTTGGTGGGTTGACCCTTACACAGTGAAAGCTAAACCACATGCTCACACTCTTACACTGTCAGGGAAATTTGGAAGATTTTGAACCAAACAAGGAGTTTTGATGAAATTTCTTAGTTGGAAAACCCCCATAGATTAGATGATTATGCAGCTTTGTTGACACTCCTGTTGCTAATGTCATTAAGTAAGCCAATATATAGTATAATAACACTATTTTGCTGCATAGTAGTAGAGACTGAACCATTTCCCTTGCAAACACTTAGCTTTCATTCCATATGTAACAGCACTCAGAGCTTCAGGGCTTGCAACTCTGTGAGTACAGTCTTGTGGACAGATATTAGGAACAAGATGTGCTGAATTCACTCTCTTTTATCCTCTTTTTATTGAATTTAACCTTATTTCCAGAAGGAAGGAGACAAGCATCCAAACTTTGTGGTTTAACTGTCCTTACTATGGCTTCAGGAGGGATCAAACCAGAGCATGTTTGGATTAACTCCTTTCATGTAATGGGGAGTTTCATTTAATACCTTATAGCTTTTCTGTACTTTGTTTGTTTGTTATTATATCTATTGAAATGGTGGCTGCCAGAGCACTCTGAGTTAGTTTAGAGGTGGCAGAACAGCTGAATAAAATAATTTCCAAGGTAAAAGGTCAATGTATCCAGCAAGCATCAGCTCTTTGAGGATGTGAAGGTTTCCCATGGGATGTGACAGATGTAGGCACAAGGGTCTCCTCATGTCCAAAACCACGAAGACAGTCTCAACCTTTCTGCCCCTTCCTGGGGCTATTGTGGGGACTCTGTAGTCATGTTGATCACTTGTCTGTCAGAAAGCAGAGACACATCACCAGAAGTGATTAAGATAAGCTCATGGTGATGCTTCTGACACATGGCCTGCCAGACCTTCACAACAGAAGGAGGATGCTGAAATGGGAGTTCTCCATCAGCTCTTTTCCTGATGACACCGGTGCTTCTGGATTGAACCCAACTGAGAGCAGCTGTTGAGGTAGGTGATGCTGAGGTATCTCCACCTTCTTCCTTGTACTGGCTTGTGCCACCTGCCAGCAGCCAGAGTGTGGCAAATCCTTCTGGATAGATCCCTCCTTAAGCTGCTCAAGGTCTGATTCAGTCACACATCTTCCCCTCACCTCTTAAGACAGCACCTCTGTAGAACTGCTACCAGAGGTTTAACAACATACTACAAGCAGCAGCAGGTTTTGGTGCTACTGAGTGCAGTCTCTTTTTTCTTGTGTGAAATAACAGATTTTACCTGCAACTGACTTCAAGGCACAGGAGAACCTGGAAGAGTCTGTCTCTCCTGGGTATGTAGGTCCGTGAAGGAATCAGGGTTAAGGAATTTTGCAAAAATATTTGACTCTGCCTTTCTAGGCTGCAGAAGTCTTGCTTAGGGGCACTGTTACTGAAATATTTAACAACTCTAAAGTTTATTGGCAGTGGGCAGAGTGAAATTAGACTGTCTGATCATGATCATTTGAAGCAGTTTCAAGGAAATGCATCGTCAGTGAATGGCACAGTCAGATCCTTGTCTTCCTCATTTAATTGCTTTTACTACAGGATACTGATGCTTTAGATTGCAAATCCTTCGAGGCAAGGACTGTCTTTTTATTCTAGGTTTGCAGAACACATCCTGCAGTGAAGTTTGGGCTCTGCTCCAACTACAACCATCCAGGATATTTTGAATACTGTACTCAAAGAGTGCCAGGAGGGCTTTATGGTGGTGACTGGAGGGTGTGAAGATTGCAGGGTCCTTGCTGGCACAGGCCTGCTGGGTGCTGACCCTGATGTTTACAGCACCCACATTGCATTGAGTGACGCACATCATCCTTCAGCCCTCTGATTGCTCTTGTTTATGGTGCAGCAGCATTTATTGGGCATGCAAATGTCATGCAAATGACTAGCTGGGGAGAGTGTGGAAAAAATAATCTTAATTCCAATCTCCCACTTCCTCCTTTTACCAGCAATCAGAATTTCTTCTCTGGAACATGCTGAGCAAAAGGCCCCAGATGTGACACCTGAGGATTGTCATCTCTGAATGCTGTTACAGAGAAAGGAGAGTTGGCTGTGTTCTAATGGATCCACACATCAGGCAATCTCCAGTTTAACTGAAGAGATGGTGAGACTCAAGCAGCCTAATTATAACAAAGCTTACTTAAACCAGAAAAAGCAGAGGAAAAGAAAGTGACTTTTTAAGAGATGTGACATAAAACAGCACTAGGGCTCATTTAAAAGCATTTTCTTCACTTCCCTGTGCCCTTTTGATAGTGGAGTTCTCTGCTTTCCTCTCTGTGCTTCTTAAAGACTCAGCCTGCCAAACTCATAACCTCCTAGTTTCCAGGCTCTGCCCTCACCCTCACAGTGCAGTTGCTGCCCTGCAAATCTTGCCTTCCCATTTATTCCTCCAGAATGCACCTTTCTCCTGCCCTTGCCTTGCAAGAGGTTTGATTGACTGGGTTTGCATGTGGGATGGAGAGCACAACAGAGTTGCTTAATGTGTAAGTTAGCCACCAGTGCAGACAAATATCCTCCGCTTCAGGTTAGCTGGTTGTGGGCAGCCAACCATGGGAGAGATGTTTTAATGTTTTAATGCTGACATGCACCTCTGCCATCATCTTCAGTATAAACTACCTCCTCTTCCATCCCGCCTTGACCTTGCCTCTAATCTCTGGGTGTGGCTGGCTTCTCTGCAGGGCTGCTGGTGGCCTTGGCCAGAGGGTAAGCAGTGTTGTGTCCCACTCTGGGGCTTGGCATGTTGCTTGTCCCTAAAGTTCATCTGTATGTGCCTCTCTACCATAAGGACTGTGGTGCCCCCTCCCAAATGACTAGACTACCTCCTCAGGTGTTAGTAAACCTACCTTCCCCTCACTGTCCATCCCCAAGAGCAAGTCAGGCTGTGAGCCAGCCAAGCCTGTTCTTCAGGTATGGCTGTCTACCTCCCTCTGACCAGTATTTCTGCTCCAGATCAAATATACATTGTTGGTAAATTAAAGCCAGCCTGTCATGGTCTGTAATTTCCATTACAACCACAGGCATTGGCAGGAACTGCTGGTGCATGCTGCCCGCCCCATCCCCTTTGGTCCTTGTCCTCTGCTGTGCCACACCACCAGCCCTGGAGAATAAACAGGGTTTCCAGGGGGTGGGTTTGGCATGCTGATCTGCAACCTCATGGTAACACAGGGGTGGGGGTGTTTTTAATCTGCATTTCCAGAGCAATGTTTGTACTTGCAAGTCTGAAACCCTCCAGGGGCCCCAGGGGCTTTGTGCTTGCTTCTGCAGAGGCTTCTGCTGTCCTGGTGCTGGGGTGCAGCAAGTAAATGGGGGTCATGCAGCTCCAGGAAGTTTGTTTTTAAACTGTGGCAGGTTCCCAAGTAAATGCAGGGATCACCTTTTGCTCACTTCCTAATCCTGCTTAATCCTGCACCACCAACGAAGTAGGAGACCCAGCATATCTTGCATGATAACCACTGGGACTGCTCATTTTATGAGCTGTATGTAAGGCTCTGATCCTGGTTTTGCACCTTTCCCTCTCTTGTAGACCCTCCTCAAGTCTTCCCAACACAATGTATCTCTCTAAGTGTCTGTCCATCCTCACATCTCATCCCATGCCTGACATCTGTGGTAGGATCTTTATTGCTGTTACGTCTGAAAAGATTAGAAGTGCGGTTGGATCATATTTCACTCTCTTCTTCTCTTGAGCCAGGAGGTCCTGAGGTCCAGTCCCTTCTCCAGCTTCTAGTTTTATCTCATGACAGGGGATCTCCTAGGCTTGGGGATGCATACAGTCTTACTGTGGCCTTCTCTGTTATTGCTGGATCACACATAGTCACCAAAGGGTTTGAAAGGTAGCTGAGCTTTCTGGATCGACATCTTTGGATCTAGGGAAATAAATTCTCACCTACCAGGGTCCTGGTTCCTCAGGATGTCTGACTACACAGATCACGTTTTGCCAGCTCAAAGACAGGACGATTAGTTCCTTGGCTTATTATTCCCTTGGGGTGGGGCTTCAAGTAAGTCTGTATGAAATAAAGTACAGACTGCAAAAGTTGAAGACTCAATCCTAAGTCACTTAGGGAGGGTGCTGGGAAGGAAACACCTTTCATTACGAAGAAACTGCTGGTCTAGCTTTAAATGTAGCAGAGATTTTTCTACTATGTATGTATAGCACAATGGGAAATCATCTTCCATGCTGGAATAACAGTATCTCTTCATCTAGTCACAAGTTTTCCCAGGGGCCAGAAGATCTTCCCAGTTGAATTACAGTTCTACTTGGATGATCCTTATGGGTCCCTTACAGCTCAAGATACTCTATGATTCGGTGCTGGTAGGTACGCATTGCCTTTTAAAGACAGACAGTCATTAAGAATAGATTGGGGAAGCTGTGGAGGAAAACTGAGATGCTTCAGTCTCTGCCGGATTGAAACCAGGTGGTAAAGCAGAGATAGTTTGGTCCTCATCCCACAAAAGCATCAATCCACTGCTTGGTAGAAAGAAGTAAGAAGGATGATGTGGGGAAAGAGGTAAGCTGTGATCATGTTGAAAGTGTGACCCAATCTCCTCCCCAGCAGAAGAAAAGTGGTTTCTGAGTATTCTGATGTTCTGCAAACAAGACAAGCATCCCCTGGTAGCAAAGAGGGACCTGCCTCGGTTCCTGCATTGCTACGAAGGTGTAAGTTTGGTCTCTCTGTGGAAAACATGCCTGCTGGGCAGGTTCAATTGATCATTTGTTTTGGATGAGGGGAGATGGCGGGGTACATGGAGAGCTGCCGGCCTGATTTGGCTTTGCTGGTTGAAGTAGCTGGTTTCCACTCAGTGGCAGTGAGGTCTTCTCCTTCTAGCCAATGTCTTGGCCAGGGGAGCATGACTGCTGTAGGAGGAACTAATTTCAAAGGCTAAGAAAGAAATGCAGCCCCAGGAGCCATGTAAAATAAACCAAACCCTGTTGATAAGTGATCTTTCCTACCAGACGCTTAACATCAGCTCTATCACCCTAACAAAGCGTGATGAGAAGAATTTGAAACCAAATGGCTCCCCTTGTCAGTGCTGCTGTAAATCACTTTCCTTCTGTGCACTCATCTGCAGTCCAAACGGTTGCTTGCCAGTGCTGTAACCCTATGGGAATGAAAATACAGTAAATAATTCTCAAAAAGAGTCAGGAGTCCCCTATTTTCTCATCTGTGTCTCATTTTGTTAGTTCTGTTGCACAATCTGTTGTCTAAGGTCTGTAATTTAAAAGCAATGTCAGTGTAAAGAAGCTAAAGCTGAATTTGTGTCCAAAGGCTGGAATTTCTCTTCCAGCAGGATAAAGGCTTGGGAAGTATCAGCAGTGCTCTCCCATGGTCCCATCTAGTTGAACAGAGCCTGCTCAGGATAATGTTTTGCTTTTGCTGCAAGACAGACTCTGCACGGGCTATGGGGAACACTGTGGAGCTGCTGCAGCACACCAGGTGCTGGATATATCCTTAAGTTGTGCCTGCCTTTAATAGTTGAAACCACCACGACTAATCTTTTAAATTCAGATTTGTAAGCTTTTATTGTATTATTTACTACAGCTAGATAAGCTGCAAGGCTTGGGCAATATTTCTTGCTTGGGAAAAATGTTCACTGGAAGCTTGGTTGTGGGAGACTAGACCAAGGCACGGCATGACATGGGTAAGCAAGGTGTACAGCCCTGTGAAGAGGGTCCCACAGCTGGGTGTGATGCAGGTGTTTTCTTGCCTTACCTATTGCAAGAGATGTAGATCTCTTGATTTAGAGATTGAGAAATAGAACAGCAGTGTGGGTCACCAGACGTGATTTCTTCCTGCCCTCCAGCAAATCAGCCTTGCTGGGGCATCCCTCCATCTAGCAGGGTCTTGCCAGGGGTTGACTAGACCTGAGAAGCATGGTGCTGCTTGGGGACCCAGGTCCTTTGGTTCAGAGCTTTGTGCTTGCTTTGTTGGAGGCTTCCTCAGTCTCTGTCCCTTTTTTGGCCAGCTAGGATGTGTGGTTGGTTCCCACCAAGGACCTGCATCCCTGCAGCCATGTCTAGCCCATGGGAATGTTCACCAGAAGTTGCAAGCAGGCAGCCCTAATTCACTTCTGACTCACCGCAGCCTTTTGCTTCCCCTTGTGTTAACCCCATTGGCAGGGTGTTTCCAACCACATCCATGGGATGCAGCACTGGGGTAGGGGCTGTCCACTGCCAGGCAGGGCACAGGCTTGTCAGACATCATGCCTCTTTCCAGGTATATTTTGCTGCACTGAGACAAACGTGTCTTGAAAAGCTGAAGTTAGTGGCCAAAACAGTTGCTGCATGAAGGTGGTTGTTATAACAAAGTGAGCGTCATGGGTCACTGCAGAATAAACTGAAGAAACAGAGCTGTTAGCTAGGCCAGCTATTGCCTGAAAAATGAGCTCAACGGCACATTGAATTCATGGGGTGGACTGGAGACAAGCACAAGATGTTGGCTGGCTTGAGCTTTTCTGTCAGTGAGGCTGAAGCTCTCTGTCTCTTGCTATTAAGTTGCAGATGAAAGGGGTCACCTAACTATGATGGGGAAAAGGGTCTCTTCACATTGCATCCTGACCCTAGATCCAGCAGATTTGGGGATTGGAGGGGAAAAAGAGAGATGGGAAAGCGGGATGCCTGTTATTGCCACCCACAAGCCAGTGATACTCGTGTGTTCCTGGAACAGGGTTAAGAAATTGGGAAGCTGATAGACAAAATTAGCTCCTTTTATCTTAGCAGTGCTAATTTTCATACTGCTTTCAAGCCTTATGCCTGGTCAGGCTAGTGCTAGGCCCCAAAGGTCTTGAGCTGGGGGTCTTCTTGCAGGCCAGCTTGGGTGAGGCAGGAGGAAGGGAGCACTCAGGGATCCTCTCCCATGGGTGCAATGCACCCTCTCGTGGTGAGTGGGCACAGCAGGTGCCTGGGCAGGGCGTGGGTGTCAGTGGGGGCTTGCTGAGCAGGGCTTGGCTCCTTGGCATCATACCAGGGTGTATATAAGGACCTGCAAACCCACCCATGGGAAAACTGTTGAGAGAGCTGGGATTTGGTTTCTCAAGGCTCAGGGCATCCTGAAGTGGGCTTTGCTGTTTCCTCTGCCCCCACCTCCTCCTACTGCTTCATGTAGGAAAAAGAAATACATTTGACAAAATATTGAAGCTGCCTTCCTCTCAGCTAGGATCAACCTGCCCTTCTTATCTGACGCTTTTCCTCCCTGTGAGGAGCCTGCAAGATAAATAAATGCTTTATATAAACAAAGCCCCAGAGAGGTATTGGTAAAAAAACCCAGTGCTTAGAAGCTTCACAAATGCATTTTTTTGTTTCCAGAAGAGAAAAGCAGGGCTTTTTCTCCTTAAACCAGGGAGGGATTTCTCCATCTGACCACCCAGTTTTTCCCCTCCCATCACCTGGGAGCCAAATCTTGGTTTGCTGAAAGGTGCTTCCCCTTTCTCTCACCTCTTCAGGAGGACTTGAATTCAAACCCCAGTTACTTTCCCTGTGGGAAGGCTGTGCTGTCAATGCCAGTTCCCTGTCCAGCCGCGGTCCTGCAGCCTGAGACATGAGCGTGACAGAGGGGAGCTGCTGCAGGGGCGAGCAGAGGGTCAGGGTGCTAGGTGTCTCCCATGGGTGGGCAAACATTGTCACACTACCATGGTCCCCATCCCCAAACTGGCCAGGACTGGGCGAGCCCTTGCTCCCACCTGCTTCCAGTGCCTTTGCTTCCTGTGACTTTAAAGTTCCCTCGGCACACAAAGCAAAAGAGGGAGGAGAAAGGGTTTCATCATCGCTCTGGGGAGCAGACTTATAAAAACTTTGTGCTCACGCTGCCTGCCTCACTTGCTGGTTTGGAGAGATTTTGGTGCAGACTGTGTGGGCTGCCAGCAGCAGGACAGGCCAGAGAGGGACAGGAGCCTGCCTGCAGCCCAGCTGTTCGGGGCTCCCCAGGAAGCCTCCACGATGGGAGTCCTTCCTGAAGCTGACAAATCCCCAGGTGATGGCCCGAAAAGATCTGGCACTTGCTCCCGAAGTATCTTCTGCAACATCAAGGTAAGAAGTGGAGCCTGGTGGGGATGTGCTGCCTCCTCAGCAGGGAAGGAGGAGGATGTTTGCTTGGAGAGTGACCCCAGCCCATCCAACAGGTCCCTGCATCCCTGGTACAAACCAACAGTAAAATGAAGGGTGTTTGCCAAGATGCAGAATTTGGAAGTTAATACCTTGGGTAGTCGTGGATAGCACTGTTGAGATCTGTCTCAATCAGTTCATGGGAAGGGATGAGGGCTTGGTGGGTTTCCATGTGGTACCCTGCACGATGTGTGAAAGTGGTGTGGGCAGCTCTCTGTGGGCTGCGGAGCTTACCCATGGCATCCGGTACACAGTGTGCTGCTGCTTAGGGAATGATTAACCACATCCTGGTGCAAAAAGAAAACACTGCCCTATAATAACATTGCCTTGCTGTAAAAACGTTGGTAAGAAGGGTATTTTGAGTGACAGAAGCAAACTCTTGGCAAGTTGAAGTGGGTTTTCTGGTGTTTGCTGCCTAGTTATTCACCTGCCCCTATTAGGAAGGCAAGAGCTGTCATCTTAAAGCTGGTTCCTGCCTGAGCTTTAAGCTCTTGAGCTTGCTGCCTGCATGAGAAAACATCAGCCACCCCTAGCCACCTCTCACATTTTAAACCCTGCTAACCATTGCACTTTTACACCACGCCTTGCCCTGCCAGTTTTGGATGGGCAGTGAGACTGCTGCACATACTGATTCTCACTCCTGGAACATCTGCCTGCCTGCGCCAGGATTTCCAGGGGGGATGGGGGGTTGATTTTTGTGCCTCACTTGGCAGCACCTCCACACATAGGCATCTGAAGCAGCCAGGTGCAGTTTTGGGCAATAATGACTCCCATCAGCACCTGCCCATGGGCAATGCAGCTTTGGGTATGTGAAGGGGCCACCAGCTGGCAAGACCTCCTTGTGCTGGTGCTGCCATTTGCACCTGGGGCTGAAGTGTGATTTCCCACTAGTGTTATTGAATATGAGTGTATGCTTGTTGTGAAGAAGGGTTTGTCAGCACTTCCCAGCTAAGCATGTTTTCATGAGTATGCACCCATGGGTAGGGCTTGAGTTTTCTTTGCTACCCCTCTTTCCTCACCCTTCACCTCACCAAGGATGGCACTGCCTGCCACTCTTTGGGCTGTTCTTGCTTGTGGTTGGTTTCTAGACAGTGAAAGTTTCACCAAATCCTGGGGCCCTAAAAGTTCTGTTGAGGTGCTGTGAGGATGCTGTAGGATGCTGTGTAGGAAGCCTGTTCCCAACAGGCTTCTTCTCCTGGGGGCTCCCAAGTCTGGAGGCATCATCCCAGATGATGTCTTCCAGTCCTACATCCCTGAAGGTGTCCACTCCCTGGGCTAGGCTGCTCCAGGAGGAAACTTGATGGCCTTTTATGACTGGGAGCTCGAGGAGGAAAATTATGCTGAGATTACCCTTGGTAATTTAGAGAGAACTCTGGGCTACCCTGACACACCTCTGGAGAGTACTGGTGACCTGACCCATTCTCTGCTGGAAGTGCAAAAGATTGCCCTAACCCCCTAGGCTGCTCCAGTAATAACTGTGGTGCAGGATGAGTAACACCACCCAAAACCAGAACCCTTCTTGTAGTTCATGCTCTTTCCTGGAAGTATGTACAGCTCCCTTCAGCTGCACTTTTGCAAAAGTATCCTGGAACTCAATTGCCAAACTCAATGCCCTTTTCAGGATGAAAAACTTCAGGATTATAAAAAAAGCCCCAACAAATGTTAATCTCTGTCTCCAACTCACATGCATCTACAGGATGCACAGGCTGTGTGTATCGCAGCAGTTGGGCTGGGTGCTGAGCACCACACATGCTCCCTTGGTCAGGGGCTGTGTCTCGGACCTCCTAGGGGCATTTGACTGAGGGCAGATGACCTGGAGGTGTCACTTTGCTGGCAGCAGGAACTCTGGCTGAACAAGGAGGTATCTGGCTGGCTGCCTGCACTCATCAGCTCCAGCTTGAATTGCCCAGTGCTGACTGACTGGAGGGCTAAAGTCTTAATTTCAAAATGAGCAAGGAGCCTGCAGCTTCCCAGATGAGCCAGGCACCCATCACTGAGCTTGGGAGGTGATGGTGATTTTGGAGGAAAAGGTGGTGCTGCAGCATGCCATGTGGCAACTGTGGTGGGTGCACATGCAGAGTGACCCTGGGAGCAGAAGATGCCACCAGAGACCCCCATCTCCCACCTGTTCTGGCTGGTGCAAGTATTGCTGCAATAAGGGAAAACCAGCACAGGAAAAAAATCACTTTTGTTTTAAATAGTTAACAGATTTGTGCTAAATCAAGGAGAACTAGCTCTCAATTTAGCACAGCCTAACACTGGCACTATGCAAGCATATTAAGGAATAGTTTAAGCTCTATCAGAACATGCTTGTTGGCATCAGAGAGATGATATGTACCTTCTGGAATGGTGGGGTGTCAGGACACCCATCCCTTGGAGAAAAAGTATGTAAATTGACAGGCAACAACATCCTCCAGCCTTTCGTGACCTATTCACTCTTACTATGCTTTGATATTTGTGTTAAAGTATATATACACATTAAAAAAATAACTGCTTCAAGGTAGGAAAGCACTAGCCTGTGTGCAGTTGTCAGTCCTCTCAGCTCCCCACCCCAATTAGTAGAAAATCAGAGTGTCCCAACTGAATTTCCAGGTTTGGGAAGTTGTTTTGTTGTGAATGGGTCATCAGAGAGCAAGGCGTAAGCATCTCAGTTGATAAGGCTTTATAGCTGTTGTTTGTACAAGAAGCCATTAGTGATGTAAATAACATATTGTATAAAGTCTTCATCCAGCATCTAATTGTGTGGGAAGCAGTTAGCATCATCCCACACAGAGCCAGGTACTGTAAAGGTGTTTAAATTGTTTAAACACAGCATCCTAGTATAAGTGATCCCAGTGTCTGACAAGGGCAGGACTTCCCACACAGCAAAATCTCCTAGTTGTAGGAGGCTCTATGTCTTAATCACAGAGCTCATATTTAATCCTTAAAATTCACTTGCCAGGATCATTTTCAGAGTGCCTTTTGCAGGTCTGGAGCCAAAAGTAACGACTTATTTTTCTGTGCAAACTGTCTTTCTCCTCCATGTTCCCTGTGATGGGGACAACCACCTCCCTGCACTGGTTCCTAGCACTCTTGAGGTGTTTTTCAGCACTGACCCTGTCACTGATGATGTTCAGAGGTGTGGAAGGATGGTGGTGCCAGGGATGAGCATCAGAGAGGGAAAGGTCCTGGTGGAAAACAGCAGTTTTGATGGTTCTGCAGGGTGGGAATGACAGCTTTGTGGATGGATGGGATGGAGGCACTGCTGTGATGCAGGAGGACTGATGCAGAAGCAATGCCCTGTGAATGTGGCCACTAGCTCCTCTCTGTGCTCTGACACAGAAGGTATTTACAGCTGATCTCTGTACCCTGTGGGAACATGGTTGGTGACAGTTCCTTGTTGGTGCTGTGGAAGACACTCCCTGTTTTACGTGGGTATTAATGACTGTAGCCAATACTGCAATTACACTAAACGATACCAAGGCTCTGTCTACACTTATATTTAAGGGCAGCGCCTGGCTCAGCCAACACTGTGCTGTCTGCACCATATCTCGTTAACTGAAGTATACCTGCTCATTGTGCTGATGTTTTTGAGTGCCCTCTCAGATGTAGCAGGGTGGCTTGAACCCCTCTAGAAGCTGGCTTGATGTCTTGAATGACCTTGAAGCAAGAAATCAGAATGCAAAACGCCTTCAGTTTTGGGGGCTGCAAGGTTGCTGCAGAGCACTGTCCTCTAGAAAAAGCCTTAGAGCATCTTGGTAATCCCACGGTGGTGGTGGAGATGGGTGATGATGAGCAAGGACAGCCCCCTGCTTTGAGGTTCACTGTTGCCTCTAGGGTTGTGCTGACTGACAGTGGGTTGCAGTTGTGCTGCTTGGTAAATGCAGTATGAAGCCAGCCTTCAGTTGGATGCCAGCACCTAGTGGCAAAGGGAACAGTGGAGACATCACAGCCTAAGGGGCAAAACAGGTTTGAAATACAGAGGAGAAGTAGATGGCTAGTCTTTTTGATATCCATTCATGGTCATGGACCCCATCGTTGTCCCCTAGTCCAAAGTTCTAACTGCCGTCTCCAATCATCAAGTCTATGCCCATCTTGTCCTTCCAGACATCCACTGAAAAATGATTTCAAAGGTGTTATCTATTTGCAGTGCCTCAAACATTTTGGCTTCTTCACCTTTATTGTCTCCTTGTTTTTTTGCATTATTTTAATTGATAGCTAATTGCTTGTTCAGGATCCCCAGAAATATGACAGAGAGGAGAGCTTTATAAATACCTAGTTACTTAGCTGAGTGGGACTGGCTTCAGCTAGAAGCTGGTTAGCTGCAGAGTGCAGAGGAGCAATGTGAAATGGCTGGGAGTGCAGTCAGGGGTAGGCTTTTACTCTGTGAACCACCTGGCATGGAAAATGAAGCGGGAGGATAATAGAGAGTTATTGTCACTTATGCCAGCTGGAGGGGATCCAGGGGGAGATTTAAAAGCCTTAGGGGCAGATTTAATTTGGGTGCTCTATTGGGCAGGGAAAGGAATGGCATGGAAAAGTGTAGGAGAGGGGACTCTGAGTGTGAAAAGGCTTTAAAGCATCCCAGGGTGAAGACGTTGGGGGCATATGGGGTGCAATGGCCAGGAGTGGGGAGGTCTCCCCCTCCTTGGGGAGTATGGATGCTTTCTAGAGAAAAAACAGGAGCCTTCCCTTGGGGTCTGAGGTCCCAATAGCATCAGGGCAAATTTTTTATCCCTTCCTTTAAATGAACTAAAGAAAGTTGCTGAGAGGAGTGTATTTCAAAAGCCTGGAGAGGTAACAGTTGTCCTCTCATGTTCTGTTGGAAAGGATTATGAATTGCTCTATTTAGCTGTTAGCAAGAATAGGAGATTCATCAAGTCATTAGTCTGAAGACAGCATGGCTGGAGGTTTGGAGAGGGAAGCACTGACAGGAGAAAGTCGTTGTTGGTTAGGGCCATTGATTTAAGGGAGAAAACCAAAGGATTTTCTGATACTGGGCACTGTGCAAGGAGGGATGGTGAGTTGCATGAGTGTCTGTAGCAAAGAAGGAAGCAGGGTCCTTAGGACAAATTGAGTGGCGTGGGGAGGACTTGCTGTGCCTGAGGTCTTGCAGCATTCACGGTGATGGTGCTGGCGTCAGAAAGCAGAGACTGGGTTTAGGTGGATCTGACACTGTGTTAATGCCTGGGGTTTGGTGGCATCAGGTTTCAAAAGGGAAGAAGCACTCAGCCTTCACCAGCAACACCAGCAGTAGGATGAGGAAAAAGATGGGGAAGAGGCAGAGAGTAAAATGGGCTGGAAAGTTTAGTGGGATCAAGGTCTAGGAGACATGAAACAAGGTAATTTTATGAGGGGCGAGGTGGTTCAGTGCTGAAACTCAACCAAGGAGTGGTCAGCGTAGATAAGATTATCATGAGCAAAATGGGAGAGGAGTGTTGCTGATAGGGAACACGAGGCATGGCCAGAGCTGCAGGCATGCAAGAGGAGTGTTTACATATGCTTGTGGGTCAGGGAAAACAAAACCAAGCTGAAGCTGTCTTCATGATTGGATCCTGATGCACCATAAAGAAAAGAGACCTTCATGTAAAATGAAAGACCAAAAATCCAACCACACAAGCTATCCACGCACTCGGTCTAGTTGCAGGGAGAGGGAAGGCTACTCAACAATACACATTGTATTTTGCAGGCAGGAGTATTTTCTCAGCAGTAGTTTGGGAAGCAGCAAGCCCTTACACCTCACATGCTGAGTGTCTGGTTTTAGCAATCCCTTGCCAGAACCCTCCGTTCTTTCTGACATCTGCAATACACACCTGCACATTAAAGCAGGGAGATGTTTTCATGTCCTCTTGAGCGCTCCCTCTACAGCAACTGAGCAAAACTGGGATGGCAGGACCTTGCAAGAGCTTCAGGATATGGCATAGGTAATTCCCATGGGTACATTTGATGCAAAAAGAGAAAATATTGTCTTTGCATTTGACAACTGACGATTTGACAAAATCCACAAGTGTGGATTACTTGGCAGCAGACAACCATCATTGCAACTAACAATGTGGCCAGTGGTGTGCTTCACACAACCCCTAACCATTTTAGATTTTTTATTAGTTTATATTTTGCAGTAGAAAGAAAATGTAGGAGCCAATGTCTGTCACTGCACCATGCTCTGAGATCAGAGGGCTTGTGCTAAGAGATGTGGTAAGTGGCAGGGTGTTTGGTTCTGTGGAAATATTCCACTTTTGGATCTATACATCTAGACATTTGCCTGTAGGAAAGAGATGCCAAGGAGGGACACGTTTCCCCACACATGTCCATGTACTTTCCAGCTGATGTATTTCTTTCAGATTAAGTGGTCTCACCCATCCTGCTGCAGGAGCATCTCTAAAAACAGCTTGTCTTCTCCTTGACTATTCTAATTTTGGAGATATTCTTACTTCCTAAAGTTCCCCCCTCCCCTTGTTATTTTCCCCTTGGAATCTAAGGAAAGTGAAATGGAAGAAGCCTTTTCAAAAGTGGGCAGGTTGGGGTCTCCTGCTTTGGGCCATGATTTTCCAGTGGAGTCAAACAATTTTGCTTTGGCCCTCTGGAGCCCAAAATGCAATTCAAACAGTACTATGCAGAGGGAAAGAGCTAACAGAGCAGCCTTACTTGCAGTCCTTTCCAAACACTTATAGATGAATTCATTTTGTATCTTCCTGCAAAAACTGCTCTCAGCTCTATCCTACCTCAGTCAGCTGGGGGCACTTGGATAGAATCTGTGAAGATGTCCATTCTTCTTCACAGCTCCCCAGGCAGCTCTTGCATCTATCTAATAAATTAAGTTCTGTCTCTTTCCATCCACAGTGCTAACAGCACTGCTGTGGGAAGGATGTTGGGCATGGTGATTAGCACCCGGAGAGCTGGAGCCAGGAGATGCTCATGCCCATGCTCTCTCCTCACAGCATGAGCTGCACCATCAATCCACCTTCTCTATCTCTGGGCAGGGTGAAAACAAGGTGAGGGATGACTTTGGACATGAGAGCTGCCACCACAGCATGAAGCCGTGGAGGATCTTCATTTGGTCCTCCATGTGGTAGAGAAGAAGGGGCAGTGGCTATGCCACATGTATTAGCACCTTCCCTACAACAGTGCCTGCTTCTAGTGTGTGTATCCAGCCCTGGGAGCAGCAACCTCCTTCTGTTCCCCAACAACACTCACCTCAAGTATGAGTTTACCCCCTGGCTCTGAATGTCTTGGTGCCAGTATAGGATCTCAGTCTTGCTGCTCCATCCTCATGCCTGGGGGCTGCCTGTAGCTCAGCCTGCCCCTGCAGCCCCACCAGCCCTCTAGTTGAATATTTGTTGAACATGTCTCCTTTGAAGGAGATTTGGATTGGAACTGACCAAATAGCTGCTAGCTCTCTGCTTTGAACCTCAGAAGTGTTGTCCAGGCCATGGATGTACCAGTCTCCTCTCTTCCCTGCAACATGGTAAGTTTCTTTTCCTTTTGAAAAAGCATTGCCCTAGGAGGTGCTAGTCCCCACAAAGTAGGGTGAGGAGGAGCTACAGGTCTGCGAGGGACCTTCCCCCAGACATTATCTTCCCTATTAAATGAAGTGCATCTTGGAAAGAAGTCAAATGTCTTAATAAACGGCCTGGAGTCAGGATCACTCAGGCACTGTGAAGGAAACAGGGGGATGATTAAGAGAGGATTTTGTATGTGTGTGTGCAGGTGCATGTGGGTGCATGCCTTTGGCATCTCTGTACTTCTCCCTGGCTGCCTGAGTTTGCTGCTTGCTTGCAGCTCCAAAAATACTCCAGATTCTGATGGGAGAATCTATTCTGGAGGGTCAGTACTCTAAATTCATGGGAGTGTCCCTGACTCCTTAGCCTCCCACCATGCCTTTGCCCTTAGGGCTATTGTGTTGGATTTGTGTCAGCAAAACCTCCCTTCAAATGGTCTTGGCTCTTCTTTAAAAACTCCTTCTTCATGAAGTGTTATGGATGATGGATGATAGCAGCTCTGTCCCCACCAGGGTTATTTGGTGAGTGTGTTGGGCCAGCACAGCGTAGCTGGTGCTCTCTGCAGCTGGAAGGAACTAGGTTAGTGCTCGTTTCCATGGGTGGAAACCCAGAAGATTGTGGGTGGTCAGCATGAACATGTGGGGGCTGGGATGAGAGAGCCCTGTGAAGACCTGCAAGAGGACACAGGAGAGTGGTGCCCTTCAGCTCCACCAGCCTCAGAGCTCTGCTCTTCCTAGCCAGGGTATCTCAGCCAGTGCCCAGTGTCAGGCAGTGGAAGGGTCCTTTTGAGGAGCCATCCAAGTATGTCTCCCTCCCAGCTATCAGCACTCAGAGCCTTAAAGGTTTGGACCACCATTACTGTAATTAGAATGGAGTCTGCTGAATGCAGGGGAAGTTGGGCACATCTCTCACCTCTGGATAATCAAAGTGCGTCTGCAACTCCAGCTGCACAGGTCTTGGAGCAAAGGCTGGTTTGCTTTACTCCAGCTGTTTTGGGTGGCAGCTTCTTCCCAAGCAAAAAAGAACCTCCTCTGCCCATCCCCTCTCATCCTCCAGGCTCTCTGCATCCAAGGGCTGAGACTGCTGTGGGGTGCCAGCAGCAGTGCAGGTTGGAATCAGGTCCCCTGAGTATCCCTCCTGCTCTTCTGTTCCTGCTAATCTTGCTCACAGGAGCTGGGTTAGAAGGATTCATGGGCAGGGAGGGAGCAACTGCTCCCCAAAGTCTTTCCCTCTCCTCATCAATGCTGTCCAGCTGCATTCTCCCACCTTGCCTACCCTCACAGCGGGCAGCCCCAGCCTGCTTCCAGGCATCTCAGGATCCACAGACCCATTTTGTCCCTCCCTAGATTATCACTAATGCATAAACCTATCTCAGGCTATCTTCTGTCCAGTTCTGGGCCCCTCAGCTCAAGAAGGATAGGGAGCTGCTGGAGGGAGCCCAGCACAGGGCCACCGAGATCATTAGAGGAGTGGAGCATCTGCCCTATGAAGACAGGCTGAGAGAGCTGGGTCTCTTCAGCCTGGACAAGAGGAGACTGAGAGGGGACCTCATTAATGTTTATAAACATGTTAAGGGCGAGTGTCGGGAGGAGGGAGCCAGGCTCTTCTTAATGTCATCCAATGTTAGGACAAGAGGGAATGGGAGCAAGTTGGACCACAGGACCTTTAGTATTAACACGAGGAGGAACTTCTTTACAGTAAGGGTGACGGAGCACTGGAACAGGCTGCCCAGGAGGGCTGTGGAATCTCCTTCTCTGGAGACATTCAAGAGCTGCCTGGATGCGTTCTTATGTGACCTCTTCTAGGTGATCCTGCTCTGGCAGGGGGGTTGGACTAGATGATCTTTCTAGGTCCCTTCCAACCCCTAACATTCTGTGATTCTGCCTGCTCTGCCTTTCCCTGACTGCCCTCTCTGATCACAGCTTGTCCCTCTCATCTTTTGCCCTCTATCCTTTCATAAAACACAGCCAGTGCTTTTCCCCATGGTCCTTCCATGTCTCTGCCTTCTCTCCATCCCCTGCTAAACCCAGCATTTTGGAGAATCAGGCTGCCTCTCTTTCTCATCTTCCCTCCCCACCAGCATCCTCGCACTCCCTGTCTGCCCTGGGATTAGGCTGACATTTGCTGCACTAAATTCAGCCTCAGTGATCCACCCTCTTCCCTCCCTATTGGTAAACAGCTTTGCTTCTCCAGCTAACGCCTTGCACCAGGAGAGCTCTCTGTCCAGCTGCTCTGCATCTCAGGCGGTCGCAGCCCTTCGTTGTTTAGCCAGAGCTTCCTTATTCAAATTACTTCAATAGGGTCTGCAGGAACAAAAATGAATGTTCTTTGGCAACAAGATCCTCTTTCCCTTTCTCATCCTTGCAGGATTCACCTCCCTGCTCCAGCCCAGCCCAGATGGACTAATTACACAGTGATCCCAAGTCAGGATTGGCAGAGGTGAAGATAGTGGATCCAGCTTTTACCCTCAGGACTGTGTGCTGGCATGGGATTTTGTATGTAGGAGTTGAAAGCTGGCGGGTGTAGAGGTCATTCTGCTTCAAGAGTTTACTTTCAGATGTTTCACTTCCACTTTGTCCCTGTCTGGGAAGGTTTCCCATGTTACACCCCGTGCCATTGCTCTGCGGCTTTTTTGTCGGGGCAAAGTCCCAGCCTGGGACTTTGTTCTCTCCTACTCAGCTACTATGGTGGCATGCCTGCCTGATGCTAGGCTGTCTGTTGACATGCCTCCAAGATGTGGTTAGCTTATGCCCGTGGCCCTTCCTGCCTCTGTTTTGGTGTTTGCCTTTCTCCTTCTACTTTTCTGTGATCTCCAGTTTGTTCCCTGCCTACCCTCACACAGCCAGGGCTTTTTCTTCACAGAATCATTAAGGTTGG
Source organism: Bucco capensis (assembly GCA_013396975.1). Lineage (NCBI taxonomy): Eukaryota > Metazoa > Chordata > Aves > Piciformes > Bucconidae > Bucco > Bucco capensis. The sequence goes on from VWZO01013601.1 coordinate 1,368,926, forward strand.
AAAAGACCTCTAAGAACATCAAGTCCAACCATCTACCTATCACCACCATGCCACTAAGCCATGTCCCTAAGTACCACCCCTATATGTTTCTTAAACACCTTCAGGGACGGTGACTCCACCACCTTCCTGGTCAGCCTGTTCCAATGCCTAACAACCCTTTCAGTGAAGAAATCTTTCCTAACATCCAATCTAAACCTCCCCTAGTGCAACTTGAGGCCACTTTCTCTTGTCCTCTCACTGTTAACCAGGGAGAAGAGACCTACCCCCATCTCGCTCTAACCTCCTTGTAGGTAGTTGTAGTGAGACATAAGGTCTCACCTGAGCCTCCTTCACCAGACTAAACAACTAGTACTAGCTTCTAATGTTGCATGGGATTTTTGTGACTAAAGTGTAGCACCTGACACTTGGCTTTGTTGAAGCTCATCCCATTGGCCTCAGCCCACTGATCCAGCCTATCCAGGTCCCTCTGCAGTGCATCCTTACCCTCAAGCAGATCATCACTCCTTTTTATCTTGGTGTCATCTGCAAACTTACTGAGGGTACACTTGATCCCCTCATCTAGATCATTGATAAAGATGTTAAGCAAACTTCTCTTTCATCTCGGTCCTTTCCTCTCCTGATATCTGTCAGCATCTCTCCCATCTCTTACACTTTCAGATACTCAGCTGTGTCTTTTGGCCAGTGCTATTCTCTCTCACAGGAGAAGCTTCCCAAGAAGTCATCTTCTTGGCCATCTTCTACTCAAATAAATTTGCAGTTACTGGATATGGCTCTGCATCCTCCTCTGCTCCCCAAAAGAGCCACACTACCCACCTACAGCATTTGCACCCTCTGTGTCAAGTGGACAATTTCGTTCTTCTGATTTTGGTTTTCTTTCAAAGAATGAATCAGATCTTCTTGGAGCTACTGCCTTGTCAAATAAATGCTGAGTACTGCTGCTCTCCTAGCCAAGGACATAAAGAATTTGTTAGCCTTCCAGTACCTTTGATCCTCCATTCATCATCCTGAGCTTCCCACCGTTATCTTTGTGGGACACACTTCCGGTATTCAGCAAATATTTGATTTCCTGTGAATTTAAATAAAAAGACCTCCCCCCCCCCCCCCCCCCCCCCCCCCCCCCCCTTTTTTTTTTCATGATTTTAAAATACTTTTGGCACTAGGTGGATGCATTCCATTCCAAGAAAAATAAAGGAAAACTGTTGTCTCTAAATATAGATCAAAAGACATTTGTGAGCTGTCTCTTGCATCCCAGACTGAAAGTGCTTTCCTCTTCCAGGCCACCCAGGCTTTTTCAGCCATGCTTCTGCCTTGCCCTGTAAACTTTTTGTATTCCCTCCTCTGCTTCAGGCAAGCTCTGTCTCCATTTGGCTTGGTTTCTGGCTCAGCTCACAGCCTGGCTTAGGGGAAAGCTGGTGTTTTTAGAATACTACAGAGGTCGTCCAGTAGTGAGACCATGTACTACATACTTCTTCCTTTGCCACTGGGGCTTTTAAAGCTCTTTTTAAACTTCTTCTTGCAACAGCCCTTGATGTAGGTTCTGTTAACTCGCTTTACAACTCAGTGAATCCAAGTGACCAACTGGAAATTCTGGATGTCAGGTAGTGTAAACCAGCACAGCTCTCTTTCAGCCGCTGCAGTGTTGGCTCTGACATCATCTCAGGAGCACTCAGTAACTATGCAAAATGAAGCTTCTCTCATTTATCATTGTACAACTCCCCCTGCACCAAGTCTTTCTGGGGTCGGAGGGTTGCTCTTGAGGGTTGCACAAGGGTTGCTGCAGTGCAAATTCCAATGAATGTTAGTAAGAGTAAAGCAGAGAAAAGAAAAAAACGGGGCTCCTTGACCTCTCTTCTGAACACTGCATAGCTCATTTTGCTAAGCTATGCCAATCAAGAATCCAGGACTGAGCCCTTCCGTAGATCTGTTGCATGTCAGAGGTGCAGCTGTGTCTGCCAAATTGAGTCCATGAGCGTATGACTCTCAGATTTTTTTGCATGGGACGTGGTCACCAGCAGTTATACATCAGCAAGGTACTAAGTGGGTACTAACTTGGATGGCACTATTCTTTGCCTGCAGGTGTTTGTGCTGTGCCACGGGCTCCTGCAGCTCTCCCAGCTCCTTTACAGTGCCAACTTCAAGAGCAGCCTTACCACCATTGAGAAGCGCTTTGGGCTCTCCAGTCTCTCTTCGGGTTTCATCTCCAGCTTGCATGAGGTAACTGGGTGAGAAGCTTGTGTGAGTGCCCTAAGGGATGGCCAGAATGCAGTGGGGACTTTTCCAGAATAGGGTCTCAAGGTTGTTCATACCCAATGCTTCCTTGGCCATGCCTACATGTGCTAAATGAAGCAGCTGTTGCGATGCAGTTGGACACCTCTTCACACTTCACTTCTGCTGTACTGCATGCTGGGAGGTTGAACATAGGGTTATGTGGTGAAGACATGGCCTTGGAGGGCAGCAGCAGAAAGCAGGTTGCTTCAGAGGAGACCACTTCACTCTGAGATACCATACATTTCCAGCAGAGACATGCATGAGAGACAGAAAACACGCAATGGATTCTTCTCTGTTGATCACAGTTTTGCAGCTTTTGCAAAGAAGAGCTTTTTATTAGGAGTAGTATTTACACAACAGATCTGTGAGCAATTTACAGTAAAAGTACCTGTTTTCATAGGTTTCTCATTGGCTTTAGGAATGACCCTGGTCTGAGTTGGAAAGGAAACCCTGGCCATCAGGGTTTTTCTAAGATCTAGCCCTTTTCCCAGCTCCTGATAGCCCCATGGCCAAAGATGGAATTTTACTGGCATATTGCTGAGCTCACTGAGGATTTTCTCACAAGCACTTTCTAATTACTTGCTCCTCTGGAGTAAATTTTCTAGTCCTCATTGTCATGAATTTTATCCTTTCTGGTAGGTCTCAGGGCCATCTAGGAAGAGACCTGCTGTCAGAGACTTTCTTATGATGACCCAAAGAATTACTTGGTGGAAGCCTACCTTGTATTATAGCTGGTCTTCTTGTGTGGCATCCTCCACCAAGAGGCTAGACATTGGGAATCCTCCTAGTTCTTTGGAGAAGTAGATGCTTAGGTCTTACTTCAACCAGCACCTACATCTGGGGTTAAAAAGACTGGTTCAAAGCCTACTGAGACCAGTGAAGGACTTCCCACTGTTTTTTACTAAGTTGAAACCATGCAAAGAAAAAGAAATAGTGTGGGCAGTTGCAACTGAGGAAAAGGTTTATGTACTCAATGCCTGTTTTGCCTCAGTCTTGAACAGTCAGATCAGTCATCCTCAGGGTACTGAGCCAATTGAGCTGGAAGACAGGGATAGGGAGCAGTGTGAAGCCCCTTTAATCCAGGAGGAAGTAGTCCGTGACCTGCTACTCCAATGACACAAAAACAGGTCCATGAGGCCAGATGGGATCCACCTGAGGATAGTGAGAAAGCTGGCAGAGGTGCTTACCAAGCCAATCTCTATTATTTATCAGCACTCCTGGTTAACTGGAGAGGTTCCAGATGACTGGAGACCTGCCAATTTGAAGGAGAATCCGGGGAGCTATAGGCCTGTCAGCTTGACCTCAGTGCTGGGGAAGGTTATGGAGCAGATCATTTTGAGAATGATCACATGGCAAGTCCAGGACAACCAAGGGATCAGGCCCAGCCAGCATGGGTTCATGAGAGGCAGGTCCTGCATGACCAACCTGATCTTCTTCTGCGATGAGGTGACCTGCCTAGTGGACAAGGGGAAAGCTGTAGATGTTATTTACTTGGATTTTAGTAAAGCCTTTGACACTGTCTCCCACCACATTCTCCTGGAGAAGCTGGCAGCACATGGTTTAGACATATTTACTCTTTGCTGGGTAAGGAACTGGCTGTAAGGCCAAGCCCAGAGAATAATGATGAATGGAGTTCAATCCAGTTGGTGGCTGGTAACCAGTGGTGTTGCCCAGGGCTCAGTATTGGGGCTGGCTCTGTTCAATGTCTTTATCAATGATTTGGATGAGGGGATCGAGTGCACCCTCAGTAAGTTTGCAGATGACACCAAGATAAAAAGGAGTGTTGATCTGCTTGAGGGTAGGGAGGCACTGCAGAGGAACCTGGATAGGCTGGATTGGTGGGATGAGCTTCAGCAAAGCCAAGTGCTGGGTCCTACACTTCAATCACAACAACCCCATACAACGTTAGAGGCTTGGAGAAGAGTGGCTGGATTCCTGTCTGGCAAAGAAAGACCTGGGGATGCTGGTTGGTAGTCTACTAAGCATGAGCCAGCAGTGTGCCCAGGTGGCCAAGAAGGCTAACAGCATCCTGGCCTATATCAAAAACAGTGAGGTCCTACAGTGACCAGTAGGACCAGAGAAGTGATCAACCCCTTGTACTCAGCACTGGTGAGGCCACACCTCTAATACTGCATTCTGTTTTGGGCCCCTCAGTATAAGAAAGACATAGAGGCATTAGAGTGTGTCCAGAGAAGGGCAACGAAGCTAGTGAGGGGTCTCATGAGGATTGGCTTGGGGAACTGGGATTGTTTAGTCTGGAGAAGAGGAGGCTCAGGTGAGACCTTATGTCTCTCTACAACTACCTACAAGGAGGTTGGAGTGAGATGGGGGTAGGTCACTTCTTCTGGGTTAACAGGGAGAGGCCAAGAGGAAATGGCCTCAGGTGGCACCAGGGGAGGTTTAGATTGGATGTTAGGAAAAATTTCTTCACTGAAAGGGTTGTTACCCAAACACAGCCATGGGGCACCAGTTAGAGAGTCTTTACTACTTCTGTGACATCTTTTAAAGTTCTGTTTTACTGTGCCCTTTCCAGATTGGCAACGTGGTCCTCATCATCTTTGTCAGCTACTTTGGCAGCCGAGTTCACCGCCCCCGGGTGATTGGTGTGGGAGGGCTGCTGCTGGCACTAGGAGCATTCCTGGTCACCCTGCCCCACTTCCTGTCAGACCCCTACGAATACACCACACTTAGTGCTGGTAAGTGCCTTCACCCTTAACACCATGAGCTGTCCCAGCACAAATCCATCTCCAGTTGCTCTGGGCACAGTTACCTGTGCCTGTCCAAAAAGAGAGGTTGTAGCCAGGATACTCACAATTTAAACACAGTGGTTGGAGAGAAAGACTTAAGGCAGTGATTTGCTATTCTAAGCCTGACTTCAGTATAGCTTTGCAACCCTTTCTGAATGCAGTTGTTACACATGGAATCTCTTCTGCCCCTTCTGGGGCATGTTATTCCAGCTGCAGTTTCAGGTGCTGTGGTCATGGTGAAGGACCTAACTTTCCCAGAGATGCTCCTGAAGGCCTCCCAAGGGAGCATTCTGTGTTTCAAGTTCAGCAGGCAGGATGTCCTCTCCAGTCTGCCAAGACATTTCTTCCTCCCATTAGTGCTCAAAAAGCTTGCTGTAGGGCTGAGACCCCTGAGACAGCCATCATCCCACACGGACATGCCACCCAGGAATATTTGTAAGGACACTCCACATTCAGTGAGAGAGCATATCCTTCCATGTGATCATTATAAATTATACTTGAAAGCTAATTGTTTAACTAGCTCAATGTGTTCTTTTAAATATGCTTCTCTCCTGGCTGTGCCCACCCCTCTCCAAATCTCTAAGCATGCCATGTCCCTACTTTCTGCACAGGTGGGGTGTATCCCTCCAACCTGAGTGTCCTGGAAATAGGTTTGCTTTCTGCAACATCAGAAGAGCCCCAGCTCTAAAGCTGCAGCTCTGCCTATAGATGACAGCATTGTTACTAATGAGGACATGTCATTTAGCTATGCAAAAAGCCAGCCAGGGAAAGAGCATGAAACCAACTGTGAGCAGAAGTACATGGGGCAGGTGATTTGAGGCAGAAGCTCTGGGATGCAGGAGATGCTTGTTCTGATGCTGATGCCCTGTGTGATTATGGACAAATCACTTCACTTCTGGCTGTTTTTGGGTGCTGATAAATTTCCTAAGGGGGCTTTGCATTACCTTGCTACTGAGGCTTTGTGCTTTTCTGAATGCTGAGCTGGATTTGTACCTGGACAGTTCTCAGTCTTGTTTGTATGGCCCTTATCTGCTCAAGAAGTAGGTCAGTGCCACATTCTCTGGGGTTCATCTGACTGATAAGAAGGCTTGAAAGTGCAATCTTAATGTGTGTGTATGCATTGTTGCACCAACTAAACTTTAACCTTTTCCTCTCTCCTGGTTTTTGTGTGTGACAAAAGACATTGCTCTTGGTGGTCTCATTGTGGGCAACTGAGAGCTGTGGCAACTCAGGGGAGAAAAATAAACACTCCAGTGCAGCCTGGCTTCCCTGCAGCACTGCTGAAAGCCCAGACTGAATGCAAATACAGCTGATGGTTTGCCTATAGCCCAAAGCATTTTGGAAAGGAAAGGAACATTCTCTTTACTGAAGTCACAGAGGTATTGCAGCATGAGGAGTGAGATGGTCTCCTTGCTGCTGAGCAGTCTGTGGGTTATAGAGCAGAGTTAAGATCTCCTGACCCCAGGGCCTATTCTTCTCTAGTCAGTAAGTCTTATGATCTACACTAAGGAAGGCTACTGGTTTAACTGGGCCAGCTTTGGGAACAAGCTAGTGTGTGATGACAGCTCCAGTTTCTGTGCAGAATGAAGCATGCCAAAGAGCCTGCATCACGTGCACAAAGCTGGCTTTAGTCTCCTCAAAATGACTTCGACTCTTAAGTCCTTGAGATGCCAATGAGCCTTAGATTCCTTAGGGATTCCCAACTCTTGGCTGTGTGCCAAGTTGCTCCACTCTGCCTGTGCCACCAAGAGGAATGTCAGCAGTGGCAGCAGTGCCAGCCAGCGAAAGCCTTCCCTCTCTAGTTAGAAGATGCTTTCTCCTTGAAAGGCTTTGAGCCTCTGCACTGCATACTAGCCTGATCCTCTGGGCTCAGAGAGGCTTGGCTGTGCTGGGGAGCCACTGGGGTGGCCTTAGGCAAGTTCCTCTCTTTAGTTAGGTCCTGACTTTGCAACAGCTCAACATGATTCAAACTCCACATGGGGAGCAAAGTGCAGCAAGAACCAAGCTGCTCACAGGTACCTGAAAATGCCTGCTCCCACCAAAGGGTTAGAGATCCTATAGAAAAAACAGAAAAGGAAGACCTAACATTAGAAGAACAAAGATTACTATAATACCTTCATCTTATATGAAAAACAGGATTTTCCATCCATGAGTATTTAGGCTTTTCCGCTGACCTTGTCAACATCTGTCTGAGTTCTGTCAGTTGGCTGGGTCTGACATTGCTGTAGCTTTGATGGAGAGCTTTTTATCCTCTGACAGCTCAAACGTTGTTTCCTGGAGCTGGACGGCAGGGCTGACCCTTTGCAGGAGAAATGACTTTGCTTCCATCTTCTTTGATCATGCTGCCTTTAAAAGTGTGGTTGTTTGCTACAATGACCTCAGTATGATACCCCTAAGGAAGGGAAAGGTGATAAGAATTGCTAAATAAAGTGAGCAATCCCAACCCAATTCAACAGTGTGTGCCTATTCAGCAAATTTAGGAGACTTCTGGTATTTAGAGATTTAGTGTGAGAGGAGGTTGGGGATGTGTCCAGCACTGTAATTCTCCTTCTTCTCCCTTTCAGGTAACAAAAGCCAGATCCAGGCTGAACTTTGCTATGCAGAGAATAAGTTTATGTGCCCAAACTCCACCCAGGATCCCAAGAAGGAAGCCAGCAGCATATGGGCAATGATGGTCATTGCCCAGCTGCTGGCTGGAATCGGGACTGTTCCCATTCAGCCCTTTGGGATCTCCTATGTAGATGACTTTGCAGAAGCAAACAATTCACCACTGTATGTTGGTAAGTGAACCATTGCTGTATTTTATTTCCCCCAGACCTTAGAGGTGAGATGCAGAGGAAGTGCTTATCTGGAGAGGAACCTGTGGACATGGGTTGAGCAGCCAGTGAGACGCAGATGACATCCTCCTCCCTTAAAAGACTGAGCTGTCTCTCCCCTTGACAGTCAGCTGTTCTCTGTAGGTTTATATTTATGGTGTGGGTGTAAGGAAGCCAAAGAATCAGGGCAAGAAGATGAGATGGATGAGCTGGGGCTTTTCCCTTGTCTTTATGAGCACATATGCCATCACAGGGGAAAAGAGTAGTAAGGAAACCTTCCCAGAGGCCCTTTTCTGCTCTTATTGAGCATTAGTTGATCATGGTTTAATCAGAGGCATGACAGACTACAGGAGCCAATTAACACAGGTTTTGCATCAAGGCTTCAAAATCAGTATTTTTTGCTGTGGAATCCATCCCTGCCCAGCGAGGGCTCCCAGACTCAGGAGGACTTCTTGGTTGCAAAGAGATAGGTGCTGGCTTCCATGTTAAACTGCATTTTTTCCCCTGTGAATGGCAAAACCCACCTGGTGTTGGTCTGCCTATGTGAGCTTTGAGCTCCGTAAGTTATTTACAGTGTGATTCCTCCTGGTGCCAAACAATGTCTTTAAAGCGGACAAAGGTGTCAGAATGATTTAAGAGTCAAAAGTAAATGTTCCAAAATAAAGTAAGTACTGAAGGAGAAGGAAAGCATTTTGAGTTGGACTCCCAAGGATAGGCTTTAGACAAGTGCTGGAGTGCTTGACAGGGTCTCCAGAACCACCCAGGCATGCTTTGCTCCAAGCTCCTGCTGGAAAGGGCTGCTGCACCATGTAAGAGTTCTGCAGAAAGTCTCCTGTGCAGGTAGTACTTGCTCCTCTCAGCTCAAATATTGTAGTCTGGGCTGGCAAAAGGAAGGACAGAGCATCCTTATCTTCTCCCTTTGGTGAGAGGTCACTGTTCCCAGGACCTCTGAGTGCCTTTTGGATTCCAAACCTGCAGGTCCTGAAGATGAAGGAAAGTGGGACTGGCTTGTTCTTTAGGTTGCTTTAGGGACCATGGGAAAGTCTGTGTCAAGGGGTATGGCTACTGTGAATCTGGATTGCTTCAATAAAACATAAATACTATTGCCCTTTGAGTCTCATTTCATTTTAGATCTCAGCATCTACTATTTACTGTCTATGCATGAGGTTAAATTCTCCTTCTCTAAAGACCCTGCCCTTCAATACTTAGGTTTATGTTGTAGAAACAAAAGCAGTGTCCTGCCTAATTGGAGAAGAAAACTTTTAAAATAGGTGCATAGCTGAGGCTGGAGGATCAGGAGCTTTCAAAACCCATGTGCTCAAAGGCTTCAGGCCAGAAAAATGCACAGAAATGGTCCATGCAGTTGAAGTAAACTGTCTCCTTTTGAACACCTTAAGAAGGTTGTGCAGATTCACTAAATCACACAGAATCACAGATTCCTTCAGGGAGGAAACAAAAGTGTGCACTGGATGTTTTTGCTTGTATCCAAGGACTGAGATTGCTTTGTTTCCTTGGCCTTCTGTGGGAGATTAAGGTCTCCATCACCTGCACCTGCAGGAGCCCAAGATGCCACCGTCCTGCTTATCTCTGGGGTTCCCCCATTTATCATGGTTAATCATTTGTATTCACCGTGTAGCTGACAACTTCTAGCATTTTGACAAAGCCTTGGTTGCAGCACAGCAGAGGGGCTTTTATTTCAGGCAGCTGCCTGCCCTCCTCCTAATCCTGTTAGATAAACAGTATCTGAGCAACAGGAATCTTATCATCTACCACTTGATAGAACATGAATTCCCTCCTCTTTATGTTGTAATGCCATTCCTGCCTCATGTGGGAAGACAAAAACCATGTCTGCATTGAAGCTAATGTTCCCTCCTCACACTGTCTCTCTCTGCTTTTTTTTCAGCCATCCTTTTTGCCATTGCTGTGTTTGGCCCTGCTTTTGGATACTTGCTGGGATCTGTAGTGCTGCGGCTCTTCGTGGATATTGGAAGAGTTGACATTGGTAAGTATTTTTCAGGTAGTTTTGGTCCTCCTAAAAGCCTTCTCTAAGTCAGAAGGTCACTCAGATGACTGGTGACAGAAGCTATCAGTCCTGTGGCCCACAAAACCCATTCCCTTGGAAAGATCTGACCTAGAATAGCACCCCAGCACACTTCTCCACTCCATCTCCCCATCAGAAAGGCTACAGATGGTCCTGAAGCCAATGAAGTCCCTACTTCATTTCAATGTCTTTCTCATGGTGCTGCACCAAAGTGCTAGTGGTCATTTCTGGGGTCTGAGGAAGTATCACACTACCTTAGGGTGGTGTGGCGGAGAGGGTCAGGGACATCTGAAGCATCCAGGCACAGGGAAGACAACCGCAGAGCAACCATTTCCCTATGGGTGCACAGGAAGGCTGGAGTTTACTCATCCTCGTGCTCATTACCCTTTACCACCATTTGCAGAGAGAGGAACCAAGCCAATGCCACTGCAGGGCCTATTTTCATTATCTGCAGTGTGTACTTATTATTTCTGGTAACTTAATCACTAAAGAATTCTCCGCAGCTTCATCATTAATGTGGCTTTTCCTGTATTTCCTTAAAGAGATCAGAGCTTGCCTGACATTTTTGTCTGGTGCCTGATAAGAATAATAAATTAACCTGGGGCAGGAAATGACAAAAAGCCTTGGCTCACTCCCTGTGGCAGCAGAGGAATTTAGCAGCCTCTGCCAGTCGCTCCATGATGACGTCCAAGCTCCAGAGTGGAGTGGTCCTGTTTGGGGAAGTGGGGCAATTGTTTCAGTGGGGTGTGGGCTCCTCTCTTAACACACCCTGGCCCAGGGCTCCCACCCAGAGGTGGTTCCTTTCCCAGATGCAATGGGGAGATGTGGTCCCCATGCCAAGCCAAGCAATCTGTCAACCTCCCGTGAGCATCACTGGCCCAGCTGAAGGATGTCTGCACTGAAGACAGAGTGGCTCTCACTTTCTCCTCCTTTTTCCGGAGAAGGCGCCTAGAGTTTCATCCACTCGGAAACTAGGCTCATTAACAGTGCTCTTCTGCTGACACAGGTCCTTCCCTTGGTCTCTACAAGCAGAGGGTGACCAAGCCTGGAACAATGGGAGAGCAACTTTTCCCAGGAAAATGACTGTTGCCTTTCCCGGTCCCTGTCTTGGCTCAGCATCCCTGGCAAGCAGCACAGTCCAAAGCCACTGTACACCCTAGGCAGAGAAGGATGGAGTCAGGACCCCGTAATCAGTGCCTTGCTGGCTGGTTCAGCAGGGAAATGTTGAACTTGTGCCATCAGCATACTTTGATGCTGACTAAATCCATCCTGCAGTCATTTGGGAGGCTTGGTGCAGTTTGGATGGGGAGCGGCAGTGCAGAATCCTGACCAGGGGAAAGGAAGTCAAACAAAGCCAGGGTTGGTCTTGCTACCAGTGCTGGTGGGAGCTCCCACCTCCATCCACTTCCTCTTCCATGCCAGTGGAGAGATCTTTGGGCTGTGCCCACATGGGCCCTTTGTGTTCCACTGGGCCATATTTGCATGGACATTTTTCCCCTTTCACCCTTAGACATGCAGGAGCAGAGATCTTATGATGGGTCCTTATGTTTTGCAGCTACAGTGGCCCTGACACCAAGGGACCAGCAGTGGATTGGAGCCTGGTGGCTGGGACTGCTGATATCCTCAGGTTGCTTGGTGCTCACGTCCATTCCTTATTTCTTTTTCCCTCGGTACCTGCTGAAAGGAGAGGTGAGACCTCATCTCTGGAGGGCCAGAGCATCTTGGTGCCAGGGCTGTGCTCAAGGAGGGATTACCTGTCCCCAGAAGAGAGGGAGGAAGGGAGCCCAGCAACCTGTCTCAGATATGGTTACAACCACTCGGAAGTGAAGTCTTCCAAGCAAGCTTTTCGCCTCTAACATGTGAAGGACAACACCCTTTACTTCCTCACCATTAGTTGGAAAGACAGAACTGCCACAGTTCAGCAGACCAAAACTAGACCTCAAGCACTTCCCACTAGCTGCATTGACAGCACCTGTTGGGAAGATTTTGGGTAGACCTGTGCTTTCCCTAGAGCAGGGCAATGGAACTAGATGATCTTTAAGGTCTCTTCCAACCCAAACCATTCTATGATTCTATGACTTGAGCGGACCTGTTTCCCACCTTCATTTTCAGACTTTTTTCAGAATGAAAAAAGGTATCTTATCAGAGTTCAGGAGAGGAAAGTTTCCAAGCTCTTAAAACCTCTCCAAGCAGGACAAGCTTTTGCAGCTCTGCTCAAGAACTGTAGCACTTTTTGAGACAATTTGACCCTTTGCTGTAATGGGCAGGAAAACTGTCAGGCTTGGTTGGGAGTCCTGTGGGAGAGACCCTGCTCCTCCTGAGCCTTGCTGTGTGCTAAGATGATGCAAGCCACAGATGGGTGCTCCCTTCTCACTGTAGATTGCTCCTCTCTCCCTCCCCAGGACTCGAACGTGGAGGCTGGCATGCTCAGGAAGATGGAGAAGGAAGTGGCTGAAGAAACCTCCCTGCTGGAGTTTATAAAAAGTAAAGGGCTAGCACTTCAAGGCGAGGGTGATCAGGGGCACTGGGCCATGCTGGATGGGTGGAGACTATCATGCCTACATTTCAAGCAGAGAGTGCTTGTTGGGAGCCTATGAGTCTGTCCATCACATTGCATGGAGATGTAAGAGCCAGCTTACACACCTTAAGGGCTGCAGCGTGCGCATCCCTAAGGACCATGGGAAGATAGGCACAGCTTCCCTCTTGCTATAAGATAGCAGTACTGAGGTGCCTGAATCATCTCTGAAGATTGGTTTGAGGATCTTAAATAGCACAAGCACTCTGTAAAATGCCAGCTAAGTGGTTTAACCCGTGGCTCCAAAGAGGACATGGTGCCACCAGCCACCTCTTTGAGAAGGTCACTGCACTGCAGCTTGCAGTGGTTTGTTTATGTGTAGCTGAAATGAACTTGAGTAGGAATGTCACTGATAAGAGAGATCAGTTTAATAACTTTTTTTAGGTCCATGATGACTTCTTACCAGCTAAAGCCCCTCCTTCCTTCCTTCTCCATACACCACAGTCATATCCTGGAGCTGCCAGCTCCCTCTTCTCTGTCTCACTGGACGTTGATGAACAATGCCAGGTCTCTACAGCCCTCTCTGCTAGGAGGCAAAAGCTGATTAGTAAGCAGCCTGCTCCTAAGGAGCCTGGAGTCAGTCTGCCTCTGCTGAAAAGCTGTCCTGGCTGTGTTCAACATCTGCAGGAGCCATTTGCAGCTGATGAGACTCTGCCAAACTCCTGTAGTTTTGTGTGTTTGCACACTCAAGAGTACGGGCCCTGCACCATGGCTGCTAAGTGCTCTAGAGGCTTCTGAGTTTGCAAAGCATGGGAAAGCAGGCTAGTGGGTGAAGCCAGCTCTTCACCTTGATTCTCAGGGCATTTTGGCCATGGTCCTACCAGCTGCCAGGCCAAAACAGGGTGTCTCTCCTTCCATTTCCCCATGGCCTCAGACATCCCCTGTATTAGCTCACTGGGAACAGTCTAAGGGTCAGGGGTTTTTCACAGTACAAATTGTTGATGTGAGAATCACATGGCTAAAAGACATTTTTCTTGCTGTTTCCCTGTAGGATTCCCAAAGATCTTCCTCAGGCTGCTCCTCAACCCCCTCTTCATCCTCCTGGTGCTGGCTCAGTGCAGCTTCTCCTCAGTCATTGCAGGTCTGGCCACCTTCCTCAACAAGTTCCTGGAGAAGCAGTATGGTGCCTCCTCTTCATATGCCAACTTTCTCATAGGTGAGCACAACCAGGCAGCAGCAGCCATGGGGTGAAAAATATCCATCATCAGGGAGCCACCTGCCCATATTCCCAAAGCTATTTAAATCCTGTGGGAGAAAGTAATTGGAAAATCATTTTTAGATGAGACCAAGGGATTACTTTGAGATGGTTGATGCCTTTCCTGACCCGAGATGCCTGCAGAAAGCCAGACTGTCTTGCAGCCTCCCAAAGACTGTCTGCATTTGTTCATTTGCTCTTGTGGGCCAGCAACCACTCTCACTGAAAACATGCAGCCCCACCATATGGGTGAAGCAGGTCTGAATCACTCTGGCACTTAAAGCAAGTGATTACACAACCAAGCTTGATGTTGCATCTCTAAGCCAGACTCCTGAGGCTCATAGGTACCAACCGCCTTGGGTTTCAGTCTCTCTTGGGTAATGGCAGAGTCTGTGAGTTCTCCCAACTATCTGCCAGGAAATAGGTGCTTAGCAGGCAGGATCCCCCCAAGTTATGAATTTGTTCTACTGCAGGAGCTGTGAACCTGCCAGCAGCAGCACTCGGGATGCTCTTAGGAGGAATCATCATGAAACGCTTTGCCTTCTCCCTCCGGGCCATCCCTCGGTTTGCAGTGGTGGTGCTCATTTTCTCCATTCTCATCTGCCTGCCCATTTTCTTCATGGGCTGCTCCACAGGACACATTGATGGGATCTACCTCCCCAGGTAACACAGATGCTTGGGTTGCTTCCACCTTCTTGTTCCTCCAGCTCTTGACTTGATTATCTATGGAGTACAATACATGCAGGTGGAGGGAAAGAGGCAGTAAACATCACCACACTACTGCTTGCCCCTTGATCCCACTACCTGTAGGAGATCTAAGTGCTAAACAGCACAGAAAGTTTGAGAGGGCATTTACTCCTAATTTTCTGTACCAAACAAGCATGGTGTATTTTTTATTCTGAATTTCCAAGAGGAAATTAGTACCTGTGTCTGCATCAACTCAACACATGGGCACTTCATGTGCTCTCTTTGTTCCAGCTGGATGTCACCTTTCTCCTCACCTGGGTGGAAACTTTTGGCTCTTACCATCTTTTCTTAGAATAAAAATGACATTTACACTCCACCCCAAGTTTGCTGTCGGGTGCATTGTGCTCATTTCCCAACGCACTGCTGACAACTGGCTTTCATACAGATGATTTCCCTTCACCAGCAATAAGGCTCCTGTCCCAGAGGTACAGTGGAGGGGTGAGGGACAGAGCAGTCCATGTGCCTCTCCCACTTAAAAGCCACTTAAGTAACCATGGTGAAGGAAAGCAACAGCACTTTGCAAATTCATGTGTGGGCAACTGTTTATACTTCCTCTGGGATCTGCACAGCATGCACTGTGAATTCAGAAGTGTGTGGAAATCCACTGAGGCACTGGCATTTTGGGCTCTGTGCGTGACAGCAAGGCTTCAAATGTGAGGAGATCCCTCAGCTCAGGATCTGCCAGTGCTAAATTATGGGAGGCACCTTGGCCTCACAGGGTTCACCTCTTACTGCCAGTGTCAGGTCGACAGTTTGTCTTGGCTCCTCTGGGACACACCAGTGTTGATGGGCTTTGCTGATGTAACTAGTTGCTGCTGCAGAGCTTGCATGGAAAAGGAGGCTGTTGCCTTATATTATTTTGGAAACCTCCCTCCATGCAATGACAGCAGTACAACAGTGCCTTTTGCCTGGGTCCTTAGGTAGCTGTAGGCTATGTGGATGGGTGAGCATGAGCTCTGCCCCAGCCCACCATGCCCAAGGGCAGATTCCTGGTGCCATCTTCTTGTAGGAGATGAACTGTGCTGCTCCAGCAGATGAACTCCCTTAGGTAGTAAGGCAAGACAAGACAGATAACTCAGTTTGTACTCCTGACTTTCACACTGTCATCAGGTTTGTTTGGAAATTAGCCTGCTTCCAGTTTCTGTCTGGGTGATGTTTCCAGCTGGGGCTGTTTGCACATGTGTTTGTGAAGTTCTGGATGGAGCTCAGATACACTTCCCCAGGCATTTGGCTGATTAGTTTTCATCGGGGGGGGAAACAACGCAAAACAAACCAAGAAAAACCCAACAAAAAAAAAAGTGAGTACTTGTTTGCAGACATAACTATTGCTAAGTTCACTGTACAACTGCAGAGGTACCTGCAGGGGATCAGGGTCTGGCACAAGGCCATTCTGCTGCTGGCAATGTCCCAGTGCAAACAGGAATGGGGAAACTGGCTAACTAGTAAAGAGAGATTTTTCTTTCTACTGTCCTATTTCTTAATTTTTTTCCCCTTATTTTTGGCAGTACATTGAGTTCCCAGCATCAGGTTAAGACACCAACTGGGTGCCACTGTTCTGAGCACATCTTTCACCCAGTGTGTGGAGAAAACAACGTGGAGTACATCTCCCCCTGCTTTGCTGGCTGCACAAACAGCACCGCTAACTCTTCCACTCCCAAACAAGTGGTGAGTAAAACAAATGGTTTGCAAAGCAGAGGGCACCTTGCTTGCTGGTGGCAGTGGAGGCTGCAGCTTTGCTATAGGGAGACTGACAAATGCAATAGCATGGTAGAGCCTTTCTGATGCAGTGAGGTCTACCAGAGACACTGAAGTCCTGAGAAGGCGTGATAGAGAATTGCTGTAACACCCTGGGAGTTTGGAGAAATGTATCCCATTGCAGGATACCATCGCTGTACCTTAAAACTGGAGCTGATTCCATCTTGAGTCTTCTTGCAAAGTGATGTGGTCTGGTGTGTCACTAAAAAAACCTGCTTTTGCCTTTCGGATTTTTACACTTGGTTGTTTTCAAACATTTCCAACAGATCTACAAGAACTGTTCCCTGATTGCTGCTGGGAATGGACTATCCTCTGCCAAGACAGGCTCCTGTCCACTCAGCTGCTCCCACATGCTCCTTCCTGCTATATTCCTCATCTCCTTTGCTGCCCTGGTAGCCTGCCTGTCCCACAATCCCCTCTACATGATGGTTTTACGGTGAGCAATGGGCAGGGGAGAGTCGCAAGGTACTGAGGGAAGCATCATGTGATGGGTTCCCTGTGCTGGGATCAATGGGGCCTCTTATTTGTGGAACCAGGCCAAGATGCTTGGCCAAATAGAGCTGCTGCAGCAGCTCTGACTCCCTATGGCTTCTGCAGGGTGGTGAACCATGACGAGAAGTCATTTGCCATCGGAGTCCAGTTCTTACTAATGCGACTGCTTGGTGAGTGCCCATCTAATGAGGCTGGGGGTGGGCAGCAGGGTGCTCAGAGGCTTGCTTGAGCCCCGAGAGGTGCTGGACCTCCTTGGGGACAGCAGGCAATGCATGCAGCCAGGGCAGGGCTGGCACCCTGACTCCCTCCTCTCCTCTCCTCTTCAAAGCTTGGCTGCCAGCTCCAGCCATGTTTGGTGCCCTCATCGACTCTTCCTGTATCTACTGGCAGAAGCAGTGCACCCAGCGCCAGTTCTGTGCCTACTACAATAATGACTTCCTCCGCAACAGGTAACCCTGCCCTGTGTTCCCCCGAGTCCTCCCCCGGCAGGCATGACCCCAGGGATGGTCCCCAGCTCAGCCTGGTGCTGCCTGGAGGTGCCATCTCCAGACAAAGCATCTCCCTGCTTTTCTACCAACAGATACCTGGGGCTCCAGGTGGGCTATAAGGTGGTGGGCACCATCCTCCTTGCCCTCATCAGTTGGAAGGTGAAAAGGAGCAAGGAGTACAATGTGCAGGAAAAGGCAGCAGGGCTGGTGTAGCTCACTCAAGAACTGACTCTGCAGCCCCCCTTACATGCTGCCAGTACTTTGTCTTTTTTGGGTTGTTTTTCCTTCTAAGGGAGCAACTTCACCTTAGCAGCTCTTGAGCTCGCTCCTGCAGCCCATGGCACTGCTGTACTCCCAGTGAGGGATGCTCTTTGCCAGCCCCATCCTGAGACCGGATCCTCCTAGGCTCTCCAGCTGCACCTTGCCCATCACTTTGGGGAGGGGGCAACCTCCCACCACCTGGAGTAGGAGGTAGCTAGGATGTGGAGCACAGCACCATCCAATACATCCAGAGAAGTGCCTGCTGTGGGCAATGCCCTCCACTCCAGCGTGATGTTTTCAGCCATGTAATGCCTTCCCAGCTGCAACAGGTGCAGGGGAGATGGCTGCCAACCCTGTGGGCTGTGCCACATCTCCCTCTGCCTGCACCCCTCACAGAGGTCATCATGGACACCACACACGTGCTGTGAAACGTTATTACTAGGGATTTATTGCAGAACATTTTGGGGGTTTCTTGTTTTTTTGTTGTTGTTTTTTTTTTAAATAAAGGTCACTTTTCTAACCGTGGTGCTTTGCTGGTCTCCCCCTCCCCACCCCAAGAGGTGTCCCTAGCGGCAAGACAAGGTGAGGCTTATACTTGCAGGTTGCATCCTGCCAGATGCTGAGCACATCCCTTGCTGGCAAAGGTGAAGCAATGGTGCCAGGTGTGGCATGTGCACCTTCTGCAGCTCCATCAGCAATGAAGAGTTCTGCAGAGCAAGCAACACCATGAAATCTGCTGGCAGCACAAAGCCCAAAGCCTGCAGCCCACTGCAGTCTGCCTTACAGTGCACATCCCCATCCACAGCAAGGCAAAGGCGAAGTAAGGTCTGCCCATAATATTCCTATTCCAGTTCCACATCTACCTGCCAGGTTTTCTTCCGAACAACCACAAGACCTTCCTTAACTCCACTTTCTCCAGCTTCATCCCATCATGGGTAACATCACGCTGGACAGGCCCTAGGAAGTGCCAGCCAGCCAAAGTGTATAAGGTGGCCCAAATGAGGCCACACAGAAGCTCCTGGCTCCAAAGGTGGCAATGTGGGTGGGCCTGGCCAATGGCTCTATGCACAGGAAAGGTCATGGTTGCCACACCTGGTTTGGGGAGCCTTGGAAACCACCACCACTGAGATGCTAAGTAGATATCATGCTACTTTTGCTTTTCTTTGCCTTTGAGCAACCTGTCCTCACTTTCATGTGGTTTCTGCTATCCTGGATCTCACTGTGTTTAACAAGCTCCTCCAAAGGCTCGCTTCCTTTCCAGGGAAACAATCTGCAGGCAAAGCACAACTGATAGTGAAAAACATTGATCAAAAGAGCTTTGAAGTACAGTGAAAGCCTCAATCCCTGCAGATGTGTAACTGCAGCAGGGTGACTGACTCTGGGTCAGGCAGCTGGAGCAGAAAGGATTGAGTTTATCACACCCTGCTGTCTTGCCAAAGCTATCTAAACACACTGGCTGCCAAGCTGCAGCCAGAGGAGCAACATGCCCGGCCAGCACAAAGTCAGAGG
The DNA here is from genome assembly GCA_013396975.1 of Bucco capensis. Lineage (NCBI taxonomy): Eukaryota > Metazoa > Chordata > Aves > Piciformes > Bucconidae > Bucco > Bucco capensis. The sequence goes on from VWZO01013601.1 coordinate 1,387,820, forward strand.
CTGGGAGCAAGGTTTATACAGAGCCAAAACCCAAAGCACAAAGCTGACTGGGATGGAGTGAGGGTAAAGGGGTGGAAAGAAGAAAACAACAGAGTTTCTAGTTCTGCCTTTCCCTCAAGTCACTGGGGAAAAACATCAGCCCCAAATATTTAACAGGCCAATCACAGAGCATGGCCCAAAAAATACATGAAGCTCTCCAACAGCCCAGTGTACGCTGCTCTGTCCTCCAGCAGGAGCAGCACTGGGAGCAGCCCCAGCTAAGCCATATAGCCATCCCTAAGCCCCACAGTCATGCTCAGGCAGGGAAAGCTGAGGCACCTCCATCCAGCAGTACAGGTGCTCTGTGACTTACAAGCACAACAGCCAGGCACAATGCACTGCAGCTCCTGGGCAACTGAGCAAAGTATCTTTTCTGTTAAGTTTTTCAGTTGGTGGTTTGGGGTTTTTTTTGCTATGTGACTATCAGGTGTAACATTTGGACTAAAGAGTAAATTATGTACCCCATAAAAAAAAGAAAAAACACACCCAAAAGCCCTGTGTGTGGAAGAGGCATTGTTTTTTGACAAGACAGACCTGCCACCAAGCAGGAAGGCTGATCTCCAGCGTTGTGTCCAGCAGAAGCAAACACACAGGTCCATGCAGAGCTGACAACATTAAGGGCCAATCCAGACAGAACAAAGCAAGACTTGAGAACAAATATTTAAAGGAAAAAAAAAACCCAAGGAATATTTTTAATAAGGATAACTTAAAACCAACCATGGCCTCATGCTCCCTTTTCCCCTTACCCAGCAGAGGCTGGTGCTTGGCCTCTGCTTTTCAAGGAGACAAGTCTTTGCAAGCATAATAACCCAAAGAAACAGTAATATTCTTACTTCAGCATTACAGATTCAAAGCAGGCAGCCTAGGATCTCCACCTAAAGGAGTTCAATGCATGACAAAGCTGTTCCAACAATACCCTGGCTGCAGGAAATAATATAACATACTTCATACAACCCTCTCCTCCTCCTCCTGCATGGATTGTAGACAAGCCACTGGGTTCATAAGATTAGAAATGCAAGGCCCAGCTTCATTATGAGCACAGGTCTTTGTTAAGACTGTTCTTGCTCCTCCCAACAGTACTTGGCAACACTACAGAGAGGTAGATGCCCCAGACAGAAAAGAACGTAACACATTAGTTGTGTGATGAAGGAAGCATGAAACCAGAGATGAATGGAGCCTGCAAAGGACAAAAAAGATCTACTAAGAGCCAGTCATTCCCTCCTACCCTACAACAAGGGAAGCAACAAGAACAAAGGAAAAATGTCAATGCTGTAGGACCTCACAATACGCAGTGAGGAGAGCAATCATCCTGATGTAGGTGCTGCATAGAAATGACACCCCATCGGAGCACAAAGCTACATGAAGCTGCTGGGCAGGGTGACTGTGTTTTAAGACTGTTAGGACTGAGAACTTGAATGTCTAGCACAACACCAGGGTCTTGCCTCCCACCTGACAAACATGAAAGCTGCTGGAAGATCTCACTTTGGATAACTGATGCTCCTGGGCAAATGTCCCTTCAACAGTTCAGAAGTGTGCTGTATCATAAGCCCTCCAACACTCCAAGCAGGCTTCTGAGCCAACGAGATAGCTACAATGTCAGGCACTCTCTGAATCTTTCCTATAACATTGACAGTTGACATCATGTGTATAGCAGCAACTTTGGCTTTAAACACCACAAATGAGAATGTACTGGGAAAATCTCACATTTCTTTCCCCTCTTCATTGAGCATCTTCCTCAGGAGGAAGAATCACACCAATGTGCTAGCAGCTCCTTGACCTTCCCTCTCACTTTGCCACATCTGCTAACTAATTCCAAAGAAGAAAAGCTCTTGCTGCAGTCACTGGAGCAGGAGACAGGTAGCAGACTACACAGCAAATGCCTATCATGCCAGATCTCACACAGAATGTAGGTATAAATCTAAAAATGTGCCAGCCTCACAGTTTCAAGCTAAGACCTACTAAAACTCTGCCACTTGGAGGATGTAGTCCTCAGTTACAGAAAATCTCCAAGAACTGTCCAACAGTGAAAATCACCCAAGAACACAGGCACCACAGCTGGATACAGGCAGTGCTCAGTGACAAAGGTAGAGCAGCCAGCCAGTCCAGTCCCACAGAAATGGGACTGCACCAATCTGGAAGAATGAGAAGGTAGGAGAGACAGAGGAAACCAGGTTTTACACTCTCCTCAATCACTGCTCAACTGAGAGTCTGTGCAGTTTGCTGAGGCAGCAGAGGTGATGTGCACAGTGCTCCCAAACAGTGAGAGGCTGGGGAAAGAACTCCGAAATCAGGAGGTGAACAGCAGCTGCAAGAATCAACAGGATTGCAATGCTAAGCTAAAATAGAAGACAAGACATGAGTTTCAATCTCTAAAACCCACCTTGCAGTGCACTCCTTTTGCTTGGCAACTATCAAATGAAAAGCCTAAAGCTTAAGGAAACGCAGAAGCCCAGAGGGTCAGCATCCCAGAGGATGACAGAAGAGGAGATGAAAAAATATTGCAGTGTGAACAGTTAGAGGAAAACACACCAACAATTGTGTCACGTTGCTTCCAAGCTCACGAGCAGCAGAGGAAAATATCACAATGCTGATTTCCAGCTTAAGTTTCTTCTTTCTGCAGCAAGACAAGACTTGAGTGCTTCAGATCATCTTTTGAGTCCCTAGGTGTCCTGCCCCTCAGCCTCCCCAAGTCTCCCTCCAGCCCTGCCCTCTTCTGTTCAGGCAATCTTGGCCAGCCATTTCTCAAGGTCCTCGAAGTCAGCATCTCCCTCCTCTCCTTTGCTGCCCCGAGCACTGCACTCCACAAATTCCACCTTCATGGGTAGCTGGGAGAAGTCGAAGTCCTTGCCCTTCCTCCCCAGCTGGGCAGAGCCCCCAGTGGCTGAGCCATCCAGACTGGTGGGGGCAGCAGAGCGGGTCACTCGTAAAGTATTGCTGCAGACAGAGAAGGGAAGAGTCAGTAACTGTGAAGGGGAACTTTACCTACGCCATGGCTGCCGAGATGTTTTGGACCCAGCTCTGTCAGCAGGATGCCAGCTACATCGAGGACAGAAGGTCCCATGGCTCTGTCCTGCAAGGCACAGGCATTTTGGCCACTTGTCCTCACTGGAAGGCACAACTGCAGAGAGGCTCAAGAGAGCAAGACAGATAGGAGGCCACTCAAGGAGGGGGTGCTTAAACAGATTTTGTTTTGTATGAAATAGCAGGATGTCCTTATCTGAATTTCCCCAATATCCCTGTGACAGACACCAATCACCAGGAATTACACATGACTTAGCCCACAGTACTTGGGATCTGCACTAGTTTAGCAGTTCAGCTGGGAAGAGAGAGGCACCCGTGATATCGCCCCACTGCCTCTTGAGTGTGTCAAATATCTTTAGGGACTGAGGGAGGATCGAGCTCTCCCCACTGCTCCCGTGAGCAATGTCTGTCCAAGGATCAGGCTGAAATGTCACTACTGCTTCTGCCCTTCAGCTTGCTGCAGTATCTCAACTCCCTGCCACATGTAGAGAGGAAGGATGGACCTCCTTGTCTGCACTCACCAGGCATCCCAAGGCAGAGGCAGCACAGGGAGATGAAACAGCCCAACAGAGGCACTGTGATTTGACTACCTCTGAGGTCCCAAAAAGTGAGGCCTGGGAAGTCAGGAGGCTGCACCAGGCACAGATGCAAACAGCATTCTGTCCCCACATCTTTGACTGCCTAGTAGAGCCTTACGGATGGAGTGCCAATTTGCTCTCAGGGACAGAGCAGCCTGGCAGTACCCTGCTCTCAGTCAACCCTAGCTACTCCTTATTCACCACAGAATGGAGCTAAATTAATGGGGCACAGGGAAAGAACAGCACTGCCCAGAGGTGTGAGTTCAGAAATAAGAGATCAGATACTTCCTTGGGTTCTCCACAGAAGGACATCAAAATAGAGTAGTGCAGGGAGGAGGATAGCAGCAACGTGTGAGCATGCAGGAACAACACTACCCAACAGGGCTTATATAACCTACTTAGAAATCCAACTTCTACACACAGATGCTCAACATCAGAACCAAAGAATGCTTATTTTCCTGGAAAGCTTGAATATGTGGCAACTAATTCCTCCCTTAAAAATGAGGTGGTCAGGTACTCAGCCTGGAAAAGGCAACAGCATAAATAACCCTGCTGCCGTCTACTGGTCAAAGAGATTATAGACTCACAGAATTGTTTAGGTTGAACTCTTAAGATCATTAAGAGTCCAACCATAAACCTAACTCTGCCAAGTCCACCACTTCTCAACAAGACAGCCACAATCCACAAATATTCTCCTTTTTTGGAGACTGAAGAGCTACACTCCTCCTCCTCCTCCCCTCAAGACCACCTTGCCACTTAGTGCAAACCAGCAAAAAGGACCCACAGGCAACAGAAAGGCAACTTGTCCAGTCCTGAGTGTGTGGGGAAGGAAAATCTCTGCGAGATGCTGGTGGAGAAGCCCGCCATGGCACAAGAGCTGCACAGATCTCTCCTAGAGCAGATCTGACCCAACTACAATTATGGGTCTCAGAGGCAGAATCTTCATGCACAGATTAAATATAGTTTAAAAAAAACATAAATCATCTTCTACTTGCCTTCCCCCCCAAGATGGACTTGCCAGCTGTTGACACTGCAGCTCATTCAGCTGGCAGTTTACAACATAGCATAGATTAGAAGCCACTTTCTCATCCTTCTACATTCTTCTGGAACTTAAAATTGGCAACAGATCACACATCATTTGTCTTCCCAGGTTGATTTCCTTCCTAGGGAGGATACAGAGCCAACACAGGGTCCCAAACAGGCTCCTGCAATGCCTGTTAGCAGACCAGGAAGATTAGACACTCTCATCTCTCCAGTTTTGCATGCCAAGCCCTTTGTATCAGAGCAGCCTTGCAAAAAAACCCTGTTGCAGTACAACTGAGCAAAGCTACTGAGATCTTCACAGCACTCACAGAGAGTCTGACTGTACCAGAGAGAGGGCAGCACCCTAGGTCATGGGAGGTATCACTTAGCCTAGGGATGGCAGCCTTTAGGAAAGGACTGGAATATTGTTTCTCCAACTCACAGCTTTACTGTCTGTGCCTAGTGCAATCTTGTCTCACCCGTTACACCTACAGACAAATTAGACTGCTCTTTTTCTACTTAGATGTGGCTCAAAGGAACTCATTGAGTACTGAGGTTAAGAGAGAGACAGGAGAAGAGAGTAGAGAATACAGTTCAAAATCCAATTTCAAACTTACAGTTCTTTCTCCAGCTGCTGTTGAATAAGTTTTGCTGATTTTGCCATTGTGACATCTAGAGAGAGAAGAGAAGAGGGAAGCTCTCTGGTTTTATGTCAGAATTCAGAACCTGGTTCCTTCCCCTAAAGGTACAGCAAGGTCTGTTCATACTTTGCAGTCAAAAAAGTTACTGGGACAAAGACAGCTGTGTCAGTGCTACAATAAGGGACACTGGAGCTTTGGACTTGCAGGCATGAATGGGAGCAACCTAAATGTCTGATATAATGTAGGGAATTAACTTCTTCTTGCTAGCTGGTAAGTTGCTTCAAACCAAGGATGGGATTTGATGTCCCACCCACAAGGTCCAGCACGTTCATCTGTCCTGACATTACAGAGCTCAACACAGTGCTTTTTAATCTATGGCACATGAAGCCATGAAGGCCTCAGGCAGTTCTTGAAATAATGCACAAAATAATGAAGAACACCAAATCTGATACTGTCCAAGAGCTTCAGATTGTTATATAGGAATCCACACCTTCATGGTAAAAGTTGTATGGATCTGAAAATGTAGTCCTTTCCAGTAACTGAATGTTCCTGTTAGTCCAATCAAGAGAAACCATTTAATTGTGGCAGCTAAATGGCTGTCTTATTTTAAAACTGAAGCTACAGTTTGTACAGATAATTCATTACACTCAGGTTGGTCCTATTTTCTGCTGCCTACAGATTCATGAAGACAGTTCTTCACAAGCAGAAAGCCACCTGCCTTACTTAAAACTGTCTAACAAACTGTATGTCTCCCAAGTGATGCTCCCCTTCAAAGCTGCTAGACATACTTGACCTAAGAATTCTTCCAATAGCTTCTAGATATGTTCCTGCTGAGTAGTCCAAGTTTAAAACTAAATTCAAGCCTTCATTGGGCTGAAATCCCAACCCCTAAGAAATTCAGCATCCATGGCAACAATTCCTGTCACTCAAGGACTGAATCTGATGTCCAGCCTGCAAGGCAGCACTTCATACCTTGCTTATTACAAGCAATCAGCAGTGCAGGCGCGTTTTTGAGCACAGTGCTATCGACCAGCACCTGGTACAGGAACTCTGCCACATCCTTCACCTCCCGCTGGAAGGCCACGCTGTCCACCACAAAGACAATGGCTCTGGAGGAAAGAGGGAAACACATGTGCTGGGCCTGAAGCTCTGCAACCATCTTCCCCTGCAAGTATTCTAGCATAGGCTAACATACTGGTCTCCAAAACTGGTCTAATCCAACCTAATATCAGGTTAGCTTGTGCTGGCTAAAATACAGCCCATGTCTAGCACCACCAAGAAATCTTTCCCTCTCTGTCCCATGGGTATACCACATCCCCATATCCCTCCCCAGTGCCATTGCTTTGCCTCCTGATGCACAACAAACACAGGTAAGTGGGAAAGCAGAACAGTAACTAACTCCTGCTGCCCCATGACAAAGCTCTGACTCTCAGGACACCTCCACACAGAGTGAATTCAACCCAGTTCACAGCATCCTCAGCACCATCATTTGGTTCACCCTTTTCCAAAACATCACCAGCCCCCTCCTCCAAGTTACCTGGCTGCGGCCTTGAACCTCTCCAAGAACTGAAGCCGCAAACTCTCATGGCCTGGAAGGTCGATTAAGGTCACATTAGCACTCTGTGAACAGAAGTGAGAAGGTATCAGCAGCACTTAATCTAGGGGGATGTGTGATCATGGACTGGGGAAAAACTGACTGATAATGGATTTCAGTTAGCCTGGTGCTGTGGCAGCAGTGGGCAAGTGAATCCTCATAGTGGGCAGAAGCACATCAATCTCCTGAGGTGTAGTCTCTCCAGCAGCCCAAACAATTCTGACAGGCAAAAGAAAAGCTGGTGAGTGACATTCATGGCCAGTATGAAGGCACTCAGTAAGAAGGGGACCAACATCAGCAAACCACCCACCAGAGCTGAGAGGACAGAGCATGACTACAGAGTAAAGAGAATGTTCAAACCATTTCTCATCCACAGTACCACTCCCACAGCTACCACACACACAGTGTGAACAACAAAGCTTTACTGATTGCCTCTCTCTTGGTACACCAGCAGATTTACACTATCCTGACAGCCAGTAGATTGATCCCTCAGAGCAAACCCACAAGTTCCTGTCCTGCAAGTTCCTGATATGGAACACTAATTCTACAATCTCTGAATCAAGTTATTTATTCACACATGATCTATCCAACTGCAAGTCTACCTAAATACACAAAATACACAAAACTCGCTGGGAATAACGAAAAAATGGCCTTGCGAGACTTTTTTAATTGAAAGCTACAAACATTTCCATTTCCACAGGCTGCCAGTCAGAGAAAGCAGTGACATTAAAGAGATGTGCTCAAGTATGGCCATGTCGCCATTCTCAGGATAATGCTCACTGTTCTCAAGCAGGGAGAGAATACTATATAAGATTTTATGTACTCACTGATCTTGGATTTTTAAGAAAACCTTTCTTTTAAAAAAAGAAAAGCAAAAGTCTGACTTGCAGCATTCCAGCATCTCTCCCCCTCCATATATCTCTCATCTGCTCAGTCTTAGAAACACAAATATTTAAAAAAAAGCCTTGCCCTTCCCTTTACTAATTTTTTAACCTCTTATTATCACCACTGTTACTGAATATTGCCATAGAGAAGCAACAAAAACATTCTCTACTTTCACAGTTCTCCAGCACATAATACGCTGCCAGCTTGCTGCTTTCACTGCCACACATGTACCCAACAAGAGGAAGAAACCTGAAACTATAGAGAGTGCCATAAACTGAAAATTACTAGGTCGGTGGCAGCCCAGGACCTGAAAGTAACCAAAACTCTTTTTGAGACTGTATGAAGTTCAGCCACAGACTCTTTTTAAGTGTGCTAAACCTTTTAAATTTAGCTTGTCTTGGGAGACACAGAAATTACTGCCAACAACTGAAATACAACAGAACAATGTTTCCTCACAGATCTCCCTCCTGCTCTGAACCACACTACTGTCTCCACAATGTGTTGTACTCCACTTGTTATATCAGCTCCTTTGCTTTTCTATATAGAAAAACACCACATCCTACCTGCCTTTCAAAACATGACAGATTGATGTTTTCCAGTCAAAAAGGTTTCACAATTTGACAAGCAAAGAAAAAAGAACCTGCAGAGATGGTATTTTCCTACTTACTTAGCGTGCACCCGCTAGAAAATTCTATCCTACACTCGGACCAAACTGGGGACTGATTTCAAGCTAGGAAGACTGAGAAGGACAAAAACCATCAACCTAGGTTTAGCATCAGGAGCAGAAAAAGAAGCCAGCTGGTGCTCGGTGCAGCAGCCACGCACAAGTTACATCCAAAAACCTGCCCACTCACCTTGTCATTCCTAGCTCTGTAAACTGCAGAGCTGTCAGTTATTGAAGTCTGGGTGTCACGGTATCTGCCTGTCAAGAGCTGTGGAAAAAAAAAGTCATTTTCAGAAAAAGGAAGCTGAAATGATCTGTAAGGGGTAACTGACTTTAAGTATTTGATTTAAATTTACATGCATGGAACAATTTTGAGGTTTTAAGTAATTTAAAAAACACTCATTAAGAAAAAAAAAAAATTCCCTTTATATACTGAACTTTCACCTTAATAAAGCAAGAAGGAATAGAGCGTGCCTGCACCTTCACCTCCACACGACAGGAGCCAGATGACTGAAGCCATGCAGCTCCCCCCGCCTGGGGTTCCTTATGCAGCAGCTACGATCACAGAATCATAGAATTGTTTGGGTTGGAAGGGACCTCTGGAGGTCATCTAGTCCAGCCCCCCTGCAGTGGGCAGGGACATCCCCATCTAGATCAGGATGTCCAAAGCCCTGTCAAGTCTCACCCTGAATGCCTCCAGGGATGGGGCCTCAACCACCTCCCTGGGCAACCTGTTCCATTGTTCCACCACCCTCTTGGTGAGGAACTTTTTCCTAATATCAAGTCTAAATCTACTCATCTCTAATTTAAAACCATTGCCCCATGTCCTTTCACTACAGGCATTTGCAAACAGGCCCTCTCCAGCCTTCTTTAAGTTCCCACCCCAGCCCCAGCTCCCCGCTCACCCGCGCGAAAAGCAGCGTCTTCCCCGCGTCGCAGAGGCCCAGCAGCAGCACTGCCTTCCGGCTGCTCCTCCTGCTCTGAATGAACCTCCAGATCACTGCGGGAGAGAGAAGGAAACAGCTAAAGCAGCCGCAGGCGGCACTGGCGCCCTCTCAGCCAGCGCAGTGCGGGGATCGGTTCTCCCTGGCAAGGCCCCCAGGGCGCCACGAGGTCGCGGGGTTCCTCTCGCCGGCTACAACTCACGAAACGTGATGGCGACGGCAAGCAGTGCCAGAAGGACAGAAAGCACGGCAGGGTCGGATGCCCGCAGCTCTCGCCGCAGCGCCTCCAGGTGCGGCTCCAGCCGTCCCGCCATGTTCGTGCACGCGCGAACACGTCAACGAATCCCTTCACTTCCGCTTCGGGCCCCGCGGCCTGCCGGGAAGGGCAGGCTGCGCGCACCAGTGCTGACGGAAGGCGGGAACGCGGGGCCTCACGGGACTTGTAGTTCCTCGGCGGCTGAGGGAGGTTGTGCGGCCGTAGCTGTTGAACAGGAGGAAAGAGGCAGACAGGTTGGGACCAGGCCTAGGGTTGCGAGTCTTGAACTGGCCCTGGAGGCGAGAAAGCTCGTTGCCTTTCCCGCATGAGGTGGAATTAATGCACGGCAAGGCAAGGCAATGAGTGGCTGCAGTGTTCTGAGAGCCATGGAGTTCCTGGAGGTGATTGCCCACCTCAGCTTAACACCGGGTCTTTGGTTTGACACTCAAACATCTTGAGATGTTTGGCCACATCTAGGTACTGCATCTGGTTTTGGGGCCCTTCTGGTCCAAACAAGACATCCACGAACGATAGCAAGCTCAGAACCACCAAGATGGTCAGGAGGCTGGAGACTCACCCTATGGGGTAAGGCTGAGTGACTGGGTCTTGTTGAGCTTGGAGAAGAGGTGCCCACATCTGTACCAGGCATCAGGAAGGTGGAGCAAGGCTTTTCACAGCAGTGCAGGATGAGGAGCAGTGGGAATACAGTGAAACAAGAGAGGTTCAGAGTGGTTAGGAGCCCTCCCCTTGAGGGCAGTAAAGCAGTGGGAAAGGTTGTCCAGGGAGGTCATGGAGTCACCTTGCTTAGAGATGCTAGACTGGGTCAAGCTCTGAGCAGGAATTTGGACTGGAGATCCCAGAGGTCCCTTCCCACTTGAGTTACTCTGTGATCATCTAGTGGCATTCCTTTTTGCCAAGCCTTCGACTTATGGGACAAAGGGTTACACCTGATACAGAGTACAGATGATCCAGCTTTTCCTGGGGAAAGTTTTCTAACTGTAGGTAGAGAAGCAGGCTTTTACAGGCACTGTATCTTTTTCTTTGCTAGTTTTTAAGCATAGGTTAAAAAACCATCTGTCCAGTATACTTCAACCTACATAAATGTGAGGAACTAAATTTCATTGTTTCCCATCACACTATAGATTTTTGTCTGCCAAGGTGACCTTCAGTCAAGCTAGCAGACTTCTCACAACACATACCATATGCATCTAAAAATCATCTCTGTGAGCCCCTCAAAATATTCATTCCCTCAACAGCTCTCCCATGCCTGCCCTGATGATGTGGTTGGGACCTGCCGCATTACCCCAGACTCTATTCTTCTGAAGCAGAGAGTCTTAGCAGACCTTTTTGTCTTGCCTTTTTGTTTTCACCATGCATCAGAATCAGGCTGCCCACCTATACATTTGTTTTCAGGTCAGTAGCACATCAGACAAGCTACCAAAGCAAACGTTTCTAAGTAACTCCTAGATTTTTTTTCAGTAAGGAAGTTTAAGCCTGGACTCTCTCCATCACTATACTTATGTGTTTTAAGAGCATTGCCTGGTAGAAATTACTTAAATCCAGCCAAGTTATGAGATGGAGTGATTTCATTTCATACCATCTTACAACCACCATATTTTTTTTGTTTGGTTTGGGTTTTTTCCTTCTCCACCCTTCCACTTCCCTCATATAAACATTGGAAGAGCCTGTGTCCCAACCACACTTGGCAACTGTCATCTGCTGGGGAATGAATGGGATAACCTAGGTGAAGCAAAACCACAGAGAGTACAAAACATCCGTTAGTTAGGCCCTAGGGCATATTTAATCCATTTTGCCAAAGACAGGCAGCAATAGCCTTAAGTGGCCATAGCTACTTTGGTATCTGGCACTGACCTACAGTGAGAGGTACTGAGGAAGGAATGGGCTTAAGGACTGTTTTGAAGATTCTCAGGACACCCATTTAGATTTAAGATTTTATTTCTTGCTGTGATGGCAGTAGAGAACAGTAAAGTCTCAAATAGACACTTTCAGAGTGATGAGGAAGGGCAGAAAAAGCAGTGAAGATAGAAGGCCCTCTACGGGTTGATGTTTGGTGCTGAGGGCACAAGAGGAGTCATGACTTGAAGTTTCCTTCCCCTCCAGCAAGGGTCCTTCATCTTGCTATTTGTCCTCAAGGAAGGTGCACACCTGGAGGAGATCTGAAAAAGCAAAGGACAGGGAGGATTTTAAATCCTGTCTTTAAACACTTCCATCCCACTAGCACATACAGAGCCATACCAACAATGTCATCACATGGAAAATATATTCAGTGTGCCACCAAAAAATGTGTATTAACCACTGATGGCCCTGAACACATGCAGATGGGACAGGGTGGGTTCTTTTTACTGCTTCTCAAAGTGCATGTTTTCTAAACATCAGTAAAGTTTTTTGATTCCTGCTGATGCCAGAGCAGGAGACTTCAAGCCTGTGTTTGTCCAAGGAACTTTGAGAAAAGTATACTGATGTCTTCCTGAGTTATCCTCATTTTGCTTTATAAAATTAAATGGACAGCTACAGAAGAAACTACCTGTGCCTCTGAGGCTGAGAACTGCTATTTACAGACTTCTTCCTGGGCTGTTAGAGTTACCTGATGGATTGCAGGTATTGAGGCTAGCAACTGAGGCATAGTATTGATCTCCGAGGAATTCCTTGTACGTTATCCCATCACGGAGTTTGACCAGACACTTGGTCAAGTCTTTAAACAGAAGGTCCTTGGTTTTAGACTCAAACATCTTGAACCTGTCTTTTGCGACTCCTTTTGTTCCAAATAGTTTCTGAAATAAAAGCACAGAGGTAAGTGTATGTAAAAAGCAGAAAGATGGCAAGAAAGATGGCAAGAAAGATGGCCTAGCTCTTAGTCTAGTTCTTCACCATCATCCTGCGGAACCCTCAGCCAAGCTCCAGAAGTATAGGATTGAATCTTTTGTCCATGGGTTAGATGAAAGATCTCTCCTTGGTAGGGACAGTTATGGCACAACTGTCAAGACTTTTTTTTTTCCATTTCAACACGTCTCACTGTGTGCAAAGCTAATAAGCAGATGCTGGTAGCATGCCCTATGCCTTAGCCATAAACTGAAAGCAAAAGGAGCTGACTTCCTGAGTGCTTCTCAGCAGACCCTGACAGTGGAGCAATACTAACATTTTCAGTGTAAAATCGAACAGATCTGGTTTAACCTGGTTACATTGACACCAGAAGTTGTAAGACTGTGTATGTGCAGGGAGGCTGCTGTCCTCTGAAGGCTGTGCCTGACCCAGCTGAGTTAAGAGACCAGGCATCCCAGAGGAGTTTTTGATACAAATCTGCAAGAGCATAGCCTAAGAAGGAGGTGATAAGCCTCATGGCACACAAGTATAGCGTGACAATACCAACCACTATGACCTGGCTGTTAGCTTAAGGTGTATTGCTAAAATGAGAAAGAAAAAATGGTTTGGAAGGGAAGGAGGAAGAGGAAAGCTAAAGGACAAGGCTGTCACTGCATATCACTAAGTCAAAAATCCTCCATGTTGTGCTAACTCAGGGAAACTCAGCATCATTACTCTAAAAATGCAAATGTGCCATAAAAATGACTCCAGACCATTTCTTCCACTGCCAGTACTACTAACCTCTTGTCTTTCCAGCAGCTCACGGACTTTTTTTGCTTTCTCAGGACGTGCAATCACAGCGTGGGTAGGAACTTTGGCCAGGTGACAGTTTCTGTAAGCCATGATATTTTCCCGTCTCCCATCAGTGCAGAGTAACTCAAATTGGTCCATTTTCAGATCTTTGGCCCAGTCTGCTTTATTTTTTCCTTTGAAGAGAATTGGTTTGGAGATTCAGAGATCTTGTGTAGCAGAAGAACATCAGCCTCACAACACCTAAGCAAGGCATTTGTCCCTGCCTATGTATGCACTGATACTTTGAGATTTGGCATGTACAAAGGAGGCTGTAAGTAAAGAGTCCAAAGTCTGCTCTTTGGAAATCCACGGTAGCAGTTTTGCTGATATCCTCCCTCCTCTTCCCCCCCACCCGACTTCACCAACAACTGGAAACTCTATCATCTTGTGCTCATTATGCCCAAGATTGCCTCCAACTGCCACATCTCCCACCAGTCCCTCTCTGTTAGTAAACAGCAGGTCCAGCAAGACACCTTCTGCACTAAGAACAATATTTCAGATAGGGGAAGGTTGCCCTGCCAAGACCCATGCAACAGAATAACCACATACCCTCAGTGTTTTCCTCAACGATTGAATGCTTAATGAAGGCCACATCACCCCGCTCGACCAGACACCTGGAAAGTAAAAAGAAAGGCAAATGATATGGGTGCTTGAATCCTGGCCCTTTCCTGCAGATTTGTTTCTGACCTATGTCTTATTTTGTAAAATTAATCCCCAAGGATAGCCAGGTCTAGGAACCCTGCTATTAATATTTTAAGGATACCCAAAACACAGACTTTTAATGCATTTGGGAAAAAAACATGCATTCTTCTCACATGATAAATAGCTGATTTATTTTGTTGTCAGGAGGAAGCAGTTTGGCCAGGTTCAGTATTTGCTTTGCTTTCTGCAGGTCTACTTGCATGTGTTAATAGCTCTGTAAAAAAACTAACTTACATCAAAAGGACTGCAAACCCTGAAGCAGGGTCTCTTTGCTCTTAGATGTAAATGAAACAAGATTAATTCTCTTTTTAAATCCATGCCCCATCTGAATTACTTAGACTTGAGCTAATACTGAGCAGATACAGAGGAGATGGCACTGGGGCTGACCTTTGGTCTCTGCACTTTTTAGAGAATGGCTCATTTTAACTTAGCAAGCAGCATTTTTAACAGGGAGTGTCTAGTTGCAGCATTGTTGGCAGGTCTCTGTCTTTTAAGACTCCTTATTTGTGTTAAAAGTGTAGCACTGATGCCATTGTAGGAGGTCTGGCCAAAACACTTGTGTCTCTCCAGGTTTACATGGAGGCACCAGGACATTAGGTTTATGGAATGGTAAAATTTTCCCTGATTTTGCAGGAAGCTGCATAAAGAAAAAAACCATATGGCATATGTATAATATTACAGACATATATAACTTCAGCAGAGTAATGGAGAAAAAGAGGTCAGCAAATTAGCATCAACATGACGCTGTACTCCATATGTGATCTACCCATAACTTCTGTGGTTAGACCCAGGGTAGATGAGAGCCAACTGAATGTTCCCACCACCTACCGGAAAGCTCCAGTGTATCCATAGTATTTCTCATGGCTGCTGGCAACACACTTCTCTGGGGGGACTCCCCCTGAGCCCTGGCAGAGTCTGCAGAGGCGGGAGTTAGGAGGAGACCCAGGAGCACAGCCCTCACTGAAGTATTCATCTGAAGGCAGGAACAAAAAAAAATTACTTTTTCCACTCTGAAAAGTTAGGTTTTCTTTTAATAATGTGTTCTCACACTGAATTTGTATTAGCAGTCACTGGGAGTTGGAAACAGGCTGTGAGAATTAACACTATTCAGTGGACAGCAAATCACATGCATCTAGTTTTCACTGTGAAACTTGTGTCATGTTATTATTGATAACAAAGCAAGGCCTAAGCTCAAGTGTAACAGGCACTATCTTGGCATAAAAAGAATATTTTTGCTGCAAACCATTCCCAGCTCACACAGAGCCAGGCCAAGCCTCCACAGCCTTTATGAGTTGGCAAAACTGCATTGGATGGCTCTGGGGGTTAAGGGACAGTGTAAAGGCAGGCAGGAGGATGGAGACACTGAGTCTAAAACTACTATCTTCTTGTGGTTAGAGATTTCCTTTTAATTACATGATTAATTTGCCTTGGTTGGTAACATTTCCAAATTATTTTTGTTGGACTGTAATTCTTACCAATGTAGAAGTTGATCTTCTGAACAACCTCTAGAGTCTGCCAATGCAGACTTCTACACCCTTATTCTCAGGCAGTCATATCAATCCTTTTAAGTTTCTTGAATGAAGATAAGCCTCTGCCCCCTGTTCTCAGCCCTTTCCTTCCCTGCAGAGACTAATAAATCCATCTTGCACTCCTACTCCACACCCTGCACAAGCACCAGGCCCCGTGTACCTGGGACAGTCTGTATTCCCTTTTTTGGGAATAAATTTTAGGCTGTTAAAAGCAAAAGAGGAGAGATGTGAAACACAAGCAAAGCACCCCCCCGTGCAGCTGACATTCTGTTTCTTACACTAAAGCAGTTACCAACAGCCTAAAACTTTACTCAGTGAAATCTTAAGTAAGAGTTCTCTACATTTCCCACCTCCAGGTGGAAATATTTGAGGCACAAGAAACTTTGACGATCAGGTGAAAGATGGAAAACCATATTTGCAAGCATATTTGCAGCTGAAAGAAATGGGTGCAAAACTCAACTCACCAAAATTGCAGTTCCCTGTCCTGTTGTGAATCAAGCCCATGGGGATGTTCCAGCCAGCAGTTCTCCCAACAGCAGTGTGGCACGACTTCTTGCCCTGCAGATTGTTCCATGTGATATCACTGTCAGTTTTCTTCACAACAGCCACAGCAAAGTAGGATGCTTTGAGAAGATAAAATAAAGAAGAATTAAGAACTGACCAGAGGACCCCACCATGCTCCCTTAGGAGAGCACTGGCTCCACTTGGAAGCAAGCATCTGTGAATAATGCAGGAGAAATACTTTGCACTTATAAATGATTTGCCAGGCAGCAACTATGGAAGAGTTTGCAGATGTGATGCATCTACTCCCACCAACACTCCTGCAAAATATTATCCCTGACATTTCCTTTCCTGTGTTGGGGAGGGGAGAGGGGGTAATAGAGAGAGTCTATCACTGGATTAGTGGTCAGCACAGCCCTACACCTTGACAGTGAGAAGGCTATAGCAAGACATACATGATGCTTTCTTATCTCCTCCTGATTTATCATCTCTTTAGCAAAGGAAAAAAACCTTCCCTCCTCTCCCTCTTCTCATTTCTACAAAGAACAATTTCCTAATGCTACAACCCAGATCCTCTTCCCTTCTTCACAGCCCTGGAACAGTTATTGTGTGACTGTGCTACAGATAGCAGCAACTAAACATATATCTCTGCTGCTACCATACACTTTACCTTAATATCTGCTTGTAGAGTCAGAGTTTCCATCTGCCTACTAAATTTGTCTCCCAGTTTTTTAATACCTACTTTGGAACAGTGAATCTTTGTGTGGAGATTGGCCATTTTTCCTCCACTCATGACTGTATATAATTTTTCTACTGATTTGCATCAGGACTGTATTCTGTCCCTCTGCTGGCAGTACTTACCTGGTTCTCCTGCTGCTTTGCTGCATTGACTGTCATCTGAGGGAGGAAAAATTAGGAAGATATTAGATAAAAGATAGAACAAATACAAAAAAGAAAATTTGACCTCATTGACTTCTGGAGAAACTTCATTCTAGAGGTAACTATTTCAGGCAACAACTTATGCATCAACAGAACACAGCATAGCCTCCATTTGCTCCTTTAAGCTAAAACAACTAGTTTTACCAAGGCCGATGCTAAAGGACAAGGGACATCATAATTAAAACAAAGAAGAGAGGAACTAGACACCCATCATTGTACTCCTAACTGTTGATACCTGCTCTCTCAGGGTTGTTCCACCTACCTGGAAAGATGAGACGTGCAGCAGTGAGCAGAGTTGCCTCAGAGTACAGTTTATTTTCTGCAGGATGCAGCACTGAGGCTGCTTTCTACTTTTCAGAATAAAAGCAGTGTGTTTGCAGAAGCCCATTCCCCACTACCTGGACCCAGAGTCTGGGCTGTGCTTACCCTCATAGCTTTCTCCCATCACTGGCACCAAGCCACACACGCCAGCAGTGTAGACAAAACCTCCATCTACGCTGATAGCATCTGCTTCACCTTTCTGCAACAAAAATAGTGCAGTGATGAAATGACTCTGTTCCCAGACCAGTGCTTGTTGGAAACCAGATTGTAAAAGAAGCACAGTGTAAGGCAGAAGGGCTTGGGGCTGAGGGGATATGAGAGGTCATCCCTCAGCATATGGACAGATGAGGTCTTGCTGATGCAAACAAAGTTTTGAAATAATCACTCCCATGCACTTAAAACTCCCTCCAGCAGAAGCTCTGCTCCCCCGACACTTGCAGGCTCAGGCATATGTCTCTTCTACCCTGCTTACCTGCCAAGCAGATTTCCATTCCTCACCTGTCCTTTCAAGTTTGCATTTTGTGCTGTCTTCACAGTACTGACCTCATTCTCTCATCTGCCACCAGCATCCTTGTCTATGCTATGGAATTGCTTCTCTTCTAACCAAGCAACTGTTTTTCTCTGTGTTTTACAAAACTTGTTTTTTGCTTTTCTTTTCCAAATAGAAAGTTACTTCATGCCAGAAGGAAACCTCAAAGAAGAACACTGTGATGACCTTGGTTTCTGCCCACTGGTATTTCTTGCAAACCTCCCAATATTTTATTTTAACAACTTCCTCCTGTCTGTCTCATCTATTCCCAGGCTGAAAGAAGCCACAGTATTTTCCAAAGGCTCATAGGGAGAAGAAAATGAAAATAAAAGCCATACCATTA
The DNA here is from genome assembly GCA_013396975.1 of Bucco capensis. Lineage (NCBI taxonomy): Eukaryota > Metazoa > Chordata > Aves > Piciformes > Bucconidae > Bucco > Bucco capensis. The sequence goes on from VWZO01013601.1 coordinate 1,406,001, forward strand.
TCTTAACAATGCAGTCATTGTTGGTGTCTGCCACAGTGCACTCCACCTCCCCATTGCTCATCACACTCCAGAGGTCACACTTGGTCTTCTCATCCTTGCCTACTGCACACCACCGTGTTTTGTTTTCTCTGCGGTTGGAGTTCAACTGATCTGTAAAAGCAGCAGAAGGAAAACAAGGATAAGCCTAGAGCCCTGCTGAACAAGAAAGCTACAAACAAGCTACTTTCTGGGTGTGTGGGACTCAACTGTGAAACCATTTGTACACACCAACCTGCTGCTGCCCAGTGCAAGGTGTTGTTGTTTAATAAGCCCTGGGCTATGAATAGAAGTGATAATTCTTAAGCTGAAGGATGCTCAAAAATCAACTTAGAGGTCAGAAAGGAGAATTTCTGCATAACGCAAGCCACTCACACAGATTTGTGTTAACTAAACCACTAAACCACCATGTGTTAATAGTACTTGGTATTGCTGCCTATCATAAACTCCGTATTTCCCCAGAACTCACAGCCCAGACAACCATGAGATAAAGACCAGACCAAGATGAAAAAGTACAATCTAGTCATGTTTCTGTGAAGTGCATTTGAATAATATTCTGATGCTACATTAAGTCCAAGTATTCCTTTCCATAAATGCCATAGCAGCTGAGCCTATCATGGAGATCTCTGAGCAACTATACATTTTAAATGTGTTTTGGAGGTCATTTATGGGATGTTTTGAGTCTCAGAATGCCAGATATGACATCTGTAAATGCTTGATGAGCCTAGATGGAAATAAAGGACACTGTTTCCCTCAACTGATATATACTGGACTTGCTGTCCCATGATATTCCTCCCTCTTGTATTGCTTTTCTAAGCAGCAGTTTTGATCATGCCAAATCTCTACCACCAGCTGAATAAATGTGGGCAATTTTTGTTGTTGCAATTTTGGTGAAAAGACAAGGGGTGGAGAGTGTGTAAATTCTCCACCTTTGTCAGTGTGGTGATGATGTTATTTTGACTCTGGAATCAACCAATTCCTTTTGTTGATGTAAGTGAAGTTTGTCACTATTGTGTGATTTTAATGATAATACCTTTCATAGGAAATATTTTGCAGAGAATACTGTCTGCATTTGAAAAAGTCATACTCCTCTTGCCCAGACATATTTGCTGAGCCCATCTCTTGAATGCAGCTCACATGGACATGACATTAGTGTTTAATGTCCTGCCTACCTTTCTGAAGGCTCTGGATAGCACTGTAATACTCAAAGGTCAGGTAGAGCTGGGAATCCATCAACTGTGGGATCCGCTTTAGCATTATACAAGAGTCTTTGAAAAGCAAATCTTTGAGTCCTGGGTCCTTCTTGCCAGGTGGCCCAAAGAGGTGGAAAGTGCTGTTTTTGCCAACACCGAACTTTTCCTGCCATGAGAGAAAAATAATCAGCAAATGACAGTACAAAAGCACTTGGAAAGCTGGAGAGAGCAAGCAAGCCAGATGAGAGAAGAAAGGATGCTAGGAGAAGGAAAGGAGAGCTTGACGATACCTGTGCTTTTGAGAGGAAGTTCCAGATATCATCAACCTTGCTATCATCTCGAGCCACAACGGCGTGAGCAGGCACCCTGGCCCAGTGACAGGATTTGTAGTTATCCACACTCTGACGGCTGCCATCCAGACACAGAAGCTCATACTCATCCTTCTCTTCTGGGGCATTTTCTGGAGGGAGAGGCCATGACTTGCATCACCACAAAACTAGACAAAAAAGCCAGTCTGGGGCATCTTTATAATGAATTTATTTCTGCTGAAGCTCGGGGGATAATTCGTTGAAGAACACAGGTGGCACACACCCCCTTTGCATGGTGGTAGGATCATCATGGTCATATGAAGGCAATGCAGAAAGGACAATACACATGCCTGTGAAAGTGACATTATCTCTGCCTCTGTCATGACTAACCCAACAGTAAGAGGATTCATGTGGCAGTAGTGCCTAGACATCCAGACACATACAAATGGGTACAAATACAAGTATGTTGACAACCACTATGCAAATGGATTGAACAGGTCAGGAGCTGCACATGGTCTGTGAAGGCCAGTAGGTAGCCAATGTCAAGGCTGAAAACATAGCCCAGGTCCAAGATCACAGGGTTACAGGAGAATTCAGATGGAAAGGGACCTCTGAAGATCTCTGGTCCAAGCCCTTGCTCAAAGCAGTGGCAGACCTGGTTGCTCTGGGTGGATCTTGAAAACCTTCAAGAATGGAGAGTGCACAGCTGTCCTGGGCAATCTGCCCAACTGCTTGACTATCCTCAAGGGGAAAAAAATTTCCCCTTTTCTCTGGTCCAAATCTCTGTTGGTTCAGTTTATGATTATTGTTTCTCATCTTTCCACTTTCCTCCTGTGTAAAGATCCTGGTTCCACCTCCTTGCTAGCCTCCTTCTAGTTACAAGCAGGCTGCTCTGAAGCCCCTCCAAAGCCATCCCTTCTCCAGGCTGATCAAGCCCATCCTGCTGAGCATCTCCTTGCAGGACAAGTGTCCCTGGCCCATGACCATCTTGGTGGCCCTCCACTTAGCTCACTGAAGGTCCTGGGCATGCCAGGCCATCTTCTGTCTCCAAGAATTGCAGAGTTAGTGAACTCTTGCCATGGGCTGAATTACCTACAAAATCCCTCCCAGCGGGATGAGTGAGCATAATTACCTACACAATTGCTCACCCTGTATTTGCTGTGATAACATTACAGCTGGCTCTGAGATACAGCACCAATGATTATACCACTGAAGTTAAATCAAGTAGGTTTTCCTTCTTCAAAGAAGATCCTCAAAGAAGAAAAAGTGGGCCTCATCATAATCATATATTGCAAGTACAAGGATAAATCAATCCACAGAGTGTAAAACGTGCTTCTAGAGATGAAAGAAGAGGCTCAGGTCAAACTTGGAGAGGAATGAAAGCCTGAAGAGTGTAAACTAATTGCAGAGTGGGGTGGCAGTGAGACGTTGGATTAGAAAGGAGAAACAAATGATATTGCAGGCCTACCTTGAACAGTGGTGTGTTTGACAAAAGCCACATCTCCTTTACCATCCTTCAGACAGCTGCAGGTGGGAGGAACAGAAGAGATGTTAAAAAAACCTAGAAATTGTGTCTCCAAAAAAAGCTATGTTGGGAGGGTAGAAAATGTAATGACAGAGAAGTAATAGTCAAGAAGCCCAGTTAGAATTAGCTCAGCACTAATGGTGTGTATTCTTAAGCCTAGGCAGAACCACACAACTCAGCTGCCTCTCTCATCTTCTGCAAGCCACCTGTCAGTTATTACCAGTTTTATCTTTAATTTCCATCACTTGCAGTGGTTCTGTAAATTCAGTCTCCTCAGGACCCACAATTACAACACAGCCCTCCCTGGTATAAAAAAACCTTGCATGTATCAGGGGTAGAACATTTCCCCAAAGAAAAAATAACTTTCACTCACTGAAAAGCTCCAGAATATCCAGAATAAGGTCCTGTGCGGGAGCATTTGGTTTTGGAATCCCCCTTGCACTGACGGCACAGCTTTTGTTCAGTGGTGGCACCAGGCACACAGCTGGCAGAGAAAAAATTGGCCACCGCTATGGAGGAGAAAAAAGCAATAATTAGTCTAAAATTCACTCTTGCAAGGACCTGGAAAAGGGAGGGCATGCACAAAGAATATCAATGACTCAAATGCACTGTGAGTCGCCTCTGGGCCTCCACAGAAGAAGAGGCAACATTGCTTTCACCCTACCACCAACCCCTAGCATAACATCAACCCATTTATCTCACCGTTTCCCACCTCACCTTGTTCAATGGAGGCTGAGTCTTTGCCATCCCACTTAATGTCTCCCCGGTGGAGGAGTGTCCCAATTGGGATGTTCCAGCCAGCGGACCTGCCCAGGCCTGTGTGGCAGGAGGTCTTGCCCTGCAAGTTATTTATTGTGATGTCTGTTCCTTTCTTCACAACAGCCACAGCGTAATAGCTGGTTGTAGAGCCTGTGATGCAGAGAATACCAGGAAAGCAATGAGAAAGCAGGGCTTAGCAACATTTCAAACCCTGCCAAAACCCCCATTTCGGAAAATAAAGTGCTGCACTTCCAAATAGGTAGCAACTTTCCTTGAGCACTCATAGTCTTCAGTAAGTCTTGGCAAATCCTCTTTGGCATGTCTTTTCTCAAGTGCCATCACCCACTGAAGAATACATGTAAGTCTTGCAAGAGTGAAATTCCACATTTAGCCTTTAAAATTGTACCTAGACCTTCACTTGCTACACATGAATAAAATTACTGAGGTTTAGGGACAGTAGACACCACAGCCCTCCATTTAGTATCCATATTTTCTTAGCTATTGTGCTGAGAATGACTCTGCCATTTTGCTTTAATCCTAAATATTGTTCACTAACAGACTGAACTCCAGGGCAGAGGTCAAAAGAGATTGGGAGCTTTGGACTTGGCTGATTGCATGAGGCAAGACAAACAAAAATGGAGAAAAACATCTGTTTGGTCCCCAAAAGAATGATGGGAGAGACAAAGGATAGTACAGAGACTGAGTAGGGAAGGAGCAATGGAGCTAACTCTTATCAGAAGGAATTGCTGCAGAGCACTGTTTATGCTTCTCTTCTTTTTTCTGTCCATTGCCTGCAACTCTTGCCTCAGTAATCTCAACTGGATGTTCTTCCACAACCACTAATGGCAATCCTGTTGCCTCTTCAGTAATTCTTTTGTTTTGTTTTGTTATCTGTGCTATCTATCTTAGTGTTTTGCCAGCATAATTCAAGGTCACTCAAAGCAGAAGTTCTCTGGTACCAGCACAATTTTTATGCCATACTTCAGGAGGACCATTATTTCTGTTGATGGTTCTCTCTTTCCACAGCCACTGCATCACCATGGAATCAGTGGCTTTCATTGCAGCTAAAATCAGAGATGAGGCACTGACTGCTTCTTTCCATTGCAGTGCAGTGATCCTATGGCCATGGTTGATGATTCACATTTTGATGTAACTGCCCTCACCCCTTCCCCTCTGGGATCTGAAAGCCAGGGGCAAAATCTCAAACACTCAACAGAAATAATGCTCTGTGTGAAAAGGATGGCCTTTGGACTATTACTTTGTTACCACCACTTGACTTAAAAATATTGCTTGAAAATGTACCTCCATTTTGTTCATAGACCTCAGAAACAATGGGCTTCAGCTTGTAAGGGGCAAGGCCTGCCTCAAAAACGTGACCACCATCCAAGGAAACGGCATCAGCTTCGTTATTCTAAACAACAAAAAGATTTTGGTCAATAAGCAAAGAAAAAGGACACATGAGGGAAAATGCTTGCCTCATACAGTCTCTCCTCCATCCTTGTTGGTGAGCACTCTGCAGGGGGATAACAAGTAACAGCCAGTGACTCAAAGGAAACCCCATCTCTCTCCAGGCTGCTGAAACATCCCCAGTGGCCAGCACAAGTATTTACTGCCCACTCACCGCAATGGCTTTTATGCAGTCAAGGTATGTCGCTTTCAACGCACAAGTCACTGCAAAACTCTCTGGTTGCATGAGGTCCCTTAGAGTATGACATTTGTTCTCTTCTGCTAAAGATATTGTGCACCACCTGATGTTTTTCTTGGGGGGAGCAGCGAAACACAGAGCTGTAGAAAGAACCAGAAAGAAAGTTTCAGAGAGGTAGGAAAATACCATGTAGAGAGAAAAATAATCTCTGTGAATATACAATCTCCAGTTCCCTGTGGTCCTGGTCTTGGGTGATGGCCAGGTGAAAGTTCTTCCTTGCACATCTCCCAAGCTACTTTTTTCTTGTCTGATGTGTGCACCTTCAGGAACATCTGGGAAGACCATTTCTGTATCTGGGTAATGGAGGTCCTGCATAGCATCATGATTCAAGCAGCCTGAGCTCAGGGCAACATCCACAGGAGTAGGACAACAAATCCACACACTTCAGTAGAAATGAAACTTGAGATTTTGCAAAAACTGAGAGAAAATGTGCTCCACTGAAGCAGTGTCTTTGCAAATAACCCCAGAGGAAGAGCAGACTATATTCAGTGGGTTGCTACACATTACCTTTTTGGCAGCTATATGATCTGACATATTTAACTGTCTCTTTATATCTCACCTCCTCCTCTACACCCAGTAACACAGACATCATATCACCTTCACAGCCTTCTCTGCTAAGAGTCCCCCAACCAGCTGACTAGCTGCTCTGGGAGCAAAGACCTTGGGTGGACACAGACTCACACATCCTTCAGCAACCTAAACACCAGAAATGCTGGAAACTTGCAGTTGAAGTATGTGGCCAACCTGTGCTGCACACTTCACCTTAACTCTGCCCCTTCCTGGCACAACTGCACAGATCAGGAGGCTGTACATACAGCTCACTCCCTCCAGACCACTGTTGACACATTTCATTCAAACATCTCCAGATTAATCCATGCTGTTTCCATTTTCTCTTTCACCTCTGAGATATTCTCTCTTACTTGATTTTTGAACCATAACCCAGAAGACACCTTGTCTCAGTGGAGATGCTGAATTTGGCCACAAGGAGAATCCTCAGCCTTAATTCCTACTGCTGTCATTTAGGCTTTTCAAGTCTTCGCTGCACAAAGCCATGTTCACCTTAATCTAGTGTCCTGGGCAGAGCCTGGACAATGACCTCCTGAGGGAGTCATTCTAGCTGCACTGGTGAGCACTGGGAAGGCAAGAGGAGCCTGAGCGCCACAGCCTCTGCTGGCAGAGCTTTTGGGCTGCTTCTGTGCAGGGTAGGACGGGGGGACTCTTGTCCATTAATAAGACATCTTTGCATGCTAGTACTCAGCAGAGGTGCTTGAAGACTTTCCAAGGCCAGCAGCACAGGGAGCACTTCCCACCAGAGGCCATTAATCACCACCAGACTTGAGCAGAGAATCAGAAGAGACCTGCTGGCTACTATGAGAAGGGGCCCCTTCTTTCCCTTTCCAGTCAGCAGTCCCCAGGTCAGGTGTAGATGGCAGCAATTTCCTTGCTGTGGCCACATGCCCACTGCCTGCAAAAACTATGAACTGACAGAGAGGAGAAATATAGTCTCTTCAAGCAGAGTCAGCCCTGCAGCAGCACAATTGAGGCTTAAAACACACAGGAGCCCAAGCAAAGTGCAGTCACAGCAGCAGGATGGAGCAGCACAGGGAGTGTGAAGCCTCTTTTGTTATTTAAGCCCTATTTTATTGTCACTGCCTTCAGGTTTAACCCAACACACATGCAGGAAGGTTTTGCTCTAGTTTCTCCCCCCCTTGGCTGAATTCTTGCTCCTCTCCCAGCACAGCAGTTGGCTGGAGGGTAATTTTCCCTTTCGCCCAATGGCAGCAGGGATGCGGAGCCTCTCCCAAGCAGTTCCCTCCCCAGTGATGGATGCCGAGCAGTTCTCCTCCTTGCCAGTCGGGTACTCGGCAACTTGCTGTGAGGAGCTACAGACTTCCTTCCAGCCTCCGTAGGATGGCCCAAGGAAAAAGCTGCTGTCATTAATGATCAAAATGACATCCTTGTTGTCAGAGATTCAGAGCTGTGAAAGCAAGCATCGCTTCATGTTCTGGCTTTTACCTAACTGCTGCCTGGTTTTGGCACATGCTGCAGCTCTAAAACAGCTTTATCTAGTGGGGGAAAGCCTGGGATCCTGGGAGGCTTTGACTCTTCTTTTCCCCAAAAACTCCTTTCAGCAGACACTTACCCACTATCCCGAAGGACAGGACAGTAGAGAGTACAAGTTTCATACTTGAGCCAGGAATCAGGTGCCGAGGAGGGGGTTGCAGCAGCCTTGGTCACAGACTGTCCCCTCCAAGTCTGTGATGGCTCTGGAACCGCTTTCTCCCCCTTTTATAGAGGAACAGCCCTGGCTGTGTTTGCAGAAGCAATGACCTAACACAGTTTGTCCTTCCTTGTTTCTCAATAGCTCCTAAATCGTCCCCCTCCCTGGATCAGCCCACTTTTAGGAAGCCTTTCACTTTGGCACTGAACCCCCTCTGCAGGCAGGAGTCAGAGCAGGGTAAGGTGCTTTTCACATTACAAAGGCTTTCAGATGGAAAATTCCCAAGTTGTGACATTTGAATTCCCCTGCATGCTGAAACACCACAGGAGGGGCTATTTTCTTTGTGCTAGCCACCCCCTGCCTCGCACAGCCTAATTTCAGAAAGTCCCTGCTGGATCCAGCCCTGGTTTTTTGCACATTTGGCAGTAACTGCTGCTGTCATGCCCATGCCATGCTTGAAACACCCTGAGTGTCTGCCTGCTCCTTTGCGCTTCCTTAACAATGTAAATGTTCCTTACACATAATCTGGTAAACATGTTGCACAGGCAATGAGAGTCAGTGGCAGTGACCAGACAGCTCAGTGTCTGCCCTGCAGCCAGAAGGAAACATCACACTGCACTTTCATTAAATGCTTGGAATGAATTTGAGAAGAAGTGCTGAGATTAGCAGTCACCTTTCTCTCCCTTCCTCTGCAAAACCTCTCCATCCTTATCTCCCTGCAGCCAGGACCAGTGGGATATGGCTAGGTTTACAAAGGTCTGCTTTCGTGATGCTGTCCCAGGCTCAATGTCCCAATCTTTGCTGTAGGCTACAAGACCAGCTTCAGGTTGAGAGTCCCTGGACCACATCAGTTAGCCCACAAGCCCTTGCAGCATCCCTAGGCAGCAGCTGCCAGGGCTGGTCTAGTCACCACATCTACTCAGCACAAGATACATGAGTGCTATAGGAAGGCCAGCAGTGAGGTTCAGCTTCCAGGCTTGCTCTCAAGAGTACCAGCCTTCCTTTCTGATCTTCTGGATCCCCTGCACAGGTTCTTCCTCTCTCATTGCCTGCACCCTCCAGGCGGCAGTGTCTTGGGCTTGCCCACAGTGGGCTCCTGGATGAGCTTGGCTGGAAGCAGCCTGGATTGGCTCTTCTCCCTGCTCCCAGCAGGCTCAGGGCACAGTGACCTGCAGGTGGCCAGAGCAGCTTCAGTGCAACTGGAATTGCAGTGTCAGGTCAAGGATATGGCTCTACAAATTGACTCTTAGAAGGGGGCTGCTGGAGAACTTCAGACAATAACCATCTCCACCATGGCACTATAAACCTGCTCCACCTGTGACTCTGACTGCTGGAGATCCCTACTGGCTCAGTGAGAGGCACTCTTGGCCATGCTGGTTATTTCAGCATCATCTTTAGAAGTTCCTTCAGCATGCCTAGTACCTATTTTTCATCCTTTCACCTGCTTTCCCAGAAGAGCAGCTCTTCCTGTGTCCAGGGCATCTCCAAACATATACTGCAGTGGGAGTTGAGGGGAATGACTTGCTCCTACTGCAAGCCTTCCTCCCTTGGGTAGCCATAGCAATGCCCCCATCCATGGGAAGAAGAGGCAAAAGGACTCACAGGAGGCTGTCCTACCTAGATCTTTCATAGCTTTTTGTCAATTTGTTCCAAAATGCCTCTTCAAAGAGAGATCCTGATGCACTCTCTGTGTCTTACAAGGAAATGGCTGTGATGTGGTGAAATAATGGGAGATTTTCACTCTACCTCTCTTTCCCTTTCCCTCCTAGATGACATCAGGGTAAATCCAAGTGAAGATTTGGATTGCAATAGATTCTATTGTTTTCCTCTTGTCCTCCAGCCTTTACCAGTAATCTCCTGAATTTCCCAGCGTCCAACCACCAGTCATCTGTAAAATCACTGGCCACACACAGAGCAACTTCTATACCTCCTTTTGATGCTACCAAATCCTACCTTTTTCCATGATTGATTTTCATTCACCTCCTGGCCTGCATCCATTTTGTGGCTACTCTTCAGCATCTTTGCCTCTCCTGTGGCCAAGTTCCACCACTCCATCCTGACAGAGCAGCTCTGGAGAGAAGAAACTCTTCCAACATGCAGCTTTGTTAGAGGTAGCCAGTGGCAGAAGCACAATAGATTGGTGATGTATCCTCTAGGCTATCTGGGCTTGAAGGCTCAGTTCTTTCCAAAGGACCCAATAGGACCCCACAATGGTGTGAGGAGTACATCACACCAAAGAAAACCTTGGATGCAAAGAGAAAAGTACTCTGGGTGGTCTCCAGCTGCAAAATGCTTTCCATTTGGAGGCCAGGAAGGACAAACTTCTTGATGCAATCAACTTCTTCCCCAAACAGTCAGGGAAAAAAACTATCAGAAAATGGCTTTTCCAAATTTTGTGTTAGAAAACGCATGCTTATTCACCCAGTGGGCTCTCTCTCACTAAACACACACACATGCCTCTCCAAGTTCTAGTTAGATCCATACCTCACTGCCTGGCTGCACAGTTGTGTGCATAAAGAGAGCCCAAATGTCTGTATCTGACTGACTAAGCTAAGATTGAACAGCAAGGGCCAATTACAGAATCACAGAATCAGACTAGGGGTTGGAAGGGACCTCTGGAGATCATCTAGTCCAACTTTCCTGCAAGAGCAGGATAACCTAGAGTGGGTTGCACAGGATAGTGTCCAGTTGGGTTTTGAATATCTCCAGAGATGGAGACTCAACTCCATCAACCTCCCTGGGCAGCCTGGTCCAGTGCTCTACCACCCTCAAAGTAAAAAAGGTCCTCCTTATATTAAGATGGAACTTTCTGTGTGCTAGTTTTTTCCCGTTACCTCTAATCCTGTCACTGGGCACTACAGAAAAAACACTGGCCCCATCCTCCTGATACCTACCCTGTAAGTATTTAGAAGTATTGATGAGACCCCCTTTCAGTCTTCTCTTCTCTAGGCTAAACAGCCCCAGCTCTCTCAGCCTCTCTGCATAAGAGAGGTGTTCAAGTCCCCTAATCATTCATACTAATGATGGAAATTCTTGTTTTCTTTCAAGGTAAGAGGTCAGTGCTCTGGCTCATGTAAGCAAGATCAGCTTTACCACAGAGGACAGAGCTAAGCCAGTGCCTCACAGACTTTGTCCTTTCAATCCAGAAAGCATCAGGTCTTCCATAGCCTACAACTTCATGAAACGAGCTGAATTGTTATTACAAATCACAAGTTCGTTGCATTGCAACACTACAGATCCTAGCTGTTCTGTTTTCAGAAAGAGGATGCTGCTAAAAATCACATGAGTGATGAAGAAATACAAATTAACACACCCTTCGACCAACCACGGATCACTGGTGATGTTTAAATACATCTGAACCCCAAGAAAAGAATAGGGCTTGGCCCCATGCTAAGTAAAATTGAAGGTAAAACAATACTGCTTGTTTCTACATCTCATTATGGCAAACCATGCTGTGGTTTGTGGTTGACATGAGGCTAGACTGGAGTTTTTGTTGTCCTAAGGGAAGGGAATTTGCTGTAATTGGGCTGGGATAAAGTTAGAGCTGGCATGGCTGTCTGGGAGAGGGCTTGGCTTTATCACATAGCAGAGCTCATCCTGGAGCCAGTACAGCTCAACAGAGGCTGGAGCCAGATTCTGGTGGTGTGTACATGTGGGGAAAACATTAACCAGGAAGAGGGAAAGCTGTGATGTCACCACACCAACACAGGCATCTCACCCAACTCTTTGGAGCAGTTATTTCCACAGAGGTGGAATAGGTGCTCCTATCCAGCACCTTTGGAGAAAATGCTGCTCTTCCCATGGGTCACCAGGCTGGCAGTTGTGTGATGAAGACCCAGCTCACCTTGAGATATTAAAGAGAAAAAGGACTGAAACTGAAAGGGAAGAAAAAAAGGGATCAATTGAACCTCAAGGTGGGATGGGCTGAGGGAAGAGGGCACTGTACATACACCAGGACTTTGGGCATGTCTCTAGAGTTGGCTTGTTTCCCTCTATAAAAGGGAATTTGTAGTTTGTAGCTCAGAGAAGGTTGGAGCCTGCTCACAACAATGATGTCAGCTTGGTCAACCATGAAAGCTGGGCTCAGGTTCTTGTCCTGGCCTGGCACAACAGCTCACATTACAGCAGATGAAGACAAGAAGACAAGCCTGATGGGACATCATTTTCCCAGACCTTCTTCTCTACTGCTCTGTTCATAGCCCAAGGTGAGATGTGAGACTGAGACTAGCACTGAACTGACAATATCTCCCATCTCAAAAGTCCAGAAAAGAGCCACAAAGATGGTCAGAGGGTTGGAACACTTCTGTAAAGATAGGCTGAGAGAGTTGGGGCTGCTTAGCCTGGAGAAGGAAAAGCTCTGGGGTTTATAGGAAAGATGGAGACTTATTACCAGACCCTGTAGTTACAGGACAAGGGGCAATGGTTTTAAAATGAAAGAGGGTAGATTTAGATTGGATATAAGGGAGATATTTTTTACAGTGAGGATGGTGAGATACTGGAACAAGCTGCTAAGAGAACTTCTGGATGCCCCCTCCCTTGAAGCGTTGGTTGGCCAACCTCATGAGGTTTTCAGCAACTTGATCTAGAGGAAGGCATTCCTGTCTGTAGCAGGTGGGGTGGACCAGATAGTCTTTAAAGGTCCTTTCCAACACAAACCATTCTGTGAGTCAATGTTCAGATATGCAGGAGGGGCAGGGAGAAGTCAGGGGGCTTCTGCAGAGCTGACTTACCCAGTCAATGTAAGCATTCAGAGGAAATTGAAGCCCTTCTGTCCAATGCCAGGTCTCTCCTGGAAAATGGAATCACTGACTCGTCTCCTGGAGCCCAGGTCAGCATGGGGCTTGCAGAAACTGCAACAGAAACACTGTTGGAGTGCCAGCTCAGTGACTCTGGCCATGGCTAACGGTGGACTGGGACCAGCTTGGCATTCCTTGTGGCTCCCAAGGCCTGACAGATATCTGCAAAGCTGTGGCTGTCTTTCCAGAAAATGCTTTCAGCCCCTGTTTGGACCTACAGGTCAATTTTGAGGTTGTACTCTAACTCCAGAACCATTGCACTTACTCTGTTTTTCAGGAAATGCCACAAACCAGTTTCCCCACTAGTCAGGAGAAATACTTGGTGTCCGGTTTTGACTGTGTTGCAATATGCTGTTTTCTACCTGGGACGAGCTGAACTGGCCACTGGAGAGTGGCAGCTGATGTTGTTTGAACCAATATTTGCTTCTAAGAATTGCTTAATTTCTAAACCACACATAGCAAACAAGGAGCTCTCTGTCATTTTAAGCAGTTCTTCCCAGCTTAGAGCACTAAGCCTGGCTGCAGAATGTGCCCTCTTGTCCAGAGCTTTTTACTATGACATGACATTACAGGTTTGCATTTTTAGGTTGGAAACTGATGTCAGCTTGACAGCCAGGTACCAGCAATTTGACCCTTTCTGCCTTGCACAGCAGCTCTGCAGGACAGTGCCACTGCCCCACATCCTCTCCATGCACATTCTCCTCTCCAGCAAACAGCAATTGGTCCAGAATCAATGAAGGAACTGGTTTTCTGGACCTCTTCTCTCAAGCAAGCCACTATTAACTCCCCAGCCCCCTTGCTGAAGGCTGGAGTGGTTTCTGCTCTGCCACACAGCCATCCACGCAAAACTCACCCTCTCAGATATGCAATTAGTGCCATTCCTCCTAACGAAGGATTCCAGTTTGCTTAATTAACCTAAAGGGTAACAGGATTATCTGTTAAACAAGCATCTGTGCAGCCTTGGGAGCCGTGATATTCTTGAAGGGCTTTTGGAAGGGAAGGCAGAAAAACATAGTGGGTTTATCATTCCTGCTGAAGACACACTTGCAAATAGAGCTTGATAACATTCCCCCCCTGCCTCCCGTGTGTTTTCCAAAGACCTGTGGGAACAAACCAGTAAACACTGATAGCCAGGAAAGAAAGAGCAGAAGTGCCATCTGCCCTGTCTGGCCACAGCACCCTCGTCTCCTCTCCCACAGGACCCACAGGTGTTGCACTAGTAGTTGCACAACTCTTCTGTCCTTAATATGGATGTGTTCAGCTCTGTGGGACATGCCAGACAGTTTCCACGGGAGCATGTTCCCACAACAAGATGCTGGACTATCCCAGAGGATGTGGCTGGGAGAAACAGTGGCTTATTTCCAGGGGAGGAGGAAGCTGTGGCTCATGTGAGCCTCCATGCACACATCCAAGGACAATGTGTGAGTGGGGATGTTCCCTTGCTGTCACAGATCCTAGGTCACCAGGATGGGGACAGAGGCAAGACAGTGGTGGAGCTAATCAAGAAGCCCACATGGTGAGAGGGGAGCAAAAGCAGAGAAGCACAAGGTGCAGCTGGAGGCGAGCCCCACCACCACAAGTCTGAGTCCTACATCTTTGGTTGCCAAGGGAGCAGGGGAACATCACTGAAGTAGGCAGAAGGAAGCTCCTGGCAGATGCAGCCAGCCTCCAGCCTTGCTTGAGGAGCAGCCCTGCAGGGGCAGCAGAGGGATGCTGGTGATTTGGTTGGACCAAGAGTGACTCTGCAGGAGATGTGGGCACAGAGCTGCCAGTGGGAGCAAGTAGCAGAGGCCAGCAGGACAGAAAAGGAGAAAACAAGGCGAGACAGCAAGAAAGGAAGACTTGTGAACTGGCTTTGTGAAGCAGCACCAGCAGCACAAGGCCTGGGGCAGGAAGTGCTGGACTGCTAGAGCAGCTCTCACTGCTGGACGTGGCCCAAGGAGCAGGAACTGAACCTCTTGTCCTCTGCAGGCCACAGGCAGCCTGACTGGGCTGGCACAGCCACCCACCACTGTGCCCAAGCATTGTGTTCAGCTGTTGAATAGCCACTCTGGTCAGAAACTAGATTTGGTCATTAAATGAATGGGAAAAGGGTCAGCTCAGCAGTGGGTCAAGCTGAACTCTGCCACTTGCTGTTCAACACCTTTCCAGTTAGTTAATTCATGGTAATCATTAATAACAAGCCCCTGTCCATATGTGGAGCCTCACAATAGCTAATTTTTAAACTGTCATCACAACTACATGCTGTTGCATATGTCCTGGTTGAAGACACCTTCCCATTTAAACACTCTTGTGGCCAATACATTTCCTCACTGATTAACAGTAGTTTTGAAACCACCAAAAAAATCTGTTGGCCAGCATTCCCTTCCATTTTATGATTTTAAAGCAGCATTAAAGAGAATAAATGGAAAGAAGGCTTCAGAATAACAGTAAGGCTAAGCAAGGCTTAGTCTTTATTGGAGACCCTTTGAACTCTAATTAAATTAATTTTCCTTCTGCTCTTGAGATTTTCAAACACAGATCTGGCAGTTCAGCAGTCACAAGCCATGGAAATATTTCACTGTTTGAAGGTCAGTAGCTAAGTACAACTAAATACTTGACTCTGAACTTGGGAGAGCATCTCTTCTCTGCCAGCACTGTTAACCACCATACTGTCAGTGGAAGATCGCCTCTGCCCAGGGGTCTCTAAGGAGCCCATAGGTGGGCTTGAGCTTTCAACCCCTGCCAGTGTTGGTGACCAGAGAAAGGCCTGCCTGCCCAGGGATCTCTGAGAGGCTCACAGGCAGTCTTGACCTTTCAGTTCCTCCTCTCCTCCCCAAGCAGTAAAGCAATTTGTTTGCAGGACACTGGTCAAGATATTCTTATCATAATAAAATCTGAGGGGAAGAGTTCCTCCTGTCCTCATTGCTCCACTTCCTTGTTGCCCAGGGCTGGCACAGCCCTGAAAGCACTGCTGGACCCTGGCTCTCAAACCACCTTGTACTTTCCAGTAATTACTGTTTTGCAATGTGGAAAATAAGAAAAGTCTTTGGACTATTAAGAGCTCTGGAACAAGCAAAGAGGGGGGAGCAAAAGGCCAAGCTGAGCAGATTGCTGAGGGCCTTGAGTCTCCTGTGGCATTTTAATCCTCCCAACATTTCCAGCTGCAGGGATAAAGAAGCAGAAATCCTAGGCAGAGGTATGGGGGCTTGAGGGCACATGTCTAGCTGGGGCTGGGAGCTCTGGGGTGGGATGGTCAGCAGCACATAGCAGCCCCCTCTCAGAGCCCCTGCAGCATCATCCATCAGCCCCCTGCCCACACATTTTGCTCATGCAGGTGCCTCAGCACTGGTGAAAGGGATGACAAAGTCTATCTGAAGTCTGGCATGGCCTTAACAGCTCCTGAAAACTGTTGCAAGAATAAGGAAGTAACCAGAAAAACTTCTTGCTTCAGATGCTTTGCCAAAAGTTGCATAAGGTGGGAAAATGTGGCTGTGCTCTGTAGGTGCAAAGATTGGTTATGTTATAGACAAAGGGTGCTGTATGAGGAGAGATGGCCTCATGCCACTGAGCCTGAATCATAGTGAAAAAGAAAAACAAACTCCTTTTGGGGAGTCTGGTCACTGGCAGTGACTGAGGGTCTCAACACAGCCATTTCCACAGCCTTGCAAGACCTGAGATCTGTTCTTCTCCCCTTCACCAGAGGTGGTTTGGCCTTTCAACAGGCACCACTCTGATCACCAACACCCTTCTTTCATCATCTGTGTCTGCCAGTGGCATCTGCTGCAGGCAGAAAGCCCTGCCACTGTTCTACCATGTCAAACTCTGATGGACACAACAGCCAGAGTGCACCAGGACCACATGCTGAGAGCAGAAAGAACAAGCTTTGGAGAAACAGTGGTCAGCTGTGCAGGGCTCCAAGAGACATCCCTCACCTAAAGGCATTACCACCTCTTACAACCCCATCCTCCCTCATTTTCAGCCTCACTGGGTGCCCACCCCCTAAGTCCCTGCCTGGGCAATACTGGAGGAACACTAGTCCCCAACTCCACCACAGCTCTGCCCCTGCCTGGCCATGGCCCTGATGATCCAGATCCCAACACACAGATAGACTTCCTAGCCAGATCTTGGACTTGCTTGGTCACTGCAGACCTGCCTAGTGGTCCTGTGCTGTATCTGACCCTGCTACAGTCCCAGACCTGATCACAACCTCAGACCTGCCTTGTCACCAGCAACTTCCCAGGGGATCAGGCCTCTGAGCTGACCCCCACTGCTATCCCAGGGCCCATTCTCCTCATCTTGCATGGAGACAGTGACAGAAAAGTCCCCTGCCCATCCAGCCATGCCATCATGCTAGGCTCCCCATCCCTCCAGGAGCAGTCGGACACATAGGAGACAACAACATAAAGCTATCTCCTGGTTAGACTAGAAAATGGAAAACAAGACCCCAACTGCCTTGTAGGGCAGTAAGCCTATATTTCAGTCTCTTTACAGCCCACTTTATCCTAGGCAATTATTTTTTTGTATGCAGCAGTAAAGATTTTCACATTGAACCACACATTTCTACCGAGTGCTGTGCCTCTCAAAGGAGTCCCACAGCACTGAAATGACATCAGCATCATCTCTTATAAACACACCATGGAGAAATAACATGAACAAATAGAAGGAAAGGCTTTATGGAGATCATATTACAAACAAGATACTTATTCCCCTCACATATTTCCCTTGAGCTGGGAAATCCCCATAAAAAAAAAAAGGCTGGCCTTTAGTCAAGGGCATCAGACTTGTGTAATGATGATGAGCTCCAGACAAGCTGGAATTATCAACTTGTGTCTTCTTTCTTGTCTACTACAAGGGATGTTAGGACAGATTTTAAGAGCACAGCAGCAAACAGCTTCTCAAGGGAGCATTTTACACCAGAAAAGCAATCATCTCTTTACTTATTAGCATATTTCTATTACTAACACTTGCATGCACTGTCTATGACAGAGGAGATAATAAATTGGAGAAGTCAAAAGAAAGAGATCATCTTGCTCTCTTTTAGCCTTCTACAAGTTAAACCTGGGTTTTCTCCATCATCCCAGGGGGTAGACATCCTCAGAGGCAAATTCACCCACTATAGCAGATGTAGAACAAAATAACCTGTGGATGTGGTAGAGGACACAGATGGTAGCTTAGACACAGCACCTACCTGCCTGGTGTCTAGGGGAGGTTATTCCCACCTTCAGCAATCAAAGCTGAATTAAAGGATTAACTGATTCCAAGTCAAGCTGACCTGATGTTAAGGAGAGACACAGGTACATGGAGCAGTTCAGGGTTCAATCTACTGTTCTCACAAATGCCAAAGTACAGGCTGCTCATTTATCAGGCAGCCATGGTGCAGTTTCTTCTGGTCACAGGTGACCGCTTAAAAATAAAAGAGGTGGGGGCAAAAAGGTAGAGGCCAGACTCCTGTGGCAGGGACATTCCCCCCAGCTGGGGCATCTCAGTGGAGAACTCAGGGATGTAGCCAGCTCCTGTCCCAGCTCATGCTCTGCTAGCACACAGGGTCTTGGCTTGAGGGGACAAGCCAGAGATCAGTATCCCAACCTAAACCTTGAATGTAACCATCTCTTGAAGGTTTTCAGAGGGCTGCTGAATTCATTAAACTCACACTCCTGCACCTGCAATCCTCAGCAGCAGGGTCCTGAGCCAAGAACCAAACTCCAGCATCTTGGGCACAAGACACAGCCCTCCTCTCCAGCAACAGCTATTTCTGCTTATACAGCTTGACCTGGGACTGCTTTTTGAGCTCTAGTACATGCCCAGTTTGATGAAAGATCCCAGGGGTTTTTTTGTTTGTTTTCTTTAACTCAGCCCTTACCTAGTTCACAATTGTCAAGCTCTCATGTTCATGCACCACTTTGATAGTGAAAAGGAAAGCAGGGGAGATCTATAAGATCATGATCTGTAAGATTAGCTAAAGTTAAGGAGCAATATAAAGATGGAGGAAGGTCTTATGCACTATTACCTGTTGTTGGCATGTCCAAAACAAAATAATGCTCCCAGATCAGTTGAGGAACATCTGGGAAAAGATACAAGCTGCATCAACAGAAGGACAGTGGCCCAAAGGTCTATAAATGCTAATATCCATTTCCTGGGGCACAGGTGCTGTTGTGGAGGGACATCATGCCAACCCCTACCTGGAGCTACCACACATGGAAGCACACATACCATCCTCCAGAGGTGGTCTTCAAACTCTCCGAGGCTGGTGGAAACCACTGCAGCTACACAGACACCAGCAGAACTCTTCCATTCCTTGTGATCTGACATGTTTGTAATTTGTCCTAGGCCACTTTATACCATACATATATCTATGGCTTCCCCCTTTTCTCCTTTCAATGCCAAACAGCCAGAAGTTCTCTAATATCTCTCTTCTGGGGATCAGTTCCTCTTAACTTCTTCCCAAACTGAACCTGCCTTCTCCTTATTCAGAAATTGCCATTTCAAAGATGGGATCAAGAGATGTGACGAATGGAAGGCTCCTTCTGGGATGTGGTGTCCCAGTAGACTGTTTGCAGCAGTTTCTATTCCATTTTTCCCTGCTTCCCAGATGGTTAAATTGCTGAGCCTTGCTGAACAGGTATCTCACTTGGTCTACCTTCAGCATAGATCTTCTCTCTGACAGGGGAAAGACATCTAGAGTCCATGCTGCTGCATGACCAGAGCCAATAGTGGTAATATGTATCCCTATGCCTGGACACTTCTCCCTTGGACCAACACTGCATAGCATCTACATTTCCCTCAGCCTTGTTTTGCAGAGAATTAGTTGTTTCCTAAATATCAGCTGCCATCTCCTTACAGCATCCCAGGGAGAGGCCAAAAAGAATGCATCAACCCAACACAGCTTCATGTCTGGTGGGACAGGAGCCCCTCCAAGGTGTCTAGCCAGCTGTCCTGGGTCAGCCTATTGCAGAAGATACAGAGCATAAGCATGAGAAAGAACCACAAAGCAGCAGATAGAAATAAATGGCCCAGAGGAAGGTCATTCCCTTGGCCCAAGGCAGAGAAAGGGATCCAAAGCCAAGGCAGCAGAAGCAAGGGGAGCACAAGTTGTAATACATGATCCCCAGAACAAAGTTCAACCCAACTGTAGCCTAATGTATCCCCTCTGTACAAACAGCTGCTGCTTGCTCAGCAAACACACCTACCCCAACCCTTGCTGCTGCAGCCTTGGCCAGGATTTTTGGAGGAGGGGATGTTTTAACAACTGAAAAAGAGCTGGTATTTGGACCACTTGTGCAACTGTGGTGCTGCATCGGGGACGTGGGGGTTATACCTTCACATACACCCACAGTGCACTCCATTCCCTCACTGAACCACCATTGTCAGTCTTCAGAAGTGCAACCAGGAATGTCCTTTCTCTGATAGATGCAAGACAGTCCATAGTGGGACTTGGTAAAACACTCATGTCCAACCCACAGCACACGAGGGGCTCCATCCCCACCTTCTGCAGCTCCTTGGCTTTCTGTAGGACTATGTTTGTGCAACAGTTGTGCACTTGGACCCCCCGGGAAAAATGTTTCCTCAGACTCCACGAGAAGAGAGACAGCTCTCTAGGCCCAGGAGCAGAAAGGACATCAGAGATGTCAGGGCAGGAGGAAGGAATGAAGGCAACCACAGAGATGGTGTAGTGTGAAAGAGCCTGTGCTCATGTGCAGGAAGGAAAAGAGTTGATTGTGCTCCTCATCCTCACCAGGTCCTCAGGGCTGCTGCATCCACCTCTATCATCTCCTCCTGCCCCACAGGTCTACATGGTACACCCACTCTGGCTCCTGAGACCACAACATGATGCTCTCAGTCCCCAGACCCTATCATATCTCTGATGAGTCACAGCTCTCCTCACACATAGACTCTGGACCCAAATCTGTCCCTTTGAACCTCCGACCCACTGCTGCCAAGAAGAAATGGCAATGGCAGCCTTGGCCCAGCACGTAGTGCTGTTTGAACAGCCCTTGCTCAAACACAATGGCCAGAGCTGGCTCTGCATGGGGTGCAGCTCTCCACCAGCAATTCTGCTACCTCTCTTCCACCCTGACCTGCTGCCTTAGCAGGATTACAATGCTGCATTGTGCACGTCCATCTCTGCTTCAGTGCCTGCAGGAGCTTCCAAGCAGGTGTCCACAGTTCAGCTGTGGAGGAAGAAGGTTCATACTCCTCTGTAACTCCCTTGCTCCTCAATTAACCCACAGTATGTCACAGGGCACTGAGAGCCAAATTAGTTTAATTATTGCAGTTGTATATGCTAATTAAGCATAAACCTCAGACCATATTGTACAGTGGGGCTTTGCTAGTCTTGGAGAGGCAACAGTGACTTGGTCAATGTTCAAGCCCTGGATATCTTTGTGTCAACACTGTCCTGAAGGTGAGAAATGATGGGAATGTGGTTTATCTACAGCCTCAATGCCAGCTGAGCTGTGGTAGAACCAAGCAGAGAGCTTGGGAGCTCCAATAGGAGCCTGACCTACAGCTGTTCCTGTAAGCAAACATTTCCCATTTACACCTTGACCCATGAACCCCCAAAAGCAGCACCACTGCACACAAAAGCAGCATAAATAAAACATTAAACAAATAGATCCATCAGCAGGCACTGGGTCTCCAAAGGAGCCACTCTTCTTGTAGGGAAGCTCCAAGTCCAGAGTCCTTCAGGCTAAAGGGAGAAGTGGCAGACCCCTACCTTTTGTATACATTATGTGTGCAATGGAGTAGATTGTATCAACAGGGCATCAGCTTTTCTTTCATAGTTGAAAGTGCCACACACTCACTCAACTGGTGAGGATCAGCACAGCTCAGACCTGAATGCTTTTCTGTGAGGATTTGACTCCAAAAGTCCTTCCTTCTTGGGATGAGGAGTTTGGTGGCAAAGGAGCCAGGCCAAAACAGACCAGCACATGTCTGTGGAACAGCACAGTGCTGTTGGAGCCACAACATGGCACTTCCTGTGAACTTCAGCTACTTTGTAGGCTTCCACCACCTGCAAATTAATTTTTTTTTGCCCTGAAAACCTTTTGGCCATGGTAACAGATTCCTCCATTGCAACTGGGGATAGCAAATGCAAGCCACAGGGTCTTTTTTCCTACAAAAATCAGCTCTGATCAGGAAATACTCGATTGTGCCTGTTCTCTGGGCAGCTACCTGCAATTTCCACGTAGTTTTGATGACCCCTGCAGGGACAAGCAGTAAAAAGTCCTGAGGTTTAACCCATTCCTTACCTAGAAGAGCTGTGGTGTGGCCATGGGCACTGTGGTTTTTGTAGGGGACACCTATTAAGGCTGGCCAGTCTCTCCTCTCCAGGGAAGCAAAGATTTAATACTTGCAGGAAGCTCCTGAAGCTCAAGGTCCTTGTTCAGAGAAGGATCACTGCTCTCAGTGACATCCAGCTGTGGTTTGGTATCAATGGAGGAACCAGATACAGCATCTGCTGCATGGAAATCACTGCAGAAGAGACACAATATGAGTGCATGCATATTGCTGACAGCACAGAGTGGTGCTGGCTGTGTCCAAGGACATGTCCTGATGTTTTACATCTTTCCCTTGCCTTTGACATACAGCAGTCCTCCATCCTGCTCAAAATATCCAGATCTCTGGATAGATGCTTTCAAGCTCATCATTCTACATAACCATATGTTATGTAGCCACTGCTTTTTTGCCTTTCCCTGGTGGGCACTCTTTATTCTCCATGTCCTTCAAGGACACTAGCACTAGTCCTCTTGTTTTCCTTCTTGATGATGGGTCTCCATAACCAAATTCCCAACAGATCTGACATAAACTCACAAAAGGACTAACATTCTTTGTATAAGAGGAGGTAGCAACTCTGCTCTCATGACCTATAGGAAAATGTAAGTGCAAATCCATTGCTTCAGCATCCTTCCTCTTACTGAACTGAGGCTCACTTGCACACTGCAGGGACTTTGGGAGAGCAGAGCAAAGTCTCAGGTCCCCTCTTTCAGACATGAAGAGAAGATGGGAAGATCTGATTTAACTGTTGACACCTCGTCCAGCACTAGCTGGCCATGATCCATGGCAGTCATTACATTTCATCATGGCTGCAGGTATCCCTAAGATGAACTGAGCCAATGTTTTAGGACATCTCAGACTAAAGCCTGTTAAACAAATACCTAATGGCACACCCTCTGCTGTGATGCCTTCCCTGCAGGGTGCTCACTGGAACACTACAGTATCTCTGTATGCACACTCCATCACTGCCGATATTTTCCTTCTTCTGATCTTGTTATGGCAGGACAAGGGCTGCAGCATGACCTTGCAAAGACATCACAGTCAGCAGGGCAGGTATGCAAGGAATACTTCCCTTTGAGACTCAGCAGAGCAGCCCATCTTGGCCATCACCTTCAAGGGATGCCAGGTGAAGCCAGGGTAACTTGCACTTCTCCACCTTTGGGATAGCTTTTTAGTACTCACATGCCAATGCTGTAGCTTTCCTAGAAACCATAAAAATCTCTCCTAGATTTCACTCCTGGTTTTGGTAGATTGTTTTTTCACCAGGTGAGGCAATGACATTTATCTAGGCACCCTCTCATGCTTTCCATAAATAGGACGTGACATCAGACCATGAGTTCCCCACCCTGTTTGCCTGCTGATTTGTTTCAAAAGGCACTTGCTCTGTAAACACCTACTCCACCTCATTTTCCCTCAGTCAACATGGCTTTTCTAGCAAGGCTTTCTCTGAAAACCATTTCCACTATCCATTTCCAAGGCAGAGCCAGGCCTGGACCCAACACTTACACACTCCTCCAGGTCAGATGCAGCTGCACAGGACTTCCACTGTCCATGGAGTGTCCTAAAGATGTTCTTGGCCATCCCCAGGTCAAACAGAGCTTCCTAAACTTGGCAGCAGCCTCCTTTCCCCCTCTGCTCAGTATTAGTGAGGTCACATCTGCAGTGCTGGGTCCAGCTCTGGGATGCCTAGCACAAGAGAGAGATTCATCTTCTGGAGCCAGTCTAATCCAAGGCCACAAAGCCAATGAGGAATCTGAAGCATCCTTCACATGAGTGGAGGCTGAGAGAGGTGCAGCTGTTCAGACTGGAGAAAAGTAGTCTCAGAAAGACCTCATAGGTGTGTATGAACGTCTGATGGGAGGGAATGAAGATGAGGGAGCCAGGCTCTTCTCAGTGGAGTCCAGTGACAGGACAAGAGACAATGGGAGCAAAATGCATGCAATTCACTTCTGAGCATGCTAAGGAAAGCCCTTGGTGCCTTGGGGTTGGGATGCCCACTTTCATTTCTGCTTCCAGACACATACAGACGGACCAGCAAGTCCTCCTAGTAACAGGTAAGCTGGTGGAGAAGACGACAGTAACAGTGAGAGTCATCTGGAATTGTTCAGAATATCCTAGATCCTATAAGGCCCTGAGTGATCTGATCTAATGTCAAAGGCACCTCAAAATATACAGGTCTTTCAGTGTCTAAGTGCTGCTGGCCCTGCAGGCTTCAGAGGCTTCAAGACAAAGCCCAGGTTTGTGAAGGATCATTGTAATCTTTCGAAGGTCTCTGGCAATGAAACAAAATCAACTGAAAAGAAATGGCAAAGCCTGTTCCCAAGGTGAGTGGAGATGTGTGCTGTTACTCAAAGGCTTCTGATAAGGCGACTGAGATTAAAGAACAAATAAGTGCATGGTAAGGGCAAAGTCCCAATGCAAACCAAAAAGCATACAGCCAGAAGCAAAGATACACTTCTCACCTAAACATGAGCACATCCAGCTACTCTTCATACACAAGAGGGGTTCTGCCTGGTGCTGGCACAGGCTCTGCCTCATTCCCTCTGGGACAAGGTCCCCACACCAGCAGGGATCTCATACAGCCCAGAAGCCACAGCACATCAGCACTAGTCCTGCACTTGGCTCTCTCCACACTTTGCTTTCCACTTCCCAGCCAGCTGCATGTGCTCCCATTTTTCCCTGAGCATCCTTTCAGAGGGACCTAGTATTGATGGGCATGTTCACCACAGAGCAAGCTGACTTAATGTCCCAGGAGAGCTGCTGAAGTTAATGGGAACTAATGAAATGGGCATGCCTCACTCACTGTGCAAAGTGGTAGGCACTAATGGACCAGCAGCTGCCCAGCAGCGGAAGGGGAGGCTCAGTGTGTGACAGATTACAAAATTACTTGGAAAGCAAACTTGCACGTTGCTGATAACGCAGTGCATTGGATTCCCCAGAGAAAGTCATCTAGAAATCAGCATGGGTCTTTTTCTGAATAGGTCTGTCTGGAAACTGGTCTGAAAAGCAAGCAGAAAAGCTGCACAAAGAGTTTGTTGAGAGTGAGTACAAAGCTCGTCCCTCTCTGAAGTTTCTCTCCATCAGAGGATTTGAAGGGAAAAACACAGATCTGGGGAACTGAGATGTCCCAGACCCTGATTTCACCAATCTGTCACTGTGTCTGGGGCTGACTCCCTGCTGGGGAGACACACACAAACCTCTTGTCTTTCCATCCCCCTTTTAGATTCAGCAAGCTCTGGGCTGCCAGAGTACAAATGAGACAGCCAAACTGACCACATATAGGTAAAATATTATGAACCTAAGTCCTTGCTTAAGCAAAGTGTACACAAAAAACATCCAAAAATACTCACCCCCCCCAAAAAAAAACCCCAATATCAACAACAAAAAAACCTCCACAGCACACAGCAAAGAAATAAAGAAGTGGGGGGGAAATAACAAAGTGATGTGAGCAGGGATAGCTTTGCCAGCGTATAGGATTTGGTCATGCTTCTCTCTTACTGAGATCAGGACATTGCTTTAAGTTGAGGTTTTATGCACCAGCTCAGGTTGTACTTCTGTGCCTGTAAAAGGAAGATCCTCAGCCACAGTTCAGCTGTTCTTGGAGAGTGGAAGGAGGCAGCAGCACTGGGTGACTGGAAACCTTAGGAAGAAGAACCTGAAGCAAGAGGCAGAGGTGAGCTTAGGGATGCTATTTCCTGATGGAATGCTGTGAGCATGCAATGAGAGATAGGCCAGTGGGTCCTGGGCAGGTAGCACAGACACAGTGGGGACCAAGGGTGGGAAAAAGGACTTTGTGGTCATCCTGGCTAAGGAATGGGATCTAGTTCAAGAATTATCATGCCTTCCCTGACTAATCTTAGTAGGAACAACCTAGCTGCCTGCACCTCAAGCCAGGCAACTCTGACTTCAGGCACCAGAACTCACACCACAGATGCAACCAGCACTACCTTCCTCACAGGAAGGCTCCTTAACCACTCACACCAGCTGGGCTTCTTTGGAGGTCTGCCCAACTATCATGGCACTGCCAAGAGGTCTTCCAGTCTCCTCTAATACGAGGTCAGTAAGGTTTTTAACTCCTGGTCCTTTCCAAGAGAATTTTACCCCTGAGTATGCCTTTGCTATAGCAGTCTGGTTTTCCCCCTCCAGCTAATGGCTTCTTCAGGAATTTAAGGAGCATTGACTGCTTCATCATCATCTTAAACAGGGTTGGGAGTACAGTATGGGATGGGAAAGGACTGGAGGCTTCCACTATTAGCTGTCTTTGGGGCTACTCATCTGCCTTCTGCTGAGATCAACCCACCCCCAGGTAGTGAATAAGCACATCACCTAGGAGTGTGCTCTTAGGTCCTAGAATCATAGACTGGTTTGGGTTGGAAAAGACCTTTAAAAGTCACCTAGTACAGCCCCACTGTAGTGCTGTAGTGAGCAGGGACATGTTCACAACTAGATCAGGTTGCTCAGAGCCCCATCCAACCACACCTTGAATGTGTCCAGGAATTGGGCTTCCACTACCTCTCCGGGCAGCCTGTTCCAGTGTTTCACCACCATCATTGTAAAACCTTTCTTCCTTATATCTTGTCTAAATCTACCCTCTTTCAGTTTAAAACCACTACCCCTTGTCCTATTGCAACAGGTCCTGCTTTATAGATTGTCCCCATTTTTCTTAGAGGCCTTCTTTGAGTATTGAAAGCCTGAAATAAGGGCTCCCTAGAGCCTTCTCTTCTCTAGGCTTAACAACTCCAACACTCTCAGCCTTTCTTCATAGGAGAGGTGTTCCAGCCCTCTCATTTTTGTGGCCTCTTCTGGACCTGCTCCAACAGGTTCAAGTCTTTCTTGTGCCGAGGACTCCAGAGCTGTACACAGTATTCCAGGTGGGGGCTATGCCTGGGGATGTTCACAAACCCCTCAGTCACCTACCCCACATCACTGTGGCACCCCAAGCAGGCTTATCAATCTCATTTTCCATAGGTCATGGCTGTACAGAGGGAAGGAGACGGGAGAAGCAGCTACCCTCAGTCCAACAGTAGAAAGGGGTTTGATCTCTGCAAACAGTGAGTTCACTCATGGCCCTCACCTAGCCCTAGACTCCCAGATAAGCTGCCAGCCTGGCTAGAAAGCCAGAATGCAGGATGGGTGGAGAACACGACAGCCCCACAGTACACTTGTGGTTTTGATGAGGTTGACAGGGAGAGGCAATGCCTGCCTGTGCCAGGGTGAGGGGAACAGCTTCCTGCCTGCCTTTGATGGGGGGGGTGGGGAGGAAGCTGAGCCCTTTTGCCAGAAAAAAAGCCTTGAGAAAGGCAAGGTCTGGGCTGGAAGTTAGTTATCTGTCTGGTATGCATTTCCTGAGACCCATGGGCACAGGTGAAGGGAAAGCACAAACTTCCAGGGTCCTCTCCACCTGTGCCAGGAAGCACATGGAGAGCCTGGTCCTGCAGAATGCGTGTTGCAGACCCTGAGTCACTGGTCCTCATGGCACTCATCACAGCCACACATCCTCCATCTCCACCACTTCCCCAGGTATCTGGTGCCCAAATATGAGAAGCATGTGGTCCCCCTACCTGGGCTTAGGGCTCCTGGTCGCACAAATCCATGGCTGCATTTTGCTGATGCTGTGCAGGATGCTGGGATAAACCTTGAAGGGGAAGGATGAGGAGGAAAAGCTACCGATGAGGAAGGAGACCCTGGTCCAAGGTCCAGTTGTGGACCTCCATCATAGAGGGCAGCTTCCCAGTCCTCTTTTGAGTTGTCTTACATTGACCACCAGCCAGCAAGAAGTAGACCCAGTGACCAGCTTTTTACTGCTACTGGAAAACAGTTGGTTTCCTAGCAAGGCTGTCCTGTGGCTGGTCATCCTAGTATAGCACAGGCCCAGCACAAGGAGTTGAGAACTTTGCTTGATGTCTTGCATTTGCCAATCTGAGGATGGCAAATGCAAGACATCAACATGTTAAGGGCATGATGCCTGGAGCCCCAGGTGGCTGTAGCAGCAAGTACAGTGAGGGGAAGCAAAGGAGGAGGTTGAGGATTGCCATAATTCCAGCCCGGGGTGGATGGAGCAAGGCTGCATTGGAGGGGATTAGTTCTGTGCCATGCACAGCAGCACAAACCTAAAGACTGTATCAAAGTAGGTATTATCAAGAGCTAAACTCATGACCAAACCATACCTGTCCTCAGCTTTACCAAGAATTAAAAGCAGGATGCAAGAAGGTAAAAGAAGGGACAATCACAAAGAGCAGAGTAGGAAGACATGAAGGGTAAGAGCGGAACACTGACAGCCATAGGTGAAACCAAGGAGTAAGGCAGGGACACACAGAGGTGACATGGCCACTCCCCAGCGTCAACAAGCACCCAGACAGCCTGCCCACAGCACTACAGGACATGGCAGCAGGTTGCAGAAAGCAGCTTACTGCCAGCAGCCCTCCAGACCATGGCCATGTAAAATGTACCACTGGCTGGAGCAGAGGCTGGTGACTCCCTGGGGCAGCTGTTGGAGGAGCAGGACACGGGTGGGAAGGTCCACTGCAGGCTCAGCGGCTCAGGCGCCCACCCCGGGGAGGGGCCACCAGCCACAGGCACAGAAACCAGGCTCCGGGTGTTTGCTTTCCATTCTCCCAGTCCGACAATAAGCACCCGCTCGCCAGCCAAGGCTCCAGCTCACCATGCTGAAATTCAGAAGGTATTTGATCACGTAAGTGGATTTGTTATTTATGTATTTACGTAAAATATTCTTTCCTTAAGTAAAATTCTATTTCCATCCTACCCAGAGGTCATGGTTCTCATAGGTTCCTCTGTGTTGAGATATGGTTAGAGATGGAAGTGATGATAGGAATGGGTAGAGGAGAACTTCTAGATCACTTAAATGCAGGGAGGTCTTGGCTGATGGGGCTCTCTGTCTTCTAGTGAAGCTCCAAGGGCAGCAATGCTCCCCTGTATGCTAAGGAGGGAAATACCATCTTTTGTATCACAAGGGAAAAAGAACAGCAAAGACCTTGGCAGGGCAAGTAGGATGCTGATCCCTCCTGTCTCGTCCCAGGTGATGCCTCGCTGCTCTCAACTCTGCACTCTCACCTGTGGAGTAGACATGGAGCAGAAACTTGTCTTTATGCAAGTCTTACGTGGCTAACCCAATAAATGCATCTAAGGTGAGCTAGGTTTTTCCACAGTCTCTATTTCGGAGAGGATGGTAAAGGAGTAGAGAAGGGCAAGGCTTGACTTTGCAACTGTTCCCTTTTGCTGAGGGGGAGCATTTTGGCACAGGACAGCCTTTCCACACATGCCTGCAGCACATGGGCCTTGCACACCCTGCTGCTGCACATCAAGCTGCAGTGCTAGGGGACTTGGAACCTTTCCTAACACGGCTGTTTCAAGGGTAGTTTGGGCACCGACACAGGCAGGCAGTGCCACTGTGCCCTTGCTGCACTACCTATCTTCTCCTGAGCTTCCACCAGACCACTGTCCTTGTTTTCTCCTTTATTGGGATGCAAATGAAGAAAATAGCTCCAATCACTAGTCAGAGGAAGCAAGTTACCACTGGTGTAGGTATCATGTACATTAATTTCCTGTGCAACACTGGTCGCTGCCTGGAAGCATCTCTAGCCACAGCAAAGCAATGAAGTAATTTTCTGATGCCTATCTGACTGCTGAATTCAGCCTCAACACCTCCCACAGCACCTGGCAGTTGGCTGAGACCCTGCATGGCTCAGCAAATGCCAGCCAACCACAGACTCATCCCAACTGGTGCATTTATTTTTGTGTTGGACAGGGAAAGGTTAAAAGTCAGAGGGAAGAAGGTCATCCTCTCTGCTTCAAGCAGAGGGGGAAAAGTGGAGGGAAAATCTGCAGTACCTTTGCAATCAACCAGTGCCTGCTTCCAAGCAGTATCCAAGGCACTCCCTCTCCTGCCAGCAGCAAGCAGTGAGACACAGCTAGGGGCATAATCCCTAGCAAATAAATGACCAACACATTGGGTTTTGATTAAATCCATTGAGACAGCATATGAGGATTCAGCTGCTGTGTCTCTCCTGCTGAGCCCTTGCAGCCAAAGGCATCTTTGGGATGCTACATCCATTGCTCTGATGTACAGGGACTCTTCCACCATAGCATGCCAGCAGCCAGAGGCATTTCCAAAGACTGCAGGTTGCTCTCACAGCCCGACCTGCCCTCTGGGGAAGCACTGACACCCACAAGCTCTCAGTGCATTTTGGACATCTTTCTGGTGCTTTGACATTAGGTATTTAACTCTGCCCCAAGACATCTGCACTCAGGATCTCATCCTGGCACGTTAAACTGAAAGAAAGCTGTGAAGAAGTTACTCATGGAAAGGAGTTGAGCCTTCTGAAGACTCATTGTCCTGCTGCAAATCATCCAGCCTCCAAGACAAAGGCTCTTCATGCTACATGTGCCATTTTATCCTGGTTTTGCTGCCTTCTGGGCAGTGTCTTGGCATCTCCAGCACAAACTTCAGTGGTGTCAGAGCTCTCTTTCTCAGTGCACCCTCCTTGATGCACGTGTCCCACCAGAGCTAGCCTTGAGGAAGGTCTCTGGCTTTATACCAACCTGATCAGACCCAAGCAGCCAGCAACATATTCCCTGTTCTCAACTGGTTCTTGAATCAACACAACAGCCTCAAAAGAGGCAACAGGCTAGCAACAAAAGGACCAGGTTCTTTCACAGATTCTCTACAGGTTGAAAGTTTAGTACTGACCAGGGACCTCTGTGGAAACAAGTCCAGAATTATATCTACACAAAACACAAATACTGGAGTAGCAGAGGGTGCCACCTACCTCAATGCCACTTGCCGGGCAAGTGTTGCATCATTCTGTCTTCACTGCTAGGTGTTTATGCAGAGTTCCTCAAAGAGAGAGGTTGGGTATATCCCTGAATATCACAGGTAATTAGCTCTTCATTCCCTTCTTGCCACCTCTTTTAGGCTGGCCAGGCAAACTTGTCATCAGCTGTGTCTTGAGTGATGGGAGAGATGGATTAAGTTTCCAACCAGATCTGTCCATCAGCATCACTTCATCCTGGAGCAACTCCTCCTTCAGTGACTTCTCTCTCTTTGGTGTCTCTGGCCATCAATGATCTTTCACACAGGGGTATTTCAACAAGCCTTGCCTTACAGCAGCTCTGGGGCAGCCCCAAGTTTCCTCCTCCCATTAATGTGTCTTGGCACTTCAAGTGGTGTTTAAGCATTTGGCATTTTTCTGATCTGTTGCTTGTCATACCCTTTTATCTTGCCAGGCAGCGAGTCATGTGCATGTTTCACCAGCTGCCTGTCTCTCACCCAAGCTTGGCAGTCTGATTGTCAAGTGGAAAATGAGCGTGGATGCCTCCAGGTTGCCATCAGTTTTTAGGGGTGCTGTGATGCTGACAACTAGCTTCTTCACCATGCTATTTATTACAAGCCTTTTGTCTCCTCAGTAGCACTCTTATGACCTAAGACCTCCCAGCCTGTACCCATAAGTCAATTACAATTAGTCATAATGGGCCATGATTTTTTTCTGGAAGAAATCTCATTTTTCAACAGCAAACTCAAATTCCTGAGCACTACCAATGGGATGCACACAACCACATGGCACAACCCACATTTGCATCACTGTTAGCTCATCAAGCTAGTACATCTCCCACATGTCACAAGAGTGCCCAGAGCAGAAGATAAAGCACCATGGAAATGAAGGAAATCTGGTTCAAGCAGGTCTGTGTGGTCCCAGGTCTACTCTCTTGATCTAAAACTGGCCACTGAAGGAAGCAAGCAACAACAACAAACACAGATTAGCTGTCAAAAAGTGGCTTCCAAGCAGGCTGTGCCCAAGTATCTGCTTTCATTAATTCTTTCTATCTAGATCCCTCTGTTTCCTGCTCAGCAAAGCAGCCTGTCCCTGCTCCCTCTCTCTGAGAAGGAGGAAAGCAGACATCTGGGGCTTGCAGGCTGGAGTCCCACCCAAGGAGCAGCTCATAACAGAGGACTTAACCAGATTTTCAGCACAAATCCTCTCCTGTTAAGCAACAGTAGGTTCCCTAGGTAGAAACCAGTAAAAATGAAATGCAAGCTAATACTTTTTTTCAGGGTTCTTAGTCCCCTGACTGCTCCTTTTAAGATTAAGACTATGATCAAGCTCCACCAGGGTTTGCAGCAAGCCCTACAAACAGTACAAATCCTCTGGCAATGGTTTTCATGGCCTGAACGTCCCCACATGCAACACAAACCTCCACAGCATAGTGCTGGTGACTTGAAGAAATCATGGAAATCATGCTGCCATTGTAGACACGACTGAAACAAGACTAAAAGACAGATCATGCACCAGAGAGACACAGCTGGACATCACATCTGCAGCCACAACTGAGGCCTGCACTGGTGGCAATCAACTCCAATGGCAGTCGTGGAGAGAAGGGGAGAGCAGGGAAAATGAAGTTTTATTGTCTTTGTTTATAAAGAGAGGGTCTCAATGTTTTTCAGTCAGGCAGAGGAGGGAAAATGCAAGCAGTGGCCGTTCTTGCTGCTGAACTGGGAGCTCAGGCTGTGCTGTAAGGTGTTCCTGAGCAGCTAAGGGACTTTGTGGTTATCACTGTTTACCTTTCAGTGTGATATTTTTGTCTTAGCTGGAAATTTCCACCAGGCTACACTGCTTGAGCACAGCCTCTGAGGTTCATTGGTTACTGCTGCCTCTGCACCTCTTCCACCCACGAAAATGTGACCTTGCCTTAAAAAAAATTGAATTTAAAAGTCCCAAGGAGTCTTTCTCCTTTGCCTCACACACATTTCTTCTATCTACTAATGGTCTGAAATATCTGCTTCCTTGCAGGAAGTTGAAAGCAATATACAGGTGCCAACCAGGTCGGCTCTGGGTCTCCTTCAGCCTTCTCATCCTCCTCTTGCTCACGCTTCAAGTTGTGGAGAAGCTGCAGCCTCCCAAGTAGGTCCCAAGCAGGACTGAAAACCTGCACCTCATCCTCCAGCCTTTCACTGACCACTGAGGTGGGCTCAAAACCACCCTCCTGAAAACCACCAGTGTCTTCTTTAGATGGGGAAGAAAACCCAGTGGGAGCAGACCCCTCCCGGGCTCTCACATTCAACCCCTACACCCTAGCCAGATCTGAGCCCTCTCTGAGTTCAGACCAGGCTGCTCTGGGCTTTGTCCTGGCTGACCTCAAAACCCTACAGCCCTTGAGCATCCTCCCAGCTAGGAGTCATCTGCAAACTTTACTCCAGCTTCTGCAGGCCACTTGCTCTTCTCTTTCCTTGCCTCCTCTTGCTTTGCCCCTTTCCACTAGCCCACTGTGCTCCAGCAAGACAGGGGCATTAGCACATCACTGCTGACCTGTTCTTCATTTCTTGCACCCGCTCCAACCTCCCAGGGCAGTGGTCAAGTCCTACAACCACTAGCATACCACCTAACCCAAGAAAGATGGGGGATCATGCTTTGGGGTGCCTGCAGGGAGGGTTCATTGGGCTACAGAGAATTGCCCTCTGCATGCTCCTCCCATCCTCTGCAGCACAGTCTCACGTCCTCCCTGTTACAGAAACTGTCGGTGTGAGATGGAGCGTGCCCTGCATCAGACCACAGACCATAGCCAGAAGCAGCTTCACTATGCCCTCCAGAGCCCCAGTCTGCTGTGGGAGGATGATTCCCCGCACTGGCAGAGGAAAGCCATGCCAGACCCCACTTCAACTGAGAGCACGCAGGATATTTTTCAAATGCATCTGTACTTCAGCCAGGAGACCCCATTGGAAAGCAGCCCAGGCAGCCAAGAGGAGCACTGGACATTGCAGCCAGTGGAGAGCAGCAAGAAGGTGAAAGCCCATCCTTCATCCACGAGGTTGAAATCCCAGCTTCCTGGCCTGAGAAAAGCAACCAGACAGAGTCCTTCTCCAAGTCTTCCTGGGATGGTCTCTGCACTTTGGGGAGATGCTGATGCTGTCACCAGCAAGTTCCTAATATTTGCCAACAGGATGACAGCAGAGGAGCATAAGAGAATGGCACCACCAGAAATGATGCAGATGGTGATACAAAGCCAGTCTCAGCCCCAAGCCATGAGTTTCCCTCACGATCAGTGGGGCAGCTCACTTAAGCACACTATGCCAAATTTAGGTCAACCTCCACAAGCAGAGGACTTTTACAAGACAGACCTGGATAGGGAATTCTTCCCAAGCTGGACAGAAGTCTCTAAGGTTAAGGAGGTGACACTTGGAGAAGGCCAGCAGGCCAGAGGGTTCTCCTCTCAAGAGGAGACGTGTGAGCCCAAGACTGACATTGTTTTCCTGAAAGTCCACAAGAGTGCCAGCAGCACTGTCATGAACATTCTCTTCCGCTTTGGCGAGACACATAACCTCACTTTTGCCTTCCCTGTCGGGGGTGGCAACCAGCTCTTCTACCCACGACACTTCTTGGCAAAGTTTGTGCAGGGCTTCTCTCCCAGTAGACCTCGGCGGTTCAACATCCTCTGCCATCACATGCGATTCCTGCAGCCGGAGGTACTGGCAAAGCTGCAATGTCTTGCAAGGGGTGAATGGGAGAGGGAGAGAGGGATTCATGGAGAGCAAGATGCAACGCTCGTAGAGCATGTAAACTCTTCAGGGGTGAAGCTAAAGAGTGACAGGATTGCCCCCGTAAGTTATAAGTGTTACTGGCATCTCCTGAGAGCTTCTATAAACAGCCAGGAGACAGCATCTGTAGCAGTTAGCAACTATCACCTCATTCTTGTATGGTGGGCCCTTGGAGATGTCTTGCTACCTGGCCAAGCCCAGAGGGTACCAGCTGCAAGAGGCAAACACTTTAAGAACATCAGTTCAAGTCAGTCATGCCCAGCATCCACCCTCCTGGATGCCACTTGAGGGCATGGAGATCTGGGGAAAGGCAAAGAAACAAGACATATCTCAAAACCAGGCAGGCCACCCAGCTGTAGCAGCATTTGGTGGTCACTGCTTCCCCCATCTGTCTTCTAGAGCTCCCCACAGCTGTTACAAATGCTCCTTTGATGAGCTGCACCCTGAAACCCTCCCCAGCACCCACAATCTTGAAACTCAGCTACCATTTCTGCTTTCTGGCAGAGCACAGGATTGTGAATGAGCAGGTCCCTCCTCTGTAACCCACCTTTAAAATCTCTTTTTTTCTCTTCCACAGGTGCAAAAAGTGGTGTCCAGCTCAGCTGTCTACTTCTCCATCCTGAGGAACCCTGTGCAGCTCATGGAGTCCTCCTTCATGTACTACAAGGGTGCATCAGCTTTCTCCCGCGCTCACAGTCTGGAGGAGTTCCTCAGCCACCCCTACCTTTACTACAACCCTGCGAATGGGGACAGCCACTATGCCAAGAACCTCATGACATTCGACTTTGGATTCAACCCCAATGGAGAGGTCACAGCTAAGCGGGTGCAACTAATGCTGGAGGCCATTGAGGCATCCTTTGACTTGCTTCTCATCTCTGAGTACTTTGATGAGTCCATGGTGCTGCTGAAGGAAATGCTATGCTGGGACCTGGACAGCGTTGTCTCCTTCCCACTCAACATCAGGGACAGCAGCACCAAATCCCTCCTCTCAGACACCACTGTGGAGAAGATAAAGAACTGGAACAGGTTGGACTGGGAAATCTACACCCACTTCAACAGGACATTCTGGGAAAGGATCGACCGAGACATTGGAAGGGAGCGCATGCAGCGGGAAGTAAAGGCACTCCGGGAGAGGCAGGCAGAGCTGGCAAGGACCTGCCTGCAAGGGATGGGCAGTGTGGCCCCAAAGGACATCAAGGACTCTTCCCTGCGACCACTGCAGCATGGTAATGCCAAGATCTTGGGCTATAACCTCAAGCAGGGCTTGGACAAGGAGACTGAGCGAATGTGCCGGCGGCTTGTGACACCAGAGCTGCAGTACAGCAGCGCTCTCTATAAGAAGCAGTTTGGCCAGAAGCACCCCCAGGCCCACCAGCCTGCTCCCTACCAGCAGGGCAATGTCCTGCGGCATGGGCTGAAGGGCATCCAAAACTGAGCCTCCTTGTTTCCTGCATTGTTCTCCAGCTGCTTTGCTGAGGAAGCAAGGCAAACGTTTGCCTCCTGGGCTCAAAGGCTGCTTCTGCCCAAGGAGGGCAAGCAAGCTGGGACACTGCTGCCCAAGAAAGCCCCTGGCCACCTCTGTCTGTACAGGACTGTGCACATGTTCTTGGGTGCTACATGCTGCCATCGCTGTGGAGCATGACAATCTGCAACAGGGGTTCCCATGGGCTCAACACATCATGACTTTTCCAGGGTAGGTCCTGAGCAAGCAGGGAAAAACCCCCGCTGGTGGCCAGAGCCTTGGAGAAGGCAATCTGGGGCTTTGCACTGCATAGCACAGGCTCCAGTAATGAGGAACAGAACTAGGAGGGCAGCCCAAGTCCTTGGCCCCACACCAAAGACTGCAACAGCAGAGGGCCAAGCTGTAAATCAAACTCTGCAGCTCTTGGAAACAAGTCTGACTCTCTGTCCAGTTGTGTCTCTCCTCCACTATGCCTTAATGCTACTGTGCTAGGAAAGCAGCCTCTTAATTAAAAATAACAATATTCCGTGTCACTCCTATTCTTAATTCCCCTTAATTACATCAGTCTGCCTAGTAGATGATCTCCCCCACAGTCCAAGAAACAGACCTCAAACATCTGAAAATATCCTCATAAAAAAACAAACCAAAAAAGCCTTGTGTTTTCTTGCCCTGACCCTGTGGTTCCATGCTGCCCTCAGATTCTGCACTCGTAGGCTGCATTTATAGGATCAGCATCCTACCCCAGCGCTGATGCCAATCCCATGGTGTCAGACTGCAAGTTAAACACCCATGATGCATCCAGGAGACTTCTGGTGAGCATCTCTATAGTCACACATCCCAACCCACTGCTTGGATTGGCTGTAGGAATATTCTGCGCTCTGCCTTAGGAAAAACATCACAAGTCTGGGTTGTGGTGAGCTAGTCAACCTTATTTTTCATATCCTACACTTATCCTCAAATCAAAAGCAGAGCCAGCAAATCAGCCTGGATGAGCAGAGGCTTCATCTCAGAATTTTCAGCACAACATCCAAACCAGAAAAAATTGCCAGAGGAAGAGAGTATCCCAGGTTCTCCCTTAGCCAGCCCTGTGGACCCTCAAAGGTTTCATTTTTCCAGTCGAAAATGCCCCCCATCTCCTGCTCAGTTTAACCAGGATAAAACCCAGACTGTGTTCCAACTACCCTTTCCCAGAAACAACTGGGCAGTGTTGATCACCCAGCTGGGCACAGTGTGGGAGTTTCATTTCTGGGGCATTTGTTGCATGGTTTTGGACACATTGTTTGTCCCATAACATTTCATCTCTGAGTCATGTTCATCTATCACTGCATTGGTTTCTTCCCTCATTTCTCCTGTTGGGACATGATGTAGTCTTATGGTTTGCAAAGGTCCAGCTCCCCTCTGGGTTCATGAGTGGTCCAGGGCAATCCTGCATGGGACCAAGGGAGAGGGGCAGTCCACAGGGAGCACAGCCAGGATCATCCCCCAAAAACCCACAGAGGACACAGCAAGGGTGCAGGCAGAATCAGAGCTGGCACCCAGTTACCAAACCTGCACCTGACACCTTCACTCCAGATTTTAACGAGCTACTTCTTGCTCACTATTTGCAACTCGGTAAACAGGAGCAGATCTTCCCTGCTCAAGCTCCTGCAAGGGTGACACAGGTCATGGACACTTGTACAACAACAGCATCATGTCCTCCTGCACCAACTCGCCTGAAAAGTGCAGCCTGCCCCAGAGCATCAAAAACCTTGTGATTGCTCTAAAAAGCCATGGTGCATCAAAAATATATTCAGCTCAGTTGTTTTCTGCCTAGAGAGGTTCTGCAAAATTGATTATTTCTGCAAAATGCAGGAACTGGCTGTTTGCAGAAGAGCAGACCTCTGGGCAGCAGCTCAGTACCCAGCCATGCCCAGCAGCTCTGCTCCAGGGATGCTGCTCATGGGATTGCCCCAGCCCTTGCTCTTCCCCATGGAGAGATGTCTGGGATGCAGCACTGTCTGGGGGGAGCCCTGTTTACCTAGCAGGTGTTTCCACCCAGATTATCCCTCTTCCAGAACCAGCAGCAGGCAGGGCAGTCAGTTTAGACATCTCCATGGCATCTCCCATTTTCAGGGATCAGATGGGCTGATCTACCCCCAGCAGAGCTCACAGGAACGACATCATTCACCCAAATACCAACCACAACATTTATTTTTATTATTATTTCCACAAACTCTAATTTAATCTTTAGGAATATTTCATATAGACACAGAGAGAAGCCTGAGGATGCACCTGCTCACCCACATCAGCTGTGTACCAGCTACCTAGGTCTCATTTTTTAAACCACAGACACTTTGTGCACCATTTCTTGATGCCTTACAGCACACGAAATGCAGGCTAGGCACCACATCCACAGAGGAGGAGGGTCTCCTGTGGCCAGTGAACTCCCTTGCCCTGGTGCACTTTTAATTCCTCTTCAAGAATTGCCAGGTTCAGCCTGTGCAAATCAAGGACCTCAGTTTAACCCAAAGAACACAAATTTTTCACCAATATCCATTTAGTAACTCAAAAGATCAAAGCCTGCTTCCTCCTCAGCCTAAGTTCAAGTTTCCAAGGCAGTTACTGGTTTATGCTTTGCTTTTATGACTGCAAGAGATCCAGTCAGATTATGACAAGTGTTGCATGATGCAATAACCTGGGAGTTGCTCAAGCCTACCCATGTAATGGTCTTGACTTTCTGTAAGCTTCCTGGCAACAGAAGACTATTGTGCAAAAGTGTTAGGTTTTTTTTCACCCACTGAGCCAGCAACGATGGCTTGAAATTTTTCAGGCTCTCCAGGGAATCTTCTAAAGCTATTCCCAATGGAGCCCAGGGATTCAGATATCCTGCAAGGCCAACTTGGCTGATTCCTTTGCAAGGCTTTAACAAAACATCTCACCCTGTGGTATGGACCAAACAGGCAGGACAGATACTGGGTGGGATAAGCAGCAAAACCCTCTGCACCAGGAAACTCAGGAGAGGGACTGCAGGTACCTCCTGGGGCCCTGTCTGTGACTCAGGCATGAGGCTCAGTGTTGTTCTTCTCCCTTTTCCTCTTCTGCCATAGTTTGTCACCCTCCACATGCACTGCCACCCTTGCCTTGGGTATCTTGTATTTGCTTTTGTGGCTGTAAAGAAGGTTTTTCTGGAAGAGTCGTGGGATGTTCCCTTGGTACAGCAAAAGAGCAGTGAGCATCCCTGAAATGAGAGCACAGACCCCTTTGGTGTGCTGCATCAAGCATCTCCACACTCCCCACAGCTAGGCAGTGAATTTCATGTCCTTGCCATAACCTTCATCTTGAGTAAAAAGTAGCTCAGCATCACTGAAATCCCCAATGACAGCTAAAAGACCCTTGCTATATTACTTTAAGGAGAATTTAATCATTGTGTCCTTGATGTAATAAGTGAGGCTTGGTTTGACCCAAAAGGGTCATAAACCACAGCAGTAGTCTTCTATCCCCACTCTCTGCATGCAAGGCAGCACCTATCTAGCTCCCCATGGTCAACCTGAAGCTGTGGACAATCTTAACAGTACAGCCCAGACTGCTGTTGCTCTAAACTACCTTTGCTTCATCTCCTTCAAATTCTGCTCTCAGGAAGAATTTTGCCCATGTGCCATGTAGAAATAGGATTTAAAAAATGGATAGCAAAGAGATGACTCAAGTGACAGGGAAGCAGAACACTTCTCAGTGGCAAGACCCAAGTTCAGCCCTTTGCCAGAATAGTTTGTGTTATGCCCACCATGTCTGCCTTGCTCCTTGCCTCCTATCTTGGCACCTCCTGGGAAGATCTCACCTGCAAAGGGCCCCAGCCAGTAAACCTGAACATAGTCCCAAAAGCTGCTCCCCGAGCAGTGGAAGGTGATGGCTGTGGCCAGGGCAGGGTTGAAGAAAGCTCCCGTGAATGGTATGGCTGCATGGGAAGAGAAACATGGCCATCAATATCACTTGCATCCTTTGGAAGACCAACAGAGAGCTGAGCCAGAAGACCCACAACCCCTCCTGCCTGCCAGGAGCACCTCTGCTGCTGCCCAGCTCCAGCAGCTGCATCTCTTGGACTGTGTAAAGCAGCACATAAGGAAATCCCACCCTTGTTACCCTGAGGTCTGTGGGAAGCAGAAATGCTCAGTGTGGGACTGAGGGGTTGCATTAAGGGACATTTAAGGAAAGTGCTTCCAGTCTTGGGGCAAGCTACGGTGTTTCATGTGCTGACATTTCACCTGCTGCCTAGATATCCTAAACTACTGTCTTCATCCCAAAATAAGGAGAAAACAAGCATCTTTTTAATCATTACCTTTTAAGCCCTGGAAGATTAAAAAGGGACGTTCTTCCCCCACAGTTACTTTGCAAAAGAAAGGTAAGTGCTGCTCACCTGCATAGGTCAGGAAGGTGACAGTTGCTGCCAGCACAGGGACTCGGTACATTGGGTGACTCTGCTGCAACTTGAGAAGGATGAGGTGGAAAAAGAAAGAGCAGCTGCCTTCCACAAAGGCAGCATGATGCAGAGATGTGTGGATGGAGGAGCTGCACTCCGACACTATCAGATTCTGGATGAAGTGGAAATCCGTCAGCCCCCAGGACCAGTAGAGCTTGGTGACAGCCCAGCCAGTCCCCATGCCTGCACCCTGGGCCAGCAGCTTGGCAGCAGTTGTGGCGAGGTTGGACTCAAGAAGCAAGAACTCCTGAAGAGACACAGTTGGGTTGGCGGATGCTCCATCAAAAGAGGCACCATGAACAGCAAAGAGAAGAAAGAGCAGAGTCAGGATCACATCTGGGCCAAAGCCACCACCCCATGGGCCAATCTCCACCAGCATCCTCAGCTCAAGGCAGGTTGTGCATAACTGTAATGAGCCAGCAAGTTCTCTAGCAAGACAGTCGTATGCTCCAGGATACAGAAACCACCTGGAAAGCCGCCTGAGCACCTGGCACATCCCAACAACCAGGGAAAAAAACCCAATGGAGACATTCAGGCCAGACATAGCCAAGGCTACATGGGGGAGAGAGACTGAACCAAACCCTG
This sequence comes from Bucco capensis, assembly GCA_013396975.1. NCBI lineage: Eukaryota > Metazoa > Chordata > Aves > Piciformes > Bucconidae > Bucco > Bucco capensis. The sequence goes on from VWZO01013601.1 coordinate 1,446,846, forward strand.
GGAAAGATCACAGAAAGCTTCTGCATCTCCTCTTTATAAAGCCATGTGTAAGCAAACGTGGCACAGCCCAACAGGCTTGGGAAACGCTGCATGTGCTGCTCTCTCCTTTGTGGGGAAATGCCTGCTGCCACGGAGAGCTAATTGACTCGCTTGCAGCTGGATCAGCCAACAAGTTGTCTCAGCAAGCAGGTCCTGGTGTTATCTCCACTGCATGGTCACTGAGCCTCCAACTCTCACCATTCATACCTGAGAGTGTGCAGCAGCTCCCCCTTTTCAAGCATTTTAAGATTTGGGCCTTAGGAGGTGAAGCTTCAGAGGTTTTTAAAAACTATTTCCTCTCCATCACCTGTAATTATGTCCATGGCACATCCTGCAATTGTGGGAGCCTTAACCCAGAATGGAAAGAGGAGCTAGAAGCTGTTGCTTAGGAGGATAATGACAGGATTAAATAACACCAGTTGACAGAGACACACCAAGTGCCTTGTTTCCTACCATTTCAGTGTGATAGCACAGAGGGGTAATGCTGGAAGCTCTGTACTGGAGTGTAATTTCAGGCTACTGCAAAGGCAAACCCAAGAATCCACACAGCTTTGCATGGCTGCTCTTCTAGTAACAAGACTGCCTAAAAATTCAGATACTTCAACTGAAAACCAGTTTTCCTCAGCTGGAACATCAGTGTCCTTTCTAAACCAAACTTCTATTCAGGCCTATTGAGAACTGCAGAAGCTTAAAATGCAGGTATTTTAAATGGGAATTTTTTAGCCATGGTATAGGAACAAGCTAGCTTTTCCACAGTTAAGTAAAATAAACACTCTCCAAAAGCACTGAGGGGACTACAAAAGCTGAACAGACCCACTCTGGCAGTGCCCTGCCAGGCTATTTTCACCCATAAAGAGGTAACAGCTACAGCTGAATACAGTTATTAATTATGTAAGGAGAGTTTTACTGGACAGTGGAGTAGATAAGGGCCTTCCAAGAGCAGCCACCTGTCATCAGCTGCTGCAACAAGCAACAGGTTCCCTTCCACAGGCAGCCAGATGAAAAAAGGCTCAAGTTGAGCCATGAGTTAACTGGACTTTGTGAAAAGACTTGAATTCTTAGAACAAGCATTCGCTGAGAGAAAGGAAAATACAACAAAGATGGATCATCCTTGAATCTAGAAACCTTGAATTTAATGGAGACACACATCCCTAGGAAGGTCACCCTTCTACCCAGTATGGGAAAAGCACATCTATCTGTTCCCCCTCCAGAACATCCCATGGAGATGCCCCCAGCCATATCAGCATCTTCTCCATTGATTCACAGGTACACCAAGGCAGATGTATTATTCAAAAGCTCTTTAAGAAACATCAGAAACTGGAATCTGTACACTGAGACACAGCTGTGCACTGAGACATACTGTCTGCTGTACCAGTCCCATCCTCCTCTCTACTGGCTCAATACATCTTCTCCAAAGCAGAAGTTTGGTGGTTTTCCCAGTGTCAAGTGAATGAACAATCATTAACTTCCCAATGGGCAACTTCCATTAAAAATAAAAATAAAAAGATAAATCATCAGTCCCTACAACACAATTTCAATAATCAGGTCAACAGGTAAATGGGATCTGAAATGAAGCTATGATGTGCTGGCATATACTTCCCCTGCAGACACTGTCTGGTGGACAGGAATAGGAAAAAGCAGCGACAGGAAACGACAGCATGGGAAGCTGCATCAGCACTGCCCTCTTCCCTCAGAATAGACTACAAGTAGAGAAATTAGAGTCAGAAATTCATTGCACTCACTTGTTATGTAAAAAAATATCCCTCCTTCAGCTGGAGTTCAAAGCAGGGAAAAAATGCTCTTGGATAAACCTGCTTCCTGCACACAGCCCAAGAGCAACATCAAGAATTTTGCTGAGCTCAGCACAGTTCCATCTACCTTTCTCCCCTGGCTGAGGATGGCTATTTTGATTAAAGGCAATATTCAGAGCAAAATATATGTTATAAAAACAAGAAAAAACCAAACCACTGTACAAATTCCTGGGAGTGGGCATTTGCAGACAACTGCTGTGCTCACACACGAGCCATGCAAAGTGCACTAAATTCCAACATTTCTCTTCAGGCACTGAAGAAAAAAACGCTTATTACAAATGAAGATCTTCAGTTTTTAGCCATTCTGTTTCTAACCAGTGTTACCTGCACAATCTGAATAGTTGTGCTCAGCTTTGCAGTATACTCACTACAATCAAACAGGAGCCCTGAAAGAGAGAAATGATCACCTCCAGCTTTACTGTCTTGAAGAACAATGTTTGAAATACTCAATATTGAATAAACAGATCCAAAAAGATGGGCTGCTCTTGGTTTTAGTCTAGGCTCTGCATATGCAAGGGATGAGCAAGTTCACACAAGAGTTATTAGGATTTGTCAAGCAAGGACTAGGAGCTTTCAACTTGTACAAACCACATTCAGCCAAAATCCTGCTCTCCTTCAAGCAGCCCAATTATTCAGATAGTTAGCAAGTTTCACTAAGCACCTTCTCCCTCCCCTTGTCAACTTTTTCATCCCATAAATTAAATGCAAAATAACGTAAATGCAGAGTTGGAGAATGAAAGTTTAAATAAACACTGTCAAGTATATATAAAGACAAAGATACTATAACAAATTAATTAGCCCAAAGAGATAGTGCTTTGAGCAAAACAGCATTCTTATGTCTGGTTCAAAAGGCTTCTATAGACAAGTGGTTTCATAATTTCCTTCTGTCAGTGGTATGAGCAAATCTTGTATAACATGCAAGAAAGATGATTTCCCAATAACATATGGACAACACAAAACATGGTAAGTACTTGATATTCACAACTGAGACAAAAACTTCCTCTAGATTTCAACTGAACTGGTCTCAATCCCAAAGTAAATTCATTTAGATATCTTTTACTTTGGCTAGACTGCCATGCCAACATGCCACAGCATTTTTCCTAGTTTTGATGAATAACATGAACAAATCTCTGTAGCCTACCAACAGGCAGGATCAATCTCATCCCAAGCCCTAGGTTTGCTGCAGAGCCCCAGCATCCTTGCTCTATTTGGCTCTTAGTCAAACACTTATCAGCAGAGATGATGCAGAACCAAAAGCCACTTCTTCCAACCAGGCACTAGGACAGCTCATTCCCCATGTTTCCTGTGCCATAATATTTATATACAGGATACTGAATTATATTCACAGAGCAATAAAGCAGTCTTGTTCAGAATAGTTACTGGAACATCATCATATTGCCACGATTGCAGTTTACTGGCCCGTCAGTCCCACAACAGTCACTACCAAAAGGCTACCTTACAGTGAATGAATGGTGGAAGATGAGATAGTGACAAACTAGGCTGTCTTTGCTTTGCTCCCTTTGCAAGAAGAGCAAGGGATCTCTCTTTCATGGTGGGTGAAAAGAGTGTGGTGAAAAGAGCTGCTCTGTCATCAGTGCTCTGGAGCATTTTACAGGAGGAATAACCATCTGTCAGCACTGCATGACAGCAAGGAAAGCTTGCAGGCTACAGACACTGATAAGCAATCAAAATTTAAAAGAAACAGGACAGGCTAGTATAGCATAAAATTATATCCATCATAATTAAAGCATTCATAAGTCTTAACTGAACACAAATACATTCTGTTAATCTCATTAAGACATCTAAACATGGACTCTTTTTTCAGCTACTCTTGTCTTAGAAAGTATGAAACTCATGAGAGGGAAGGGGGGAAAATCATACGTTTTTTTAAAAGTTTATTTCTAGCCCTGAAAGAACAGTTATTAAACAAAGTCAACAAATACAGTAGTTAATATTGCAGTAACAATTAAATAACATAATGGGATTAAATTACACAAAAAGCAACATTAAAATCTTCAAACAGTTAAAAAAATAAAAAAGAAAGCTTGCACCTACTTCCATTTCGATTGACAGTGTGAGGAACAGAGGAAAAAATGGACCAGAGACATTTATTTATTCAACTCCAGCTAGAGAGACCCATAACAGCTTCCTTGTTCCCTTCTCAGCACACTCATCCCTCTGATTTAGGGACCCAGCCTCTCCCATCTGCTCTAGCCACACCTTCAAATCTCCTTGCACCAGAAGGAAGCCTACATTTAGTCTCATTAACACCTAAGGTAGATAGATCAAAGTGCACATTCCCAGGGCCATTATTGCTTTTCATGAGGATTCTGGTTTATTCTGTAACAAGAAAATCCCAGGAGTCACACACATTCCCTGCACACTTGCATCTCGGTCACAAGCTGCCCAGCTCCATACACCCAACTAACTACACCATTGTATGTTACACTTCATACGTATCACATGCACTTTCGATCCTGACTCAGGACCTTACGTTGGCACCCAAGAGAGTGAGACATATGGGAATCCCAGCATTTTCAAACGCAATCCTTTCCATACCATCATCTACTCTAACTCTGGCTAGTCTGTCTGCCCTAGTGACAGCAGAGCTGAACAGCTCTGCAGCAATCTTAAGATCACTGATCTGCTCCCTCCAAGGGACAAAAAAAAAAAGCACAGCTTGCATTTTTTAATCTTGCAGACACATCCAGCTGACAACATTAGAAAAATGATGCCTGTCCCACTAAGACATGAAAGCACAGCACAGCAACCTTCTCGTGGCTCTCCTCTTCTGTCAACTCCATCTCTGACCCTCATTTCTGGCAGCAAGGTGTGAGAAACCTCATCACATACAGTAAAGGTGTTGCACAGGGAAGGAGAGATGTGGACTGTTCTCAGCCTCGGAGCTAAACACCTTTCCAGGTCACACAACAAGCACTAAGATAGGTTTTGGTAAGTTCTGGATTGGGTCGAGTTTTGTGTGCTAAGATGGTTGAAAGTTTGGAAATCATCTCCTAAGAAGACTACATTGGACAAATTTCGTAACATGTTATAAACCATTCTCAATCACCAAGTAAGTTAAATTAGTAAGGTAAAATTACTTATGATTTCTTGGTTTTCAATTTAAAAAAAAAAAAGGCCCTAAATTTATCACAAGTTTTCTTACCCTCTCGATTGTGCCATCAAAAGAAGTAAAAAAAAAAAAAAGGAGAGAAAAAGAAAGAAGAAAAGTTCCCCGTTTGACTCTGGCACAAGGAGTTTCACAAGTCCATTGCCAGCAATGGAGAAAGAGGGAAACACTGGTATGACATGGCTTTTTTCCCCTCAGCCAAGTCTCTTCACGGCTTCATTTGATCAGGGAGCTAGATATACTCAAACCTGGGGCATTGCTATTAGAGTATTTATAGTGTCCATGGCTTGCAATACATTTTGCCTGGGAAATGCATCTAGATTTCTTTGCCTGGAATGAGATGCTTCCTTAAATTTAAAACCATAACTATTCATGAGCTTATAGCCAGAGAGTTTTATTCTTATGACAGAGCAGTTAACCTACTTCATCCAACATAAATTTTTACTACCACACAAGAGCAGAACACAAGCTGAACTGAAATATTGCAGTGCCCTGCACAACAAGGCATCTTGTTGGTACTACACCAATACCTAGAAGCTAGTGAGTTGCAGCAGCAGATCCTGCAAGACCCTAGCCCCACTTCCCCTCCATCATGAACCCAAATAGCCTCCACTATTCTGGCAAGCCACTCTCAGCTGGAAGTTGGTTTTGCCATACCTTGCCTACCAGTCTCCAAAATGTAGTTATTTCTATCGCTCTACAAATACTGAAATTATCTGAAAATTACTTCTATCTTCTGCCAGCAACATTTGTAAAAGTGTGCAAAATATTTTTATTCAGTGTCCTCCATCCATACCCAGCCATAATCCTATCTGTTCCAGGTCCTGTCCCACTGGGAATGCAATAAAATCCCTCTAAAGCAATGGTTGTTCACAGAATCATTTGGCACGTTGTTACTACAGTTGGCTCTTTGTTAATCTGTCAAAGTTGAAATGCATAGACTGTAGTGCTAGAAGCAGCCAGGGGCACAAGCTCTTCCACACTTGACCCTGGTAACACCCCAAGAACTCAATCACTCAAGCTGCTTGCTGTCCTTCAAAGGGAGACACTTTTTCTTGCATTGAATGTTTGACTTCAGCCATTCTAGCTCGTGCTTCTTTAGTGAGAAAGGATCGGTGTGACACATCACGTCTCCTCAGCCTTGAACTAGCTGGTCAAGTAAGTCCCATGAAGGTCTGATGGCACCGTTCTCCCCTCTCAGCTTTTGCCTTCTCAGAACAGCACTTTGGCATTTCCAGGTGTTCATAATCTTCTGTTTTAATCTTATTTAAAAATCTTTTTATCTTCAGTGTCCTCAGATCTGATTATTTGTTCTTCTGATTCCCCTAGTACAAATGGAGCACATACAAAAAATAACTCTAACACTTAAACTCTGACAATTCCATAGGCTAATGCATTATTTGCTTGGGGGGAAAAAATTACAACATATACAAAAATGTATTTGATACAATGAAGAGAAATGTAAAATAAAAAAGTCAAAGGCACCAGCATAACTTCCAAAGCCCAAGTCAGAGCACAAATACAATAAGTGTTTTTAAAACACCCACTGCGCAAAGCACATTATCCCTTAAGCTTCTGGCCAGCAAGTCTAATGGGAAAAAAGAGCAGACAGGAAGACAGCTGGAATCTTTTTCTTGCCCTGACTATAGCTGATCATTTGATCATAAATAAAGTATCTGACTCCTACCTACATATCCATAAACTGACATCCAAAGACTTGACCAATCATTAAGTTTCTACAAAGAGGCCTCGTCTTTGATTAAAAGTCCACAGAGCACAGGCATATGAGAAACAGCTGAATACTTCTCTTCCCCCTCTCTCCACGTTCACCTTAAAAATTGAAAAACATCTCAATACATTACATTTTAAGTAGCCAAGTTGTCAACTCTACAGTACAACAGCTAATCTGTATAAGAAATGAGGGGCAAGATGTACCTTCACATTTGTCACACTTCCTGTGGATCTAGTCATATGGGAGCTTACTAGAGCAATTTAAAAGTAAACAGGTAGAGAGAAGGAAGAGGAGAAACACCAGCAGGTAAAATTAGTACTGCTCTCCAAAAGCTTGAATCTGTCATTCAAGTATTGAAAGTACCCAGAAGGGTTCAATGAATGGGAGCTGTTACAGTAAAGTCATTAAAAACATTTAAAATCCTGGGCACAGTAAGTGGCATTTCTGGGCTGTCGGACTGGAGGGAGAAAGGCCAGTAATTCAGTCCTCAATTCCTTCAGGACCCCAGATAGGGATCACTAGAGTCACCACAATTTATTCTGGGTGTCTTCTGGATGAGAGTTTCTTCCCTTTTGCAGACGTTTTACCCCCACAAAATCCCTTCCCTCCCCCCAGAATTGTAACAATTTCATATATTATAAAGATTTGTAAAATACAAACAAACAAACAAACAAAAAAGGCTGAAGGCATGGCAGTAATGTTAGCGGTTACTCTTCATTGCTTCTTTGGCTGCCAAGATCAGTGGTGTCAAGCTAGACAGAGGTTTGGCCAGTTTCAAGAAGGGATGCTACCAGGAAGAAAAAAAACACAGTAAATCAGTGGAAGATGCAGTTTTAATAGCCAGCAACAGCCATATATCCACACAATCCTTTTTATTCCAACATATGAAAATTAATGCAAATGCTATCAACATCCAGCTCCTGAAGAGACAGATACAGAGCATCTCAAGCCTGAAAATCACTACTCCTCATCCCAAAAAAGTCTAACTCTTGCCTTTTCCAGTAATTCACTATAAAGAGGTTTTCTACTCAAACATTTTTTCTCAGTCTCATTCTGCTCACTCCAATGGCTCTATTGCAGTAAGCTCATAAATTGCTAGATCCTTTAGCAGTGGTAGAATGAAGGCACAGATTACTGATGGAAAGACTTCAGAGTATGTATTATAATCTTTGATGACTGTAGTTCCTACCAACTGCTCTCCACTAGAGTCCTCAGAAGAAAACACAAAAAAGAAGGTGCCAGTCTACAGTGTGGTTTTAAACACAGGCTAAGCTTAATCATGGCATCTGTATCTCAGACTGTGAGAAGCAGCTGACTCACCTGTAGCAATTCTTTGGCTGATCCTCTTTTCTCTACATCCATCTCCAAACATCGGTTCAAGAAATCCCGGAATATTGGGGACAGTTTCTCAGGATTCTGCAGCTCTGGTGTGCCATTAGTTGCTATTAAATATAAAGCCTGTAAAATGAGAGCTATTGTGTAACCAAGCCAAATCTTTAGAAGATGCCAAAGTGACCTGCCTAGCAGCAATCCCTTTGTCTAAACAAAGGGCTCTACAACCTACTTCTCCTCTCCCTGATGAGATGAACAATGGTAAAAATGGCACAATTATAAGCAATCATGACCCATCCTTGCTAGTACCAAAATAACATTCAAAATCTTTTGGCAACAGATACTTACTTACCTTGGCAAAGAAAATATCAGATTCTGACACAAGCAGCATTTTCCATAACCTAATGGATTTACTTTCCCTAAACTATCACAGAAGACTGAGTTCTAAGTCCAATGTCTTAGTTACAAGCATCACCTTCAAAACAGAAAAATTCAGGGTAAGGCTGACTACAAATACAAGACAGTTGTCCCTTCTGGAGGAATTTTTTTGCACTGCTGAAGCTTGTTGGTTTTTCTTATTTAATTTTCTTTTTAATGTAGACACTACACGCTGGAAGGTGTCCAGATAAGGGCCAAGAGGATGATGAGAGGGCTGGAGCACCTCTCCTACGAGGGTAGACTGAGAGAGTTGGGATTATTCAGTCTGGAGAAGAGAAGGCTCTGAGGAGATCTTATTGTGGCCTTCCAGTACCTGCAGGGAGCCTACAAGAGGACAGGTGAAGGACTTTTTAGGATGTCAAGCAGCAATAGGACTAGCGGTAATGGATACAAGCTTGAGGAGGGTAGATTTAGGTTGGATGTTAGGAAGAAGTTCTTCCCCATGAGGGTGGTGAGACACTGGAACAGGTTGCCCAGAGAGGTGGTGGAAGCCCCATTCCTGTAAGTTTTTAAGGCCAGGCTGGATGGGGCTCTGAGCATCCTGATCTAGTGGGAGGTGTCCCTGGCCATGGCAGGGGGGTTGGAACTAGATGATCTTTAAGGTCCCTTCCAACCCTGGCAATTCTACGATTCTGCCAATGAACTATTACTAATACAGTAAACACCTGCAAACAGTCCTAGCCACATGCAGGCTTCTTACCCTCAGGGGGTTTTCATTGAGGTATGGGGGTTCTCCTTCCACCATCTCAATAGCCATGATGCCCAGAGACCAGATATCCACTTTAGGGCCATATGCTTTCCGTGTGACCACTTCAGGAGCCATCCAGTAAGGAGTTCCGACCATAGTGCTGCGCTTGCTCTGCTCTGGGGTGATCTGAGCACAGAAACCAAAGTCGGCTGTAGGATAACAGAATTTTAAGACGTTAAATCGATGCACCTCAGGTAAGTGAGCTTCCTAGAAGACTTCTCTATTAGTATACATAGATTTTTCTCCTCTACACCTGAAAAGTGCTAGGGGGGACGTCTCCTTCCCCTCCCCCATTCTCCAAATAACAAAATCCAACGTGCAAGGTAGATACAAAATCTGAAGGTGTTTAAGCAGGGTAGAATTCCATGGAATGAAAATAAGACTTTTTTTTCCACTTAAGTATTAAGTCTGTAGAAGAACAGTATTTTGTCCAGTCCTTACTTCAGGAATCCTAGACTGGTAACAGCCAAAAAAACCATAACCAAGCAGAACATAGAAGGCAAGTGTTCTGTGCATGAAACGTTATGCAGCCTAAACAAGAAAAAGCAAATCCACAAACCATGGCTTCTGCCCTGCTAAACAGATTTTATTTGTGCAGGTATTGAGTTCAACATTTCACAGCAATTTGGTCATCAAATACACATACTACAGCTGTCAGATACTACAGAGACAAGGAAACAAGGCTTCAGATAAGTGAAGTGCTACCCCACTCAGCAGAAGGAACCTGGACAAACAAACCTTTCCACAAGGTAAGTACCAAAGAGAACAACCACAATCAAGAAAACAAGAAAAGTCACCTATTCCTATAGCCTTCAGGTGCAGCAGCAATGCATGTTCCATCATGTTACTTTATCCAGCTGCAGCACTCCCGCTTCACAGGCATGTAAAGTATCAATAAGAACAGTTAAGGCAGGAGACATATTACCTTATCATTGACACTAAGTTTGAGAAAGAGAAAGAGAAAGAGAGAGAGAGGGAGAGGGAGAGAGAGAATGAATTTAAAATTTGAAGTAGATTTTGGAAGTGTTATGCCAACAGTACTAACAAAAGAGCCACAGTCATGAATGTGCTACGTTGCACCAAGAGGACAATTTAAAAAAGAACTACCTCCACCTTGATTGTCAAAATGCTGCCTCAAAAAAAAAAAACCAACCCCAAAATATCAAACCTATAGGCATCACTGTGTTCCTCATCAGCACTTCTTAGCCTTTATCAAGATGTCATACTCAACTCAAAGCACAGCTTATTTTCAATGAATGTGCCAGAGAACCAGCAGCTCCTACCAAGGAGCCCTTAAGCCTGATGCCACCAGCAAGGAGAGAAGAGACAGGCAAGATGTAGAACTCAGTTTCAGTAACCAGTAATGTGTGTAATGTATGTAGTGGTGACAGGCAGAGTGGTGTCTCTTACTTCTGTCACTAGTTTCCCAGAAGCCAGACTCTCACAGAGAAGTGAAAAAGCTTGAAAAGAAGGTACAACTTGTCCACTCTCCACCCTGAACAACTGCTAGAAGCTTCATAATCACACAGCCAAAGAAAAGCTAGTCTCAGCACTGCCTACAACACCTTCCCTTCACATAGAAGATTTTTACAGCTGACTCCTGTATTCTCTTGTCTCTCCTTTCTCTGCATCTTTCCCCAGACTCCTGGGGCTGAGGGCCCCAGTGCTGAACACAATTTTCCAGGTGGGGTTTCACCAGAGCGGAGCAGAGGGGGAAAATACACCTCCTTGACCTGCTGACCACACTTCTGATGCAGCTGAGGATGCGGTTGGCTTTCTGGGCTGTGAGCACACACTGCTGGCTCATATTCAGTTTTTCATCCACTAATATCCCCAAGTCTTTCTCCTCAGGGCTGCTCTCCATCCATTCATCACCCAGCCTGTATCTGTGCTTGGGATTGCCCCAACCCAAGTGCAGGACCTTGCACTTGGCCTTGTTGAACTTCATGAGGTTCACAAGGGTCTGCCTGTCAAGATCTCTCTGGATGACATCCCTTCCCTCCAACACGTCAGCCACATCACACAGCTTAGTGTCATCAGCAAACTTGCCAAGAATGCACTCGATCCCATTGTCCATGTCACCAACAAAGATGTTACTGGTCCCAATACCAATCCCTGAGGGACAAAACTCATCACTGGTGTCCACTTGGACAGTGAGCTACTGACTGCAACTCTTTGAGCGCAACCATCCAGCCAATTCCTCACCCACTGAATGGTCCATCCACCACATCCATGTCTTTCCAATTTAGAGACAAGGATGTTGTGTGGGACAGTGTCAAATGCTTTGCACAAGTCCAGGTAGATGACATCAGTTGCTCTTCTCTTCTCCAACAACACTATAATCCCATCATAGAAGGCCACTATATTTGTTAGCCATGATTTGGCCTTAGTGAAGCCACGCTGGCTGTCACCAATCACCTCCTTACTCTCCGTGTGCCCTTGTATAGCTTCCAGGAGCTACATGATCTTACCAGGCACAGAGGTAAGACTGACTAGCTTGTAGTTCCTCAGGTCTTCCTTTTCCCCCCCCCTCATTTAAAAAGTGGGTATTATGTTTCCCCTTTTCCAGTCAGCAGAAATTTCACTCAAGTGCCATGACTTCTGAAATATGATGGATCACACACTTAAAAATAAACCTCCTATGCAAGTGTGAAATGCATCCCACAATGCTGATAAACAAATCAGGTTGATCATCATCTTTCTTCACACTATCTCATAAATAATATGAGATTGCAAACCATTCAGACTGAAGAATACTGCTGAGATGCATTTCCATGGCATTTCAAATTCCTACCCAACTGTAAAACCACCATTCTTTTTCTCTTTGGTTGCTTTATGCTTTTCACATTCCTACATACCAAGAAGTCAGATAATGCACCTCTCTCTCAAAGTCCTGGCAGCTTCTTCAAGTGTTTTCACACTTTTTTATTGCCACTCATGTTTACAGACACCAGAAACTTACTCTACACCATGCATGCATAACAATTACCTGAAAAGCAAGGAGGTTCTTTTGTCATTTCATGATTACATTACACAGAAGTGTGTTACACTTCCAGTTCAAGAAAAGGAGTCCCAGCACAGGCAGAACATAAGACTAGACTGCAATATAAATGGCTGTAAACGTACAATTTTCTTGTTAGTGACCTTCTAATGAAAAAGGCAGAATAGTAAAAGCAAGTTATGACAACCTGAAGAGACTAACAAGGCAATTGCAGTTAGCTTCAGCTTTTCGCTTGCAATCATTTGCATCTTTTCTTCGCTGCTTGGTGCCCATTACTTCGCCTATACCAACATATTCATGTGGCAACAGGCTTGCTTCAACATCCTTCCAGCCTAACATGTTCACAGCTTTAGTTTTAGGGCCTGAATTTCAACACCTGCTACCTGCAAGTTATACATTTTATAATACAGAATGAATTCTATCACACCATCAACAAAAATTCACCTCAAACTTCCCTGCCAACTCTCTTATCAATTTACACTCTCCCAGTCAAAGTTTACTAGAAAAGGGAAAAGAACATTGAAACAATTGTCTGGTACTCACTCAGTTTAACTGATCCATCCATTCCTAACAGCACATTGTCACTCTTGATGTCCCTGTGGATCACCTGGTTGGCATGTAGGAACTCAAGTGCTTGCAAGCACTGGGTGGAAAAAAAAAATATTCAGCATATGAAAATACAATTTGTGTATGTGAACACAAATTCTCAAAAGCAACGTTTACACCCTCAGCTAGTGCTGAATGCAAAAATACAACAGGTATTATTTAAAGTAACCAGCAGAGGAAGCTCTTGTGCTAAGAAGTACTTCTCAGATCTCATTAGATCAAAAATCATTTAAGTATGGAGTCTCTCTGCTCTTTGAATGAATCCATACACTAAGCTCATCACCCAAGATGCTCTCAAAAATTCCAGACGTTCATTTTGGTGCATCCCACACATTCTACAGAGGAACCATAAAGGATTAAATGAGAGCTTTTTAGCCTCAAGTCTCACCAAGATTAATTGGTGAGGCTTCATTCTCAACATGCACACAATTTCTCCTACATTGAAGGCTGTAAAACATCTTCACTATGAATCCAACTCTGGTTTTGCACTGGTTTTAGATTAAAAACTTTCACACTAAGTTTCTGCTAAAAACAATGACATTTGCTATTTGAGAATAAAAATTAAATTGTAAGATTCCTCTCTTTTCATATAAACAGAACATATATCATTTGCAACTTGGCATGGATGTAGTCCACAGTTTTGTGTGTCTTCATTTGCCTTTGCAAAGTAGCACTGATTTGCAGAATGAAGCATATCTAACATACTGTGCAGAGTTCTGAGGAAGTACAACAGTTCAATGTCAGACATTTTCCTCACAAAAAGTTAATTGTTACAGTTAATTGTGGCTTTCAGTTCTTTGCTTCCAGCTCCAGTTTCTCTGGAAGCAAGAACCTGTCCATACACATTCAAGTACAAGTTTGCTTTCTACCTCCTCCGTTTGGGTGAGTCATCAAATGCAGAACTACATAATGTTTTAAACACTATGAAAACTACTAAAAGGAGAAAAGAAGTTAACCTTTATTTTATTACATGTTTCTTAAAAGTATTCCTGTTTCATCAGATCTGATTTCACACTAAGCAAACACAGTTCCCCTTCTTCCTTCTGGAAAACATATTAAAGCTTTCAGGCTTTTTTCTTTCTTTTTTTGTTTGGTTGTTTTTTAATATGTTCACATCTCTACTTTCTACATTACCTATATATGAATACTCAGTTTTCTTTTTGGTGCCTTTGAATATTCTCTCTTAGTCAAAGTTAAAAAGACATTCTTTCCAGCTCTTAAATTCCTTCATTGCTCTTCCTTGAACTTCAACCCACACTGTCAGCAGAGCTAGGCAGCCCAGGTACCAAAACCAAAACCCTGAATTGCTCCATCACCTAACATTCCCAAACACCCAGCTCTAAAACAGCCATAGCTCTTTTGTGTTACAACTTGCAAACCACCAAATTTCTGAGTTAAACTTATTTTGTTGTTTTCTGTAATTTTGGTATTTATTCCTGCTCTCAGTATCATTCCTTCTTCCTAACTCAATGGCTCCAACAGCAATTGTTGGAATTAATCCTAAACTAAATGCACCCTAAAACCTTGGGGAAAACCTTGCACCTTCATTCCTCTACCCATCAACCAGAATACTCACCTCTCTGCAAACAGCAGCAATCTGTGCTTCATCCATACATGTCTCTGTGACCACATCTGTTAGTGAGCCTCCAGCTAGATACTCCATGACCACAAACAACTCATCTCCTACAAGGTAACTACAAACAGAGAACAAAAAGCACACCCATTTGCCATCAAGAGATCAAGATCTGAAAAATGACTGATAAGAGCTGGTCAATGAAATGATTCATAAGCACTCCCAAGACAAACAGCAAAGAAAGTTAATCTCTGCAAAGTAGCCTGAAATGCTGACAATAAAAGCTGTGTGTTTCTTACCACCTAAGTAGGCCAACATATCTCATGCACAACACAAGCATTGCTCCAGTTGTGCTCCTGTCCACCACTGATGCCCAACATACAGCACTACACTCATTACAGCAGAAACCTTCTTACTGAACATCAAGACCACTCCCCATAACAGATTACTTCTTTTTAAATGTTAGTCTAAATACAGTTTCATTTGCTTGTAAGCCAGCAGTCCACATTTACCTGTCCAGGAAGTTGACTATGTTGGGGTTCTTTAACTCCTTCATTACCAAGATCTCATTAATAATCAACTCCTTCTTGGGCTGTTTCTGCAGATTTATCTGTTTAATAGCAACCTGAATAGGGCAAAATAAACCAGCAATTACTCAAACCTGAGGACCAAAGCTTTTTGGTCATTCTTAATACAGTGAAAATTAAAAGAAATTCTGTAACAGGATTAAAGGGATTTAGCACAGCTTGCAGCTGTCAAGTGACTTATTTATTAGCATACAACTTAAAAGAATGCAACTTGATGAGCACACAACTTGCATCCATAGCCAACACCATCCTCTTGCAGCTGAAAAGATCCACAAACCATTACAAAGGCCAGAACAGACAGTAAAGGAAACACACAAGAGATAAAAAGATACTTGCCCAATTTCATATAAACAGGCCTAAAGCATACGAAAATTGTGTAGCAACTAAGAGAGAAAGTGTAAGTCTTCCAACACAAGGCAAGGCAATTCCTTTTTCTATAATCTGACCAAATTAGTATTTGGATAAAAGAAATGTGGGAAGGCAGAAGTAATTCCTCTAAAAGTAATTAAGCCAATGAACTATGCCAGAGAGAGAGACGGGAAGATAAAGACTTGTCTAGGAAATAAGCTAACCAGGACAAGCATTCCAGACTTTTAAATGGAGAATTATCCCAGTTATGTTAGCTATGACACTTTGAGGAGGCAGCTTAAGAGCTTTACAAGACAACCTACCCATGAGTCCAAAACCAAACACAAGTGTCAATATAATCTTGTAGAAACAATCATTATCATATCGTCAAGGACATTAAAAGAAGAGATCTTGTGGCACAGAATCACGAAAACTAAGACTGATGGGGACCTCTGCAGGTCATGCAGTCCAATCCTTTGCTTAAAGTACAGTCAACATGGAGCAGGTTGCTGAGGGTCTTGTGCAACTGTATTTTGAATGGAGATCTCAATAAACAGATATTCCACAGCCTCTCTGGGCTCCTGTCCAATTTCCCTTATGGTAATTTTTGTCTGTTACCTCTTGTCCTCTCATTGTGTAGCTCTAAGAGAAGTCTAGCTCCACATTCTCTATACCTTCCTATTAGTGCATTTAAAACAGCAATAAAATCCTACTTTTGTCTTTTCTTCTTACCAATGAACAGATTCAATTCTATCCTCAGATATTAAGCACTAAGGAAGCCAGAGTACTGCACCCATTTAATGCATGAAGACTGTAATCAATCAAGTGTTAGCTCACCTGCCTGACAAGATGCAAAGGAGGTCTAAGGGAGGAACCAGACTACAAAATTTACTCTGCAGAGGACACAGAGTATTGCAATATGTAGAAAGCAAATTAAGAAACAACATCCTGAGATGACTGAAAGGCTTGTGTTTTATCAAGACTACAGTACTGGTAAATGTGGTTACTATTGAAAGGGCAATTACTTATCAGTGACCTAAGGAATGGCTACTTGCAGATATTTAAAGGTAAATTATGAAAATCTGAATTTAAAGAGAAGCAAATAATTTCCAAAATTTTAGGCCCAGGAACCGGAGATGACCACAATTCTTGAAGGATAAACTGTTTTTAAAACCCATTTCTGGAACACCTGACTCCCTCTGCTTTTCACTGGAAAGACAAGACTATTTTTAGCTTTCATCATCTGATTACTAGAGAACAAGGCACACACTGTTACAAATGACTATGACAAACCTTCTGAGAGATGATAGTAGAGATGGGAGCCACAGAAATCTAGTCCAATCATTCTGGCCATCTGCAGAAGAATACTCATATAGAAGAAGTATTTTCATTGCAACAAACCCAGAAATCTTACCTCCTGCCCTGTTGCCACATCAATAGCTGTGAAAACTGTACCCGAAGCCCTGTGAAGAGAAAGAAGAATGTTGCAGTCACTTGCACCTCCGTGTAACAAACACATGTGAACAGAAAAATCAGACAAATCAAACAGAACTGTGGCTGCTTTTGATGTTGCAAGAGCTGTATAAAAGAGAAGGCTATTAAAAGTACGTGGTATCACAGAAATGCCAGTCAGCTCACACAAAACAAACTAATCACAAACATGCTCTCTTCTGATGCCAGCTACGCCTCCTGCATTCAGGATATCTAAGGCCCCAGAACCTGTGCTGCTCCCTATGCTCAGGTAAGCTGGGAAGCCCTTTCTGTAGTAGGTGTTACTTTTCATTTTCCTCCAGGGAAAGCCTACCCACAAACACACACAGCCCTACTTGGAAAGAATACAGTAGGAGTTAGGCATACAGAAAGCTGCCTGATGTGCTCTGATGCTATCCAGCAGTCTTATTACAAAATGGATGAACACATCTTACTGAGAGAAAACTAGATGAATGCACAGAGGATTTACAGACCTATGCTTTTACATTAAAAGACAATTCAAAATTTCCACCACTGTGTAAAGCCTTTGCTGTGTACCACTGCTCAACACAGCCAAGATCTCTGCTTCAGTGAGTGGTGGCTACATAGTGTTATCAGATAGAGAACAGTATGCTGCTTATTCACTGGGAATAAGAGTTGGGGAGAACACTTACCCCTGTCCGATTTTTTCATATCTAGTGTACTTTTTCTTAGGATCTCCTATGCTCACAATAGTGCCTAGGGAAAAAAGAAAAAAGTCAATTTCACCCTTCCCTTTTAGTAGGGCTGGCCTGGCCAAGATACCTCTAAGAGTGGGTCAGCTCAATAGCAAAGGCTGGTATGCAAACAGCCCAAGCTTCCCCAATTCAGTCCCAGTCACAAACGGCCCAACTTCAGACCACTATGCTAGGTTATAATCTTAATGAGATCATGCAACTTCCCCTAGTATCTCAATTTCATAA
Organism: Bucco capensis; assembly: GCA_013396975.1. Classification (NCBI taxonomy): domain Eukaryota; kingdom Metazoa; phylum Chordata; class Aves; order Piciformes; family Bucconidae; genus Bucco; species Bucco capensis. Next base: position 1,464,623 of record VWZO01013601.1, read on the forward strand.
TAGCCTTCTGTGTAGCAAAATGCAGTATGAGTTTACGACAAATCCATTAGCTTAGCCTAGATCAGAAACTAGACAGTTCTTGACTTAAGCACAGGAACATTAATATCATGAAGAAATACTTTCAAGATCATTATGGAACAAGCAACAGCAGAAATTATTTGGTGTTGTTATGGTTGTACTATACATACAGATGATATTATCACAACTGAACTTCAAACAAACTGTCCTACATGAAGCATATAAATCAGTAGAGCTTCTGAATGCAGCACTCTCATCTACTAGCTCATCTACTATCTGACACAGTCAAGCACACTATTCACACAACTCTTACACAAAAATAAGGATGAGGGCAGAAACTTAATATTCCGCATCCAGTCTTAAAGTTTTTGTTTCTCTGAAATAAAAAACACCTACGTAGTTTTTCCATGATCTCTTCATCTGACATCTTAGTCTTCTTTTTCTGTTTATCACCCGATTTTGACCCACTGTCAACAGAAGTGTCACTGGCTGGTGCAGGGATGGGGTCAATTACAGACCGTGTATATATCTGTTAAGAGAAATCATTTATCTGAGCATTTGCTTTGCAATCATTGACCTTCAGTTAAAAACAATCAATCACAGTTCTTCAAAGATCCCTAAGCACCATTTTACCTAACATGTTGGAGGCAGAAATTAGACCTGTGAAGTCCAGTAAGTCAAGATGTTGGCAACCTTACTGACCTCTGAAAGAAAGACCTAGGCATCTCCTGAACACAGTGGATGATGCTAGATTAACTCTGAATTTCCACAGAAAGACATTTTGGGGGTTTTCTACCTGCTTACTCTTTATAACCCATGCTAGTTAACAGAACAGAAAACACTGTTTAATAGCAAGACCAACTAAGATCAACAGCTACTACGATCTAAAGGAAAAAGATTTATGCTCCACAAAAACATGCCTAAGACTTTCAGAAACTTCCCAGTTGCTTCCAATTTAGGGAATTTCCTTGAAGTTTTATTTCATTTCCTCCTGAGCTATTCAGAGACATACAGAGCTATACTAGAAATATCCAACTGTAGACCAGTCACATTTTATATGTCTACATACCCAAAGTGGGCCACTGTAAAGCATTATCACTTGACAAAAAAACCCCACAATTCACATTTGAAGTCCTCATGCAAGAATAAGTAGGCAATAGGGTGGCAAAACACACACCTACAACAGTCAGAAGAATGAGCTGAAGTAAGTGGGATCTTTGGGATATTAACAAAGTAGTTCAGGGTGACTACCCTAAAACTTAATAACAACTTCTTAAGCATTAAACTTTTTCATGTAATGCCAATTAACTTTGTGAGTGAAATAAGCTTTCAAATCTTAAATTTGAATTGGTTTGGGTTTAGGTAGTATATTTGGTGAGGCTTTCACACTGCAATCAAATAAAACAAAGAAAATCAAATACACTACACTTGTACCACTGTCCTGAACAGTGTTACAGAAATTAGCTATAGTTTTTAGGAGCAAAAAGCCTCCTCTCCTTGCACGTTGGGATGGATAAGCATAATTGCTTCAACACAAGCCAACAAAAAAAATCAGCATTACCTTTAGGATATCCGATCCAATATCCCAAAATTAGACATTTTCTTAGCAAAGTCAAATAAAAACCAGAACTTGTCCCTAAAAATTTACTACAGTTCATTTCACAAATATAACATTTTGCTAGAAAAGCGAAGTAGAAGTTCTGCAGTATTGAGAAATGCAGGTCTGCACTGTAAATTTTACAGCTGCTCACCGATTTTGTATGATCTGGTCGTGGAGCAATAACAGGAGGAGGAGCTTCTTCATCATCCTCATCATCATCTGCCACAGCTGTTGATGGTTCTGAACCTTTGGCATTGGTCTACATTTTTACCAAAATTAAAAAAAAAATAAATAAAATTGTCTCCCCTACAGTGCTAAAGTCTTGTTTAGGATTTTTTCCCCACATGAATATAAAAGAATTCTTACTGATGTCAAAAGAGAAGGATAGGTTGAATGGTTTAAGTGCCCTATTAAATTTTATTTTGAGACTCAAATACTATTGCTCCAGTGAAATATATACTCTTGACCCCTGAATTTATGTTTTCGTTCCACAAAAAAAATCCTCATTTTGTTTTATACCCCAAGATTCAGTATATAACAAATACAGAAGACCTGAACTTGCATGCACCTAAGAATATATAAAGAACAGTAAACACACTCACCATTGGTGTTCCTGAAGGGAAACCATCTTTATCTAAAGAGGACAAATAGCAGAATACATAAAATCATCAGAAAAGTAATAAAAAGTGAGCTTTACAGAGTAAAGAAACACAGACAGCTTTGGAGATTTCATTCACATCTCAGAAAGCAAAATTTCATGATCAAATGAATATTTCTGTTTCCATAGGGGTATCTTGAATCAAGAATGGAAATATTACAAAGCCTTATCACCAAGCTGTTTTCAGAAACAATTTGGAAGAAAACTGTTTGTAGAACAATCATTCTCTCAATCTCATGCAGCTCCCAATCTAGGAGCCACAACTTATTTTGCATCTTCCATGTCACTTCATGGTGGCATCAAGTTCACAGATACCTCTTTCAGCCACAGACGGAAGGAGCAAGGTCTCCAGCACAAAACCAATTAATCAGTCTCAAAGCCCCAGCTTCATAAACACAGCCCATTAAAGCTAATTTTGGCTTCTATTTTGAATTATCCAGTTACACTTCCTCCCCTCTCCAATTAAAACAGGAAATTAACTGGAAAACATCAATTTCCACTAAGTTTTAAATCCATATTTGAATATCTGTTCCTGACTGAAAAGCAGCTTGCTCTCTCACCATTTGAATCTGACTTATTATTCCAAATACCAAATGCTTCTTCAGTAGCTTGTTCACACTTGGATCTCACCTGGAGCAGAAAAACTCAGATACTTCTGTTTTGCTGTGTCTTTGGAATCATAGAATTTCAGCACATCTAGTACTGCCTGTGGGTTTTTCTTCTGTTCTAGCTTTGTAATATTTGACGTCTGAAGTAATCGAGCCCATTGCTCTGGCATTCCCTGAAAAAAATAGGCTATTTTAGATATCTTTCTAGTATTTTGAAGGTTTTTTTTAAAAAACAGAACAAATTTCTTTCCTCTATAAAACGCATAACATGCACAGCCTTACACACATGAACAAGTAGGATGGTGTTTTAACAGGGAGCCATGTATTCCATAGGTGACAACACAAGTCACTGTGCCAACATGACACCACCTCTTTTGGTTGTATTAAGCAAAATGTGAGGAATGGGAGCACAAAAGCACTCAAGAGAACCAGTGTTACCCACTAATGAAAGTAAACTGAAAAGTGTTTCTCAGGAAAAGCTTTCCCAGAGGACACAAAGCATCAGATCTGACATCTACACTGAAGAAGTACTAACAGGTCATAGTCTCATTACTCTACACGCTGTACAAACACACAGTAAAATTCTTTGATACAAACAAAAACTAACTTATAATTTATTCCAAAACATTACAATGTCTTCATGATAGCACGGACCCATAGCTGTTTTCTGAGCAACTCCAATGGAGGTATACTTACAGTGAACTCTCCAGTAACAGCATCAAAGCCAACATGGATGGTATGCTCAAAATCTGACGGTGGGGAGATTTCTGGCCTTTCCTTTTCCTTTTTCTTGCTTCCTGAAAAAGACATTCAAAGATCTACTGAGCAAAGATTTAAAGTCCTATTGTCTCCATTTAATATAGCCAATCCAAGCATTACAACAGTTCAGATAAATGTAACCACTATCCTGTTTACTGGATGAAGATGTTTACATATGCAGCACAGTGAATTGATATTTTCAAGTTGGTATAGACTTCATGTAAGAACCAGCAGATTCTTCCATTCAGATCATTTATACTATGGTAGCAAGTACATAAGAGATTAAAAGCATCACAGTGCAAGGACCTCTGTTAATCACACAAAATTTAAACATACGTTAACAGTGCAAAAAAGGACATTTTAATACGGATTAAGAACAATGGGTTAGGACAACTTCAGTTCAACCTCAAGTTCACCCTAAAGACAGTTAAAACTCAGTTGCCTCACTGCTTCAATTCAAGGTAATTAATGCAAACTAGGACTTCCTGTAATGAAGGTAAAAGTTTACAGCCTCAGAGCAATTACCTAATTTAAATCAAAAAGGGGGGGCAGGGAAGAAAGGCAAGCAAGTATAATAAGTACCAGAAGCAGGAACAGATAATAAGAATCATCCACAATCCAGCCTAGACTCAATCAAATTTACAAGATGTTTTCTAATGCCAGGTCTTGATTTTTTTAATTTATGTTTTTTTCTGACAAAGATAAAACAAAAGTAGAAGAAAATTTGTAGTTAACTAACTAAAAAAATACACCATTCTGTTCCCTTTACTCAGGAAAGGTTCAGAATTAAGTTGAAAGGTTTCAGAAATCTGGTTTCTCGTTCTTGAAAAAAAAACAACCAACCAAAACACAAAACCTAAGGCTTACTTTCTTTCCCTGCCAGAGCACTTGAAAGAGGGTTTGCTGTTTGCTTTCCAGGTAGAAAGGTGATGCTCAAGGCCTCATCTCAAATTCCTCTGCTTAAAAGACAGAGGCCTGGCAGTGAGCTGTAGAGCATGTCTAACCTGATACCAAGAAAACTGCATGTGTAATCTTGGGAATGCCTGCAGGCTCAAAGAGCATATAGCTGAATCAGCTGCATTTATTATACCATGCATGAAGCCAGCACAAATGCCATAGTGCTCACAACCACAAAGGAAAGTAGCATACCATTTTGCAATCTAACTTAATTACCTTTTTATGCTTGCATGTAAGGGGAAAGAAAAAAAAAAAACGTGTTTGCTTTAAGTTCACATTAAAAATAAAAGTCATGCAGTTTCAGTACAGAAAAAGAGCAGCTAAACCAGCACTGTCTTTGTTATTTACTGAACACGGGCAAGCATCTATAGTGCTACTCAGAGCCAGAGAATCCATCTGAAATCCCCTCACGCTGGCCTGAGAGGAAGGAGGAGCAGAGAACAATACTTACAAATGAAAAGCCATGTGGTCTGCCTCCAGCTGAACAATGCAGTGGAAAGACATGGCTGTTATAAACAGGATATCTTTAATATGGCTGCACAGGTCAGAGCCAAAAAGCAAATGGACTGTCAAATGTTCTCACTAACATTGTTCAGTCACAGGAGAGAAGAAACTTGCTTGTGTGAAAATGTTTAAAGGAAAGTACTGTTTCTTCCCAATGCCTTACAGCTTTTTATGTGAAAACAAGGGGGGGAAGTTATATTCCTCAAGAAGGATCTTGTTTGGGAGCACTTGACATGTAGGAAACAGGAGCTGGTGCTCCAATCCTCCCAGCTTGTGCTGCACAAATAAACCCTCTCCTTCCAAAAATACACAGATCTCAGCAGGCTAGGCGAGGAGACTAAAAATCATTCCTCTGCACACAGGAACAGCAGATCAGAACAGCACCTCAAACAAACTTCAGCAGCAAGCTTAGGTCAAGAGGCAAGTCCCATGAGTCAGGTGTTGGCAGGATGTACCAGAGGCTCTGTGAACAAGGCCACTGTGAGGCCATGCTGCTTTTCAACCTCTGATTACGTCTGCAACACAGTTCTGTATTTAAATGGGAATCCCTTTGATAAAAGGCAACACTCATTTCAAACAAGTCAATCTATGATACGGTCCCTTGGCCCTGCAGAGACAGCAGCATGTAGTTCCCAAAAGCAGGAAGATGCAGGTCCTTCAGAAGGACTTGCTGGAGAATTGATCTGAGTAAGAAAGTGCCTCAAATACAATTGGACTCTTCCCCAAATTAAGCCACAGGCACCCAGCAAGGTGTCACACAAGGTACTTCACACACCCCTCCTGCATGACAAACCCATCCTCAAGCATCCTCACTTCCCAGTAGCCAACCTCCATACACAAAGCAAGAAACACAGGTATTTCTGAACAGCCTGGTTGTAGTAGGTAGATGACTCCAGATTGCACAACTTTAAAGTTACTGAGCCACAATTGAAACCACACCAAAATCTGCCCCAAGCCAGCAATCTTGAGTACGCCACATGCATGATCCCAGGTCTTGGGTGATGCCCCACAGCATCTCCTTAAACAAGTTCTGCTCAAAGACAATAATTTCTTGTTTTAAGGGACTATTTTAAAGCTTTCCAAAAACACACACAAGTTCATTTGACTTCTGATGTCTAGCCAAGGAAATTCAAGGCAATTAGGTATTCTAGTAAAAAGATGACTATCACATCATTTATTCTGAACAAGGGAACTAGGGGGAAAAAATCCTCCACAACTAGGTTATTAAATAATCCCTGCAAACTCTTATGATTACGTCAACACAGATCTAGCTCAGACTTGGGGCAGAATTTCTGCATTTGCTAAACCTCATCATTTGCAGTGAGTCCCCCAAAGCACAAGGCCATCTCCTAAGCTAAAGAAATCTCCCAAGAGAAGACCAGGGTGGCTGGGTTGGTTGGGTGGGTGTGTGTGGAGCAGAGCTGCAGCAATAGACATGAAGCTGGCCAGGACAGACCTTGCAAAAATCACATGGACAGAGATCTGCAGAACAAACCCAAACAACATTATCCAGTTACAGGTCTGTTTGCAGTAGCCTTGCACATCTCCTAGTAGGGGCATTCCTTCATTTTCTGAAAAGGAGAATTTACCATTTTTGTAGTAGTTTACTTTCGCATCAGCTGGAGAAATCTCTCCTACGAAAAGATTTCTAGCCCAGGATGATAGATTATTTTGCATATAGTTCCAACATATTTTTAAAATCTAAGCAGGAAATTAGTATTTCTGTAAAGCTTCCCAGCAGTACAATTTACAAAAAAAAAAAAAAAA
>VWZO01013601.1:1471523-1522431 GCA_013396975.1 Bucco capensis
AAAAAAAAAAAGACAGTTTTTAGACTTCTGATGAGGGTGGACCTCAGCCATGCTAATGAATAAACCAACTAACATTTGGCTATTGTTTTAGTGCCAGAAAGTCAGTGTCCATTTATATTCTGCTTACATTTGACAGCCAGATTTGCAGGCTTGAGGGCCAAAAACCATTTCTTTGGATGTTTATATTACCCTTGCTGTGGGTGATCCAATTGACAATTTTTTTCCAAATTAAAAAAAAAAAAATCTTTCAGATAATTGAATTATCTAGCTTAAATAAACTATCATTTTTCCTAATGCCATTACATTGCCATGCAGTAAAACCACCTGGTTTTTTTTCAGGACATTTATTTAAATACTTTTTAACATAGAGAAAACAAACTTATACCATTTTCTCAGCAGAAATTATTTCTTACATGTTTAGATTTGATCACTGAATCTCAGTAGAAATATAGAGACATATGCTAAACAAGTATGCTGATTAATTTCCAGAAGGATGTATTTTTTCTCAATTCTTCATGCACACTGCACCCTCTCCACTATTTCTTTACCATGTTTTTTCCCCTCAAGGTACCATATTCAGTCATCAACATGAAGTAACTTCCAGAAGAGATGGATGCTCGGTTTAAACTGGAAATATCCATTTGGTGTAGTAAAATGGTAAGTAATATAACTAGGAATCACAAACATTTATTTGGGTTGTTTGGAAATGCTTTACTTTGAACAGGGCAGCAAACATGAGAAACTATAGGTGGTGGTTTTCTTTAGCAAGCTATTTGATTTTTCTTACTTAGTATTTCATCTTCAAAAATCCCAGTGCAAACAGTAAGAACATCTCAGCCCACTGAAGACATATATCCAACTTTCTGCACTTCCTCCAGTCCCCTACACTTGGACAGGCTGGACTCAAATGTCTAAAGTGCTACCCAAACGTACAAGAAAAGTAAAGGAACACAAGTAGTAACCTTGGAAAATATAAACATCTTACCTTTTTCAGTGCCAACAAATATGGAGATGATTTTATTCCTAGGTTTTCTCTCTTCTGGTACAGAGGGCAGAGGTTTCAAGCTGTGGTTGACGGACAACTGGTCTTTGCCTGCTGAACTGAAGATAGCACTGCTCATCCGGACAGGAGGAGCTGGTGGCTTGTCTTCCAGTTCTCCGTTATCAGACATGGCTCTCAATAGCTACTGAAAACACTGAAACAGAAATATTTGATTTAACATAGGAAGACAGCATAGAATACATACATGTAGCATTTCTTCTGTCAGCCAGAGAAAGGAGGTGTGAATTCAACTCTGACGAACCCTACCAGCACCACAGTGGCAGGCACACACCTCCACTAAAGGAAGCAGATCCCTTCCTCAGTCTCACTTACAGACCAGCATTTGTGCCAGCAGCAGCAGCATTAATAGGATGGAGCGACAAACTTCTCCAGTGATAAAACTAATCCAGTCAAAAAGAACAGTCAATCATAACATGGATCAATTTCCTCACCTGGCTCACTATCTGTTCACACAAAGGTTGCATATGCAAACAGGATAGTACACTTAAGAGCACAAGTACATCTTTTAGGGATAGCTCTAGCTGAAACAGCTTCATGCTCTAAAGCCAAACACCGGTAAAAGTCTTACATGCTTTCCTTCTTGTCATTTATCAGACAAAATCTTGGGGAGAAAAGAACAGCTTATGTTCATAAAACACAACTCAGCATACTGCCCACACTAAACTGTATTAAGAATACCCTTACCCAAACGATCCAGCCTATATTAAAAAGCACAGGACTAAGATCCACTGCATGCACTTCACTTCCAAATGAGGACTTGCACTGTTTCACTACTTAGCGCCACTCTGTCTCCATTTGTAAAAAGAATATACTCTATCAATTAGCAAGATCACAAAGAACTGCTAAAGCTAAAACTATAGCACAAAAAAGTATCAACATGACACATTCCACATTCAAGAAAACCTGCACTGGCCTTTCCTCCCTCCCCATAATATCCTGGAGATTTTTCTCTGATCACCAAGAAACAGACAGCCTCTCTGCCACAGAGTAAATAGTACGAAGAAAGATTTAGAGAAATAACCTCTCTATGACAGTTGAATAACAAATATGCTCCTCATTCCTCCATACACTCAAATGATAAGCTACCTCTTTAGAACAGAAGCCCACATAGCTCCTCTGTGTTGACCTCCTCCTCTCATGTCAATTTGGGAAATGAATGGCCTACCCATGTCTACTAGCCATCCGTCATAGTCCCAAAGCATGTCTCAGTCCCAGTCACACCCACTGGAGCAATCATTATGAGTGTAATTCAGAAGAGTCAGCATAAGCCAGTGAAATCCACTCTCAGTTATCACACCTTATTGTCAAAGCATAAACACTGTGCTACACAATGTCTTAACACAACATATGTATCTTGCACCACATAGTCTTAGCAGCAGAACTGAAAATGTATCAACTGCCATTCTCTATCATTTCTCTGGGTGGAAGAACACTGCCCAATTTCACAAAAAGAAAACAAATCAGGCTAGCAGCCTGAGTCCAAGCAGCACACGAGCACATTGTTAGCTGTTATGAAGCTCAAGAGAGATTAAAATTTTCCACCATAAATGCCCATGAAAGCACATAATTTTTGTGCAAACACCTTCAGAGGCACAAGGAGCCCAAAGCAAAGTTCTGGCAGTGCAAGTAAAAACTAGATATATGCCAGTTGCCCCATCTACTTAAAGACTGGGTGGGGAACAGTTGTTGAAGCAGTGCAACATCCATGAGATAAACCTGCCCTCAAGCCCTTTGCCAGATTATGGAACAATAAATAGACCTGCAACACTTGAACATGTCTCCAGGGATGCAGTTGTGAGTTAGACTGCAATTCCCATCCTCCAACAGTCTTCCAAATTCACTTATTGATTGCTCTTTCAGATGTTTCAAGTTATCTAAAGGATTTTGTGTATTTTCCAGTACCTACACTGCAAAATGAGGAAAAAAATGAAGAACGTGCAACCTAACAACAGGTCTGAGAAGCCTACCCAAAGGGATTTTAATTCCAAAGACTTCCCTAACAATATGTACTGCTTGCACGAAACACATGCCACCAATCTGAGAAATAGACACTTCTGGTCTGAACTACCAAATCAGATATATGGTATTCAAGAGTCCTGTTGAAGCTGGACTTGGAATGATGGCAGTACAAGGGAGGGACCATAATCCATTTCCCTTACGCTAATCAAGCCTTAGAAAGGAGTAGGATATAGGGTCCTTAGCTATTCAGAGAATAGACGTTTTAAAATATCACTCCTCCTTTTGAACAAAGAAATAGTCAGATGGCTAAACAAACCAAAGTAGGTAAATAAACATGTCACAAAACTTTAAAACCAAAATTATATAATTTGTGAAGAAAGCAACCTGAGTAGTCTTTCATATTTTTCTCGAACCCTATTATTTCCTCCATCTGTGCAATTTTCTAAGATGCCTGATATTAGCAAGAGCAGGATGTAATGATAAACATTTAACCTGCATCTGAAACTGACCAAGAGCAGACTTGGTCCTCCAAGCCCATACTAATTCCCTGCATGGTCCCTTGGAGAACATAGTCTCCAAATTAACAATGCTATAATGTATTTAGGCTGCAAATTTACAAAAATATTTATATTTAAAATATGTAAGCAAGAGTGCTGTAAAAGTCTCATTATAGTAAAAATTCTTAATTTTCAGTGATAGGAGAAACACAAGTCAGCTCATCACATACTCAATATTACAGCTTCTTGAACTAATTATTCCTTTGCACCTGTTGGAAACAAGTATATAGAAATCCAAAACTCATCTATTCCACAAGAAAATCAGGTGCTTCAAGAAACTGGCATAACAGCATCTGTGCAGAACCCTCAGAGCTGTAGCTCTGATAGCTGTTCAGTGTTTAAAGTATCAAGAAAGATCCCTGACCTCAGTCCAAGTAGAGCCCAGGAGCTTTACAGGAGGAAAACATACTGCTCTAGACAAGCATGCATGGACTGGGCTCCCACAGCTTCAGTGCTCCAGAAGACTGGAGTTGCAGAAGGAGCTTTGACATCAGCTTCTCACCTGAGGGACTTTTACAGTTGAACAAAATCCTTCAAGCTCATTACACCTATGTTTTATTACAGCCTTAGCTTTCAGTGAAAACTCAGGAGATGTGATGTATTTAATAACACAAGGTAGTATAATTTCTGAGCAGCATTTCAAAGACCAGTGTTAAAATAAAGTGCTAGATCTAAAACTGCTTTGCACAAAGGATCATTTCAAAGCACAGCAACTTTGAATTCATAGTTTAAATAAATAACAGCTCCATTCACAACACATCACTTCAGGAAACAGAAGTCTGATCCTTCAGTCATCATTGGAAGTTAAAAATCGATCTCTTTGTTCACATTCAAATCCAAACAGCTAGTCTCTTTCTGACAGCCCAGTACAGAAGAGCAGTTCCCCTCTCCTTTATCCTTATCTTGTCTTCATTATGCAGTGAAAGTTTCCACAGCATCAGGAAGTATTTTTGATATTGCTGCAGAGGTTTGACATTATAGGCAATGACTGGAGGAAGGATGAAAAAAGAAGAAAGAAAAAAAACAAAGAGGAGTGCAAATACACCCTTAGGCTCCTTCTCTGCTCTCTCACTCCCCCCAAAGAGGAAATGGAGCCTGCTCATTTCACAGCTAAGCATAATCACTCTTGCACTATCACCCGCGTGGCTGCCTTGTTGAATCATGGCTTGCACAGCGAACTGCAAGGACTAGGGTAATATTCATTTATTCCAGTGCCTGCCAGCAGTCTGTAAACAGCAAAGGGGATGTCTGATTCTGTCAGAGAAGTATGAACCTGACAACACGCTTAAGGGGCAGGAGTGAGGTGCAGTGTGTGTGTCGCAGTTTAGCTCAGTTGAAAGACATTTACTAAAATAGTTAACCTAAGTTTGAGTAACCTCATAGAAGTATTCTAAATCTGGAAGAAATATGACATATGTAGCATAAGTAATATATGGAAGAGGTCATAATCAGGGGAAAGGGATCGCTTTCATCTTCACCAGTGAAGATAATACCAGTAACAACAATGTATTCAAGCACATCATCAACTCCCCCACAATCACTAGTTGCACTACATTTAATTACAAGAACTAGAAAGCAACGTAATGAACGAGAGACAAGCTGTGCAGTTGCAAACAACATTTAACTACAGAATTCAGATTTATTTCCACCACAGGACAATGCTGAAACTCACTATACTCACCAAACAAAAAAAACCACACAAAAAGAGTTAAAAGCTTTTCTCCCAAGAGTTTGGCTGCTTACTCCACAAAACATACTCAGATAGCAGCACTGATGCCCCAATGCTCAGTCCTCATCTCCAGTATTCAGCACTACTCCCAATAGCTGGCCCCTCCTTTTGACAAAGGTTTCTTGCTCTGCACTGGGGCAGCAAAAATGGAAGTATTCTCTTCATCCTCAGCAGCCTTAGACACCATCATAACACGAACTGCAACAGCTGAAGAGCAAATGTGCTCTCTCCTCTGCTTCACAGGCAGAAGCAAGGGGCCAGCCAGGGTTTGTGCCATCCTAAATCACTCACCACCAACACTGGGAGACCTGAAGCCAGATTCCTCAGAAGTGCAACTCTTTCCACCTTTGCCCAGTGAGGCTGAGGCTAGATAAGCACAGAAAAGCTCCTTGTGTAGCTTAACCCACCTCTTAACCCACCTGCACTGACCAATTTGCACCTGCATCCAGAGTTTCATTTTTACAACGTTTCAGGAGTCAGTTCTGCTGCTCACGAGCTTTCTTCCTTTTAGGGAAGAAAAGAGCCTAAAAACTTAAGGCATACCCAGGTCACAGAAGACAGAGAGAAGTTCCTGTTGCTGCCACTGGTGGGAAAACACCCAGAAACATAAGGGTGACACTGAGTAAAAGCTGGAAAGCAAAGCGAGAATTGGGTAGAATTTGCAGAAAGCTGATGAACACACACTGCTGCAGTACGAGTCTGAATGCTCTGGCTTCGATTTGTTTTTGTCTTGGGGGTTTCCTCCCCCTCCTTAATTCCCTCGTGTGAGCATGAAGGTGGGCTGCTTCCTGAAGAACTTCCTGAGCACAGCACTTGTGCCAGTCCTGGCTCCCTCCACCTCCCTCGTGATCAGTATCAAGGCTGACACGCACTCCTGTCCCAATGAAACAATGCGCTTGTTCAGCAGCAGGCTCCTCTGCACTACGGAGGTGCCATTTGGCTCTTCTTTACTTCTGAGAAAAGGACAAAATATTTTTCTTCTCATACCTGTCTGCAGAATGACTAAAGGGAACTAAAATGAATTCGAAGACCGTTGAAGACATCTTCCTATTTGCTATATTGCACAGGCACATTTTTACTGGAGCACTTGTACTTGAGTAGATTAAGTTTTAAATATGCATTATGCATGCATATACATCAGTCTTACAGTGTAGAACTGTAAGGTCCCAAGCAGGGGTAGGAAGGTGGTACCATGTGTCAAATGAAACACCTCATGTAGAAAGTTCTCATAATGAGAATTCAAATTTGTCTTCTTAAAATGCAAAAAATAATGTGTGTGAGGAGTCTAGGTTGCATCTGTATCACTGCCTGGGATTTTATGCAAAAGCAAATTGGATTTATGCTTGAAATAACAAACAAAACACATCAAGCTCAGAGCTGTATGATAACATGTACATGAATTCCTACACCTGGCACATAATACCCTGGCTCTTAATTGCCACTTAGGTAGCAGATCTCTGAGTAGCCTAAACTAAGTCAAATCTTCTGTATGTACATACACTGGCTCAGAGAGTTGCAAACTGAACTCAGTTCTGTTCACTGCAGGTAAAAATTGCTCAACTCATTTCCTACTGGCAATGTAAGACAGAAGGAGCAACACAAACATCAAAATTAAGTCTATTTTGCAGGGTTGACCAAAAAGCAGAAGTCATGGATTTCAAGCTAACAATATATTAAGAAACATAACCACTTTGCTTTTGAAATTATAATCCTTGATGTGCCTCTACAGCTGCAGGATCTTACTGAGACACCACCTGAACTGCTGCAGGGAGAACTGCAGAACATTTGGGCTATGGTCACAGACAGCAGGTGTGGTGCTTGCAAGCAACACAGTCTGTTGTCTGAGAAAAGGAATGGGAGAACAGATCAAAAGTTAAAAAACCGTTCTGATGATACACGCATTTCCCTGTCCCTGCTCTAGCAGAGGGCATGAAGCTTGACTAACTTCATCTCCTTCTATGATGAGGTGACCCACCTAGCAGACAAACGGAAAGCTGTAAATGTTATTAACTTGGATTTTAGTAAAGCCTTTGACACTGTCTCCTACCACATTCTCCTGGAGAAGCTGGTGGCACATGGTTTAGACAGGTTTACTCTTCACTGGGTAAGGAATTGGCCAGAAGGCCAAGCCCAGAGAGTAGTAGTGAATGGAGTTCAATCCAGCTGGTCATAAGCAGTGTTCCACAGGGCTAGGTATTGGGGCTGGATCTGTTCAACATCTATATCGACTTGGATGAGGGGATTGAGTGCACCCTCACTAAGTTTGCAGATGACACCAAGATAAAAGGAGTGTTGATCTGCTTGAGGGTAGGGAGGCTCTGCAGAGAGACCTGGATAGGCTGGATCAGTGGGCTGAGGCCAATGGGATGAGCTTCAACAAAGCCAAGTGCCAGGTCCTACACTTAAGTCATAACAGCTCCATGCAACACTACAGGCTTGGGGAAGAGTGGCTGGATTGCTGTCTGACAGCGAAGGACCTGGAGGTGCTGGTTGATAGTTGACTGAGCATGATCCAACAGTGTGCCCAAGTGGTCAAGAGTATCCTGGCCTGTATCAAAAATAATGTGACCAGTAGGACCAGAGAATTGATCATCTTCCTGTACTCAGCACTGATGAGGCCACACCTCAAATACTGTGTTCAGTTTAGGGCCCCTCACCACAAGAAAGACACAGAGGCATTAGAGCATGTCCAAAGAAGGGCAACACGGCTAGTGAGAGGTCTAGAGAATAAATCTTACAAGAAGTGGCTGAGGGAACTGGAGTTTTTTAGCCTGGAGGAGAGAAGGCTCAAGGGAGACCTTATCTCTCTCTACAACTATCTGAAAGGAGGTTGGAGTGAGATGGGGGTAGGTCTCTTCTTCTCCAGGGTTACCAGTGAGAGGATAAGAAGAAATGGCCTCAAGTTGCACCAGGAGGTTTAGATGGGATGTAAGGAAGAATTTCTTCACTGAAAGGGTTGTTAGGCATTGGAACAGGCTGCCCAGGGAAGTGGTGGAGCTACCGTCCCTGGAGGCATTTAAGAAACATATAGGTATGCTACTTAGAGACATGGTTTAGTGACAAGGTGGTAGATAGATGGTTGGATTTGATGATCTTAGAGATCTCTTCCAACCTTAATGATTCTGTGAAAGTTATCCTCACAGCAATCTGCAGGGTGGCAGCTATCAATTGCTGTCTTCCTGTAGAGCCTTATAGGGCGCTGCTACTGGCAACATTTGTTGCACACAAAGAGAGCAGCATCCGGGTCACTCAGGTCCAGAGCAGAGGAAAATAGCAAAACAGATGTCTTGCATCAAATCTCCAAGGCAGAAGTTGTCAAGTAAAAAGAAGTCCAAAGTAATTTAAAACAATACAACAAAAATGCTCCTAGAAAAGACCTGTGTAACAAGGCAGATTTTAGACAGTCATGTCCCCCTCAGTTTATACTACAAAAAACCTTGTTAAAAATGAGTCTGGAGACTCATTCCCAGCACATCGACGCCATGTCTCCAGTGGTTTTGCTAGGTAGTTTATCCTCAGCCTCCTCACATCGCACCTGAAAAAAATACCTTACTGGAGGAGATGAGACTTGATGCTTCATTATTCTGGAAAAGAGGGAAAACAGATATACATATACACATTGTGCATTTTTTAACTGGAGATCGGAGACATGCTCATTTCATCAGATATTCCATTTTCTTGGACCAAACAGATTTTGGTGTCCAAAAGCAGAATTAAACGTCTGCATGGCTGTTCTTCCACTCCCTTGTCTCCCTGCCCCACCCCCCCACCCCCCTTTTTTTAAAGGCTCCTGTTGAGCAATAGATTTCCTGTGATTAGCTCACTTAGTACTGATCATAGCTCACTTCCTCCCAGGGATTAGCTGCAAGCAGCTTTCTGACAAGTTTTTATTCTGGTGGTGCTACTCAGCCACAGCTCACTTCCTGCCCCATCTCTAACAGCATGTTAGTTCAGCGGCTCATCAGTTATTTCATCGCTGCAGAAAAATTCACAAAACCAGCAAATCTCAGGCTGTCTTCTCCACAAAACAAATCTTTTTGGATGTTTTGCTTTCCAAGTTGAAGCATTTGGATCCATAAGATTTATTTAATCAGATCCAAAAAGCAGTTTTCTGGAACAGTATGAGATTACTTTCACAGACTGAAAATACTTACCTCTTCATTTCAACTCAGACAAGTTGTGCAAAAAAAGCCCAGCAGCAGACAAAGAATTACTTTCTCACAGACTTGGCAAATGCAGTCACAGATCTTCTGCCTACCCAAAGAAGACTTGTGCAAAAGCAAGGACAAGAATAACCTTGATAACTGCTGTTAAAGCCAGCAAGATAATCAGTTCCACATACAGTTGTTAAAGGCATGTGCAGATGTGCTCTAATGCAGTACACAGCTCTCAAAGCTTTCCCACCTCTACAAATGCAGGCACCAATCTCTACAGGACTTGCTGAAGCACTCTTTCCAGCTTTAGGGGGTCTCACATTGAAGTGTTTAGTCAATGCCAAAACACATACCCGGGAAAGCAAACAGTTAAAGAAAAATAAGCACAGACCTCCCTAACTTACAAGACAAACAAGCAAGATACCCATTCAAATGATAGATTTGAGAAAACAGCTCAGAACAGAAACAAACAATATCTAAGCCCATCAAACATAATTTTTTCATTAAGATTTACAAAGGGACATCTATTAACCAAACTGCTTTGCAAGGATGGGAACCAATAAATTGTCAGCATCTTTCTTTCAAATTAACGGCCACAAAGCACCAATCTGCTTCCTTCAACTAGTAAGGCTACCACAATGAAATTTATTAACAGATCTGTTCTTACTATCTTCCCTTTACTGCTGCATGTGACATGCATAATACTCCCACTCTAACAATAGTGCAGGAGAATCTCAGTCTTTTGCAAAATCTGTAACATACCCAGCTAAATCAACCTCTCAATTTCCTTATGGTTTTTGCTGAGTCACACAAATAGAAGGGAAAACATACCACACAGAAAAATGACTGCCATTTAACTGTCAAGTGAAGAAGTGAGTTGGGGAAAAAAATGACTGAACAGAAGAAATAAAAATAGCAGAAAAGAAACTATCTTTTCTTCAGAAGAAGGAACAGTCTCTCCCAAACTGTGCTCTCTATGAACCAACTTGACAAATATTCTATTCATTAGGGAGCTGAAAGGGTTACTAAGACTTCCTAAAAAAAAGTATTCTTCAAACCCATTGCCAAAGTACATTACAACCTGAAGCAATTCAACTATTTACCCTGCAGATGTTTAGTCTTGCACTGAAAATGAGCAACCAGTCTGCAAAAAATGTAATTTTTGAAACCAACACAGAACCCAGTATTCTAAGAGACCAGTGGTAGACATCACCTTCTCACCCCCTAGACAGCTGACAAAAGCATATTTCAGCTAGCACTTTTTCACCATGCAATGCTTACAGCTAAGTCATCCTCACCTCTCAGCACAGGCACAATAAAGTACAACTTTCAAATTATCATAGCTAAAGATAAGTGAAGCAGATTACACTTCTGAGATTCTGGCAGCCTTTCAAACTGGCAGATCAGATTCACAAACTCTGTATATATGGCACAAAAAAAACCCCAAACAAACAAACAAAAACATAAACAAAAAACCCACCAGCAATAGCAGAAGCAAATTTTTCTCCCAAATTTTCAATTTTTGACTTTTTTAATTGGGATGGGGAGACAATTTCATAATTATCAGCTATGTTTTGTGACTGAAAAATATATCAACAGCGAAAAATTACAAGAAGCACAGATTAGCAACCAGATGTGCAAGAGTCCTAATAAAACCCATTAGCGCGTAGAATATTTAAGCAAATTAATGATACTTGACTTCACTATACTGCAGCCACCTGTGAGTCTTCTGATACATCTCCACTTTCTCCTTTTGAACCATGCATAGCAATTAACTCCCATCTCAATTATCATTTCTGCTTCATAAAATAAATTTGGCACCATTTTACCATCAGTGAATCTTTCATCTGCTTTATCGCCTCTGAAACAGCTCAAACACCACAGGCAACAGTACCAGAAGTGACCTCCCAACTGCCTTTATTTCCCATTTCCCCTAAGTTTGGCAGAAAAACCCACTCAGCAAGGCTACAATGGTGTTATTGCCAGTTGATGACAGCAGCACGCAGAAATGAGCCAGCAGACTGCTGCGCTGATGGCCACAGTACTGGAGTTCTTGCAGGTCCGAAGAGCACAACAGAGGAAGAATGAAATCAAGAGGGATCCATTTCCACTCTGCCCCAGGGCTGGGTAGTTACCGCCTACTAGCTAAATGCAGGCCGTGCTTCATATTGTACAGCCCACAGCCAGAGTTTTCCTTCAACGCACCATTGTGCAACTCTGCATAATGGTGACATGTACTCAGAGGTGTTTGAATAAGCCTATGCAACCCTGAACAAGGACATTACTTACCCCCTACCCCCTGCTCTACCTACTTAAAAATCCAAGTCAACTAAAGACAAGCAAGACAGCCTGGAGCGTGCACACTGCATGCAAATCGATGATTCAAGGTGTTTGTGCTTACTCATATTTCACTAACTAGAAGACACTTTTCAGCCTTTATTTTCATGAGCTGAGGTTTTCTAAAGATCAAAGGAGAATGGGGAAATAAGTAGGGAAAGTTTGCAAGAGAAAAGATGAAGTCTGCATCTCATCATCTCTCTTAATTAAATCTGGCATTTACAGGCAGGGAGGGATCACACATTCCAGAACAAAAGTTATTTGAATAAAGGCTACCCTGCAGGAGGTACTTCCACAGCTTAGCACACTTTTACATTTCTAGCAGCATTCACAGCTGTTTAACCTAGACAATCACCACTCAGTGGAGCACTGATACAGCTCTACAAATGTCAAGACTACTGTGTTGAGCAGAGAGAACATCAGTAACTCTAATAGAAACCAACGGCTTTTTTTAACCTCTGGAAATACTACTGGGCAACGGTAAGACAAGGCTGTGGCTTACCCACTCAGATTAGAGGTCCAGGGCTAACTGCAAAAAGAAGAGGAAGCACATGCTGTGTACCATGATGGCAAAAAAAAAGAAAATCCAAGATCAAGAAATCTGTCACTCTTTCACCACACTGGCAGAGCTGTCGAATGTCAGCTACAGAAATAGGGAATAATAGGTGAAAAGGGAAAGAAGAGCAAAACAGCTCACTCCAGGAAAGCTACCTTTTCCACGTGTACTCAGAATAGAGCTCTGTTTCTCTCCAGTGGCTGGCCAAGCCTTGCTTCAAGTGTAGTTACTGATAGCAGGTAGTGGTAACTTTAACAGCTCTGAGGGCCAAATCCTCGACTCTCCTTGCAGTGCTGTCAAATAGTGCCAGTCTGGCACAAAATGCCACATTAGGAAATTCTCCCTCTTCGGAGTCATTTTTCCCTGCCACGGTGTGCACCAGTGGACACTAGCACAACACCCTGCTCCCAGATAAGCACTACCTCTTGAAATAGTTTACCAATTTGCCAAAATTCCTACATTAACAGATCCAAGCTCAAGATGCTTATGTCTTCATTCCCACACTGAACATAAATTCTGCCAGAGAAACCAAAGTTTACAAGAAGTGAAATGCAGGATCTCTAAATCCTGGGGGGGGANCATGGCAACAGGTCTTTCGATACATAAATAAGTAAATAAAATCAACCACAGATTACTTGG
Source organism: Bucco capensis (assembly GCA_013396975.1). Classification (NCBI taxonomy): domain Eukaryota; kingdom Metazoa; phylum Chordata; class Aves; order Piciformes; family Bucconidae; genus Bucco; species Bucco capensis. The sequence continues at coordinate 1,484,518 of VWZO01013601.1, forward strand.
GTGGACCTAACTCATTTTCTAAGCATATTCTATCAGCACCACTCAGAAACTACAGATCATCTATCCTGGGGTTATTACATTCTATTTATGCCATAACAGACAAGTAGAACAACTTCTTCAAATACACAAACTCCTACAAAGAAGAGTTCCCTGCAGCATCCCACTACTGCCCTAGGCAAGTTCACTTGATGCTAGCTAGGAAAGCTATTCTGGGCTAGTATGCACAAATTGTACAATTCTTAAGCTCTCTTAGAAACATACGCAACTTCTAGACTTCACTGTCACAAGAATAACCTACAAACATCAATCAGTGCAGCTGTGTCCAAGTCTGCAGATAGCACTGCTGCCACTAACAGTTCTGCCAAGTTCTGGCTCTCTCATGCCAATCAGAGTCCTGCCTACATCAGCAAAACTGAGAATTAGCAATAGGCAGCAGTAAATCTTAATTAGGAAAGCAGGGCATCCTACAAGTTTGGAAGTGAAGCTGTCAATTTATTAAAACAAACAAAAAATCAAAGAGAAAGCAACACACTTAGGTAGGGTCACCTCAGCATTTCTTTATCAACAGCAGCATAGGATTACAGGATGGCAGCTCATCTTAGTAAAATACTCCAGAGCTCAGTGACAAAACCTCACTAGCACTACTTCTGCCCACAGCTAGTTTGTACAAGTATTTTATGATTATCACACGTTGACAGAACTTCATTACACTGCTGAAGTTTAAAGTTTTACAAATTTTATAGACAAGTGATTAGCCCATTGTTTGCTGGTATATTTAACTATGCACCTGTCCAATAAAGAATAAGTGAAATTCTTATGTGCAGAATGATAATATTTCAGTGGAAAAATACAAAGGAAATTACAGAGGAAAGCTTCAGAAAATGCATTTTTGTGAGGCTCAGGTATTTACATATGGAAAGGATGTAGTTCCCCACCCTCATTCTACCTCATTTTCTTGCCTCCGGTAACAGTTGTGCAGTTATCACTATCTACAAAACACAGAAATTCATCCATGCAAAGGAGGCTTCCATCCTCACATACATGCATACCCCTGCAACAAAAAATTAAAGCTACCTACTCTAATAGAAATAAGAGATACCCCACTTATCTGAGGGATGCGTGATAACAATCCATGAAAAACCAGAAGACAGACATCACTCTTGCTGCACCATCGACACAAAAACTGAAGACTTGCATTATAGCATTACCTCAATCTTCAGAGCTAGCTGAATCCTAAATCATAGGAAGATGAAGGATATATTAGGGAGGCATCAATGATAATCTACTCCTTTATCTGGAAGTACTGCAAAATCAGGGCACTGCAGACAGCAGCTAAAGTCTTGGGCCACATTCAAACTCCAAAAAGCCATTTAAGAGAGTCCTTATACTGAAGCCTACATCCATCAAGACTGCAGTCAGTACCTTGGGCAAGACACATTGATGGCCTGACTCAGTACAACAATTTTATGCCTTTCAAGGCCTCCTCTTTTAATTTACAATACTGTTAGCTGCTACAAGTGAGCCTCAACATACAAATGAGGGCATAAAGCATTTTTGTTGCAATAAATGAGCATGGAAAAACCTATAAATTCTGAGATTACAAAAATTCACACACACTTTTTTAAAACACAAAAAATTATCCTCATAAACTTGTTGTAACTATGGAAAAAGTTAATCCTAATATAATAACTTTAGAAGTGCTGAACTTTCCAAGAGCTTGTCATCTAAGGAAAAATTTTCTCAGGTCCTTTCAATTCTGTTAAGAAAACAGGAAGGGAATTTCAGTAAGCCATTTCAATAGAGTAAAACAGAGATAAAGATCTCTATTAAACTTGGCAATAAAGACAGAGCCCACATAATATCAGTTTGAGCAGTCACTTGCCACCAATCTATCACTACACGGCTCACTGGCCCCATCATCCACCACTGACCAGGTACATACGAGCACATTTCACGTGAAGCAAAAAAAGCACTGATGCTTTCAGTTTAGAAAATTAAAAACACAAAATAAGAGAAAGGGTCAGTTAAGATTCCGAGTGTTGAGGATTAGTGCAATGTTATTTGACAAAATGACAAAACTATTAAGGGTTAGTAAGAGAAAGCTGTTTCCAGCAGTGTAGGATCACAGAACGTCTCAGTTGGAAGGGATCCACAAGGATCATTGAGTTCAACTCCTGTCTATGCATAAGACAACCCCAAAGTCACACCATGTGTCTAAGAGCACTGTGCAGATGTTTCTTGAATTCAGTGAGAGTTAGTGCCCTGACACAGATCACCACAGACTCAGGGATGCCTCAGCACTAGCCCACTGGAGTGGGTCAAAAAGCAGTTTTGGGGTTAAGGGAGAGCAAGATCCTCTCCTTTCCTCCTCCAGCCCAAACAACTGGTTTTCATATTTACCTAGGTGTAAAATCAAGCAGCACCCTTACAGTCAAGTACTTTTGATCTAAATTAGTTGCAGCAGGCGGACTTAATGTCCTGGTAAAAAATCTTGTGCACTCAGCTTATTTAACACTAGTATTTCAAGTATTTCATGAACTGCAATCAACCTGCTGGCCCAAAGCAAGCAAACATGGTAACAGCCATCCAAGATCATGTCAGAAGTCAACCAGGTTCAGAACACTCAACTAAAATCCAAATGTTTTGAGGCTCCCTGCGTTGACCACTAAGCCCACTACTATGTTCTGTATTCCCAAACTACATGAGCTGCAAAACTAAAAATCACATCTTTTTATTCCATCAAGTAGCCATAGTTGAAGCAGGAAGCATCCTTCTGCATGCTTGCTAACACAGCAGTGGGTAAAGTGCCTTTGTATGTGCATTTAGAGAAACTTTTATGTGTGAATTGGCTAAAAAGAGCTTGCAGACATTAGCTGGGACTCTGTATGGATGACTGGTCCTTTGTCCTCCAGCACCTTCAGGGAGTGTTTGCTGCTGGCATTTTAGGCAGCCTCCACGATGTCCAACTGATGTGACCTGCCCAAAGGAAGAGAGGGAGTCCCTTCCTCGATCTCCTAAATTCCAAAGAAACCCTTTTCAACAGCACCTGGAATTGTGCCAGAAATTATTTTTCCTCAATTCTGATATGCTGAAACCTGGCAAAAAGGTCAAAAATGCTTAATTCCTTGTTTTATGAATTCCTGATTGGCCAAACAGTTTAAAACAGAAGAAAAAGTTGAAAGACACTTCTGTCTCTTTTTACCTTTTCAGTAATGCTATCATTCAGCACCTAAGCATGAAGCAGAAAACTTCAGAAAATAGAGAAGCTGAATTGGAAAGACTTTTTAGCATATTTCCCTTCCTTAATATACCTGCCAGATGCCCTCATTCTGATTCACGTTATGCTAAATCCCTTTCTCAACATGGTACACCACTTTTAAATCACACTCACCATTGCCCTAACATGTTGGATCCTTCATACAGCTGCTGTCTTATCAAAACCACTCCTTTAAAGATAGGAAACAATTTTTGTGACTTGGCAGAGAACAGCCCTGACTAAATATTCAAATATATTACAGTTTCTGGCAACATATCTTCCAGGACAACATCCAATATTTCAGTAACAAACACATGCTGTTTAAACATACAACTTATCCACTTGACTTGCCTGAAGAAAAGAAAAGCCTCACCAATTTCTCAAGTGTTTCAAAATACCACACCCTCAGTTTTTCAAAAGCATAAGGAATTCCTTATGTGACAGAATGTCCAGTCACTCAAAATTTATCTCAACAGCAAAACAAAACTCCCGTCAATTTTAAGGCATGTTCCTAACAGCTACATCTCCACCTGTCTGAGAGGTGAGACATTTTCAAAGCTTGATTCATCCCTATTCCCAGCTGGGCAAATAGAAGCTGAGAAAATAGAAAGAATGATCAACTTAAACTGGCAAGTCAGATACAGAACTGGGATCAAAAACAGTGTTTCCAGCTCTCGGTGACAGAAAATGTCCACTACATCAGTCAAAATACAAGCACTGAAGTGTGTGTTTTCCAATTAGCAACTTTTTTTCCAATTAACAAGGAACAACTTCGTGTGAAATCATACTCAGATCTCATAAGTTTGGAGCAGTAAAAGAAGGCTTGAATATAAATGGTGAGCTCAATATGCACCTGGCAATCTGTGTCCCATTTAGGCAGGTCACTAGGAAATCTCACAATCTCACCTGTAAACAGCCCCTACCTCTTACTGCCTATTTTTCAATGCAAATAAAAGCTTTCTAAATATCTTAAAACATAGCAACCTCAAGACACCCTAACTCCAAATGGCAAAGCACAGTAAGAAACCTTAGGTCTTCAGGGAATGCTGCAGCGTTTCCTTGTGAAAAGACATTAGCTACAGCATCCTGCCTTCAAAACTAGTGCTTTGCCAAGGGTTTCTTTCCCTTTGCCACAAGGCTAGTACCCTGAACTCTTTTCCCTTCCTCACCTACTATCTACTGCCCCATGCACAAGCATGACTGGCCTCACACCATGTCAAGAGTCCAAAGCTTCCCCTCTTGCTCACACAAATCTGCACCCCTTCCCCTATGGCCTTGCTATATCAGAAAGCGGGAGAAAACACAATTTTTTGTCTAATGTAAAGTCCCCCAAATACTGAAAGCTTGCAGGAGATGCAGCCTCCTCCACAGTACTTCCCTAGTCAAATTGACCTTGCCAAGGTGCAGAATCAACACAGTGCTGGGCAAGCACTGCATTAAGAGGACTGTATTGTTTCTGAGAGTCAACCTGGTGGCTCAGCCTGGCACCCAAGCACTCAAAATTATTAGTTATCTTTAGCAGCACTGCACTTCACAGCGCAAGCAGTAACCTCAGTGTTTGCAATGTTAAACTTAACTGAAAAGGTCTGTTCAGTTAGCATTACTACCACTGCAGGTACAGAAACCTCTCAAAGACAAGTTCATGCAATTACAAAGCTCTCTCAATGTTTTGGGCCAGACAGTCAAATTTGATTTAGATTTAGGAAGGAAGTGCCTCCTTGGAAAACTACAACTTGAGCTTGCTGCAGCCTTTCTGAATCTCTCTCCTAGTCCAAGAGAGTGACTCTGCTTTGACAAGACAAAGCAGAACTGATCGCAGCAACTAGGTTCCTAAAAAAAGAAGGGAAAGTTCCACAATCTTCTTTTGGCAACTCAGTTGCCTTTTCCCAACTGCCAGCAGAAACACAATTCAGTAGGATGCACGCTAATACATGGTGCCCAGCTGCTGAAGATCTCTCCTTCCCCTTGCTCTCCCCATCACCATGCCTCCACGACCTTCTCCTCCAGGATGCTTTGGCGAGTCAACTCACTTCTAAAGCTTTCTGCCTGTATCCCAGTTTCTGACCCCAGGACTAGCACCTCTGCTGGGCCCAGCCATCTAGAACAGTGTCTCTGTAACCAGGAGTTGTTTTCAGAACAAACAGTTTTTTCTTTATTGCAGCTGCCACATAGACATGTCAGTAAGTGTGCATGTTCTAAAAAACAACAATATACTGGCACAACATTTGCAGGGAAGCTCTCAGTGCCTCATAAACCTCCTAATACAGAAAACAGATAAAAGGTAGAAGAAAAATACCAAACTCAAACCCAAGACTGATGCAAGAACTCTGAAGCAGTAGTATCTCTTATTAGTAAAACACATATAGATTCAGCTGTCTATGGCTTTTCATACTATCACAAGAACAAAATCTGCAGTATCAATACCCTTAACAGTTATTATAAAGTTATTTAAAAACCTAAGGTGCTTAAATAATTTTCTTTTAAACATAACTGAAAGGCTGACTTGAGCAATGCAAGCATGCATGTGTTTTTAAAAGGCTACATTTCAAAATGAGAATAAGATTAAACCTGCATTACATGGTCAAAGCATTCATCCATCCACTCTAGCACCCATTCCATAGAGGGAGCATAAGCAGGTGCCTCTGGAAAGAAACTCCCTGACTTGGCCAAACATCCAAGCTGTAACAGTACCAATTTCATCCCAGCAAATCAGCCTGACAAGCTGCCACACAGCAGCTCCAGAGCAAATGCCTCAGATGCACCAAAACACACTGCACCACATTTAGAAACACAAGACAGAGGCATTATTCCCCATTTAATAGTCCTTTTCAAGTATAAAAAACACCCCCAAAAATACACAAAACTAGAGAAAGACCTAAGTAAGAAGATAAAAATAAACCCTCACAATATGCCAGGTTTGAATTACACCTAAGATTGCTATTACTGCAAGACCTGCAAAATGATTACTATTAAAATACTGCAGTATCTGTACTGTCTTCACACACCCTAATGCAGCACGTGAATCAGTTTATTCTGGCTACAGGCAAAGTGCAACATTGCTCCTTGAAAGCCAGCTGATGAACTCTTTGCTCCCAAACAAACCTTTGTGCAGTCATTCACAGGTACCACAGCTGACTAAAGTCAACTTTATTCTCCCTGCTCCCCAAATAGCTTACCATTAAACAACTAAACTGTCCTGCATGGCTTTGACAAAATAAATACAAAAAGCAGTATCAAAAATAAAACATAAAACACAGGATTTTAAAAAAAAAATGCAGGTGAGGTGCACAAAGAGCAGTAACTGAAACAGAAATAACTGAGTAACTGAAACGGAAAGGCATGGACTAATGGCAATCCAGGTATCACAGCGGCTGCATAGAGAGCCGGTGCACTTAACCTGCTGCTGTAATACCTGCATCGCCTGCACCCACTGCATGGGACAGGGAGGGCTCTGCCCTCGCGTTTCTGTATTTAAACATTTTCTTTTCCCTTAAGGAGTTGTAACAGTAATATCCACACCGATCTTCTTCCCCCGAGATTAATGAGGTTTAAACTAATTCCCCAAGGACTAAGAGACTCCCCAAGGTGCCTAAGTACCCTCGGCGGGAGCTCACAGAGCCGAGCGGGCTGAGGCGGGGTCCACCGATGCCCGGAAGAAGCCAGGTCCGAGCTCCAGTCCCGCACTGCCGCACGCCTGAAGTCGGACCGAGCGAGGCGCTCTCATCCCAGCCGCGCCGGCAGCCCTCAGTGTCTGACGCCGCGGCGACAGCGGGCCCGCGCTGCCGGAAGCGCCGTGAAGGGAGCCGCCGCCCCGAGCTCACCGCAGGCCCAGCACGGCCCGGCAGACTCCACAAAGGACGGTAAGGTGTGGCCGGCAGGTGGGAAAGGACTCACCGGGCTGGGGCGGTGCCTGCCGCCTCAGGGGACGGATGTACTGAGCGGGGCGCTGCCGTCACACGGCGCCTCTGCAATGGCGGCGGGACCCACCGAGACGGCGGCGGCAGGAGCCGGAGGGGGAAGCGGAACCGCCGCGCGTGGCCACAGCCCGCGAGAGCGGGTGGGGGGGCGTGGCGCCGCTCATAGGACTACAACTCCCGGTGGGCACCACGCGGGCGCGGGAAGTGACGATAGTTGCGCGCGGAGTACGATGGGAGAGGCAGTCTGTAGCTCACTCTGTGGATGCGTGAGAGCGGGTGGACCTAGGGTGTGCTCGTGCTTGGCACCACCATCGCAGGTTCAGCCCTAAGAACCGAGTAGTGCCCCGGCTGGGGCGGAAGCAGGAGAGGCTTGGGGCAGAGCTGTTCGGAGCCTCCTTTGCCCTCAGCCTCGTGCCCAAGGCACAGTGGTGCTGTTTTCAGGTCATGTCGTCTAAGCTATGTATTACATACATAACATACGTACCATTTCCTTTTTCCTAAGGACGTGGATTATAGCCAGCTGCAAGGGGCAAAAGCAACTGCCCTAGTAAAACAGAGACAGACCACTTCTATGATGGCTGTTCATCCCTCACTTCTATCTCCTGGTGTTTAAATTTGAGATTATTTCCTCAGTGCTTCCTTTTGTGGAGAATACCCTTTGAGAGCACAGGAACAAATTCAAATCTGGGAATTAAGGATCTCGCTTGTAGACAAGTGTTACAACACTGGTCCTCAGCCCTGCTGTGATGGTGTGGTTAAACAAGCTGCCAAATCTCTCTGCAATTGTTTCATTTCTCCCTTCCCCCAAGCAGATGCAGTGCATGACTCCTCTGAGGTAGTGGTTGAAGTACTGGTGCAACCACCATCACTCAGCGCAGTCAGGGAAAAACAAGAGCCCAGTGTCAGGGCACTTGCCAACCTGTCCTGGGCAAAGTCACAAGACAAGCTCTCTATTGAATTCCAGCAAACAGAAAGATGCCTGAGGGATCCTAAAGCTACAGCTGGACAGTGATGAAAGGACAATTCTGCTCATGAGAAGTCTTGACTGCACACAGAGCACTCAAAAGAAGGGCAGAATTTGAAAACCAGAATTTTCATTGACCCCCCCTCACACATGCACTCCCCAAAACACCTGCTTTTACTAACTCTCATCTTATAGGGAATAAAATCTATTTTCTCCACCAACAGTCCCCAGGAGTTACTGTAAGCTTATAATGCCACCTACTGACAATTACAAACAGCAACTGAACTGTTATGTTGATCCAGAGCAACTCAGGTTTTTTCCATTCATTTCCTCTCCATTTCCTAGTATTTATCTACTGTTCTGACAGCTGAATCCAAGTTTTATAAATACTTGCTTCTAGTTAGTATCTTTCCATGAGCTTTTGTCTTCCAAGGGTTACTCTTTCCACTTCTGAAATTGGGTAGAATTTCTTTCAGATTTTCTAAATGCTTTCAAATCTAATTTGACAAAAAACATAAAATCCCTCCCAGCTATTAGAATGGGAGAAGTTATTTAAGCCTTCTCCTGTCCCAGACAAGCACAGAATGTCTCTTCACAAATTCATATGTAACACATCTGGACAACAAGCTTAAAATTCAGAAACTTTAATGAACTAGCTCATGTTTTTCATACCCTTAATAACCAATCCCTGAGTCTGTTGGTTTAAATTCAATACAAACACCTCTGCAAGAGGCAGCACTGTAGTCAAACCAGGCACTGGGCCAGGAGGAAGAAATGGGAGCTGAGACTGTGGCAGTCTTTTCAGGTTTCTGCAGCACTATTCCTACCCTCCATCTGCTTTGTCTACTGACAGTGCACCAAAACAATCTTCCGGTATGTGAAAGGTGTCTGTAAGAATTAGGCCAAGGGAACTATAACCCATTATGGGACCCTCGCACATTCCTAAGATACAGGTAACAATAGAATAGGATTAATTTAGAAGCTGATGTAGTATTCAGTTGGTTTTGCTAGATGGAGGTCAGCCATTCTGTATTTCTTTATTCTGATCAGGTCACCAGGGAGAAGTCTCCATATTTGCATACAGCTGTGAGAATCAGACCAGAACAGAGCACCGTGGCAAGAAATGTCACGACACACACTAAGGAACTATGTTGCCTGAGTCCCACTGGAATCTGCAGAACTGATTCCTCATATACCTACGAAGAAAAACAAAGGGATTACATGCATTTCACAAGCTATTTCTTTTTTACTGTAACTTACAGAATTAGTAACCACCAGACCACTATTTAATTAGCTCTTTGCTAAGGCTTCTTCTTTGATTCAAAATCAAATTTGAGATGGTACATCACCTTTCAATTTACAGCAAATGAAGAGCCAGTTGCACCTGAGCTTTGTAAATTTATCTGCTACCATTTTAAATGGTAGCCATTTATATCCTCTGTATCTTTGTTCTTACAATAGACATGCCACTGAGGATAGGGATGTAACAGAGCACTGAAGAGAGAAGCTCTCAGGAGCACTTTGCAAATCAATGAGAAGCCAGCTTTCTCCAAGGCAAACAGTTATTTGGTTTCTCTGTGATGCAGAAAGCTCCAAAACACTTTTGGACAAGAGCTGCAGATATCCCAGATGTCTGCAGGTATCTTAAATGTAGGAAGGTATGTGCGTTACAAAACCAGTAAATTTGTTATGAGACACATCAGTCTTATTTCTGAATCTCTCTGCTGCTGCAACCCTTTCAAGTACCAAAGGCAGTTGCTGACCACACTAAAGACCCAACTTTCCTTAGTTTGAATGTAGAATAAAGAAACTTCAGCTTTTCCTATATACTGAGCCAATCAGATAACATCCATCAGAAGTGGCCTTTTTTTAAGATGTTATCCCTCAATAACAGTAATCTGTTAGTAATCAGTAGTTTTCTACTGATTAGTTCCTGTGCTATCACAGTTGCTAATCACAGAAAAAAAAAGCAGCCATTGTTAAACAAGGACCAAGAATTCCCACTAGGAATAAGAACTCACAGGTTTGTGTGGTACACTGTACCACTGACAGGGCCTGTTGGTTTTGCCTGAACAGGGAGCTTCCACTTCAGCAGGCTTCCAACATTCTGCTGACAGGCAATCTATAGAAGACATTAATGCATCATCAGGATCCAGATGGGATGAAGCAATATAGCCTGCAAGACTTCTCCAAATGAGGTATCTTTCCTCCTCAACAGCTTGACAGATTCTACACCCTGAAAGCCAATAGGTGAAACAGCACTGACAGAAATGTGCCAGCTAATCTGCACAACCAAAGCAGTGCTAGGCAGTCGTTTTTTATGGACTTTGCAACTCTTCCCTTCCTGATACAGTAGGTACCCAAGAAACAATCTCACTTGTGTGGTATTTTGCCCTGTAGACCCCTCAACTTCAGCCACAGTTATAATTTCTTTTCCCACAAAACAAAGAGGTTGTTTGCCTCCTGTTGGTGCATGCAAGAACTCCAATACTTAAAATGCTTTCATATTAATAAATGTTTTCCTGCTCCTAAGTAGTAAATGTAGCAGAAAAATGAGAAGATTTCACACCCCTTTTTTAACTGACCAGGCAGTCTTTCCTGCCCCTAAGTTTATACCAGAAAATCATTGCTCAAATAATGCACAAGTGACAATAAAGAAGCTGTTTGACTTGGCAGCTAGCAAGAGTGATTTTTTTAAAGGAAATACAATTTGTAACATAAATGGAAGATTTCATTGTTCATATAACTTAAAATATTCATTGCCAGTAGGTATCAGGTTCTTGTTTCACAGGAGTCCAAGACTCCAACCATTCTAACCTCCAGACACACAATTTTCTACATTCTTCCCTTTTATATAGCCAGTGCAAGAAGACAGTATTAGAAACCATCAGTATACTTTGAACATTACATAAGCCCTTCATGGCTTCTGCTGCCAAGAGAAATACTGTGAAAACACAGTCTGAGCAGCTGACCTTCAACAAAGGAAGGCCTGCCAGGACTGTGACAATCGTGTGAAAAAGGCCAAACAGCCAGCTACAGTACAAGGGAACAACAGCAGCAGTGCAACACCAAAAAATCTGCTGATAATTATTCTGCCTTTGGTCAGGCAGCAGCAACATTCAGAGAGGAAGACAACATGGTCTTTATCAGAGCCGCTATCTTCCTTTTCTGTTTACATGACTACTGAGAGGTCATTTCCAAAAGACATATACAGAACTAGATTCCAAGCTCTGGGTTCCCCACGGTTATTCCTCTCTCCCCAGAAGAACATATAAGAAGAATCTCACTGTCACAGCAGCAGACCAGTACTTCTGGGCTCTTCAGAACAACCAGTGCTTCCTTGCTGTCCTCTGCTGGCCGATGGTACCGCCCGTGCACAGGCAAGGTAGCTCTAAAACAGCGAGAGCACCGAGGGTCAGATTCCATGTACAGGAGAACAAGAACATCTGTGGCTAAGTATTCAGGAGCCTCCAAATCAATAACATCAGGAATTAACACCACCTGCAAGTGGAGAAAGATACAGATGATCAGGATCAATACAAGGGAGGAATGCATGGGGAAAAAACATATGAACATTTTGTGCATGATTCCGGGATTTCACAGACTGTTGTAAGCTACTGCAGCATCTGAAAACTATTTTCCTCATTCTATTCTGTTATACAGGGCCTTATTTTATAGTTAGGAAGATCAAGTTGGAAATTCTGTCCTTAAGCTGTTCCAAAATAACTTCTCAAGTCCCTCTCCAATTACTGGTTCTTACATGTGGAAAAGTTATAGTGCAACCATGCCTATAGCCAAACCTAAGAGGCATTGCCTTAATGATGCATATAAGCAAGGACTAGCACTTGGAAGCATCCCAACAGCAGAAGTTGCCCAGAGTCTTTGCATCCGTATGTTTTAAGTGAATTAAGCATCTAAAGAGATTACCTTAAAGCCACAGCCTTAGCATATCAGTCCACCCAAAACGCAAAGCAAAGGCTGGAAAGCAACACAGAAAACAACAGATGAAAATGAAGCTGTGAAGCTCCTTAAGTCTGAATGTGCTACTTGGAGCCCACCACCACCTCTTTCGTGGTGGTTAAATTTCTGCCTTCTTGACCTGAATTGCTTTTACTGTAGCTTATCTAGGGTTCAGCAGTTGCAGTGGTTCCGGGCTACACACACTGATGTGCAGAAATATCAGCAGCAGCTGCACTGGGCAATGCTGATCAAGTTAAGAGATACAATGAGATGTTCAGAAGATGACACTATGTGGCATCTCCTCCCAGGAAAAGGAGTTAATCACCTTGGTTCAACAAAACCAGAGATCTCAACTTCCTTAGTATACTCATCCTTATCTGAGTAACTGCCTGATGTCTTAGCTTTTGGATTGTTACCTTTGATAAATTGTGCTGCTGCAGCGATGCCAACTCATAGGGATCCACGTAGATACCTGGTGGAAGGTGAGTTCTAGCTGCCATGGTGTATCCTCCTGCATCCTCCCCTACTACAGGGAGTTCTACCTTCACCAGCAGGTCCCTTCAAACAAGCAACAGAAGCAAAACGTTTATACCCACACTTCAAAATATGGCACAAAACCACTGAGTGACATACCCTCAAATGCACAGAGATGAGATGCAGCTCTCACATACTATGTGCAACAAATTCAGTATAAGTTCCCTGTCAAGCTATGCTGTCCTTCTCTGATTGGGATGATTAGAATTAGTTCAGCCTAAGAACCATGACCAAATTAAGTTTCAATTCTCTGTTAACTTCTCAGAACTACCAGTGGCCTCCACCCAGGGGTCTCCTGTTCTTCTTCCACTATAGCTAGTAATTGTTAATTACTTGATCATGCTAATACAGTCCTAGTGCCTAGCCATGCCTATGGATCACAGCTCAGTAAGTTGATACAACTGTGCATAAATTACAAAGAGAAGCTTCTTCACACATAAAGTTGCCCAGCGCATTATTCTGATACAGTGCCAGGGTGACAACTTACCTGTGAAATCCCTCTTTCAGCAGCTCCTGCGTGACAATGGCATCCTGACAAGCAGACTGCACATCTAAGATAACACAGAATAAATGACTAATGGTGTTTACAGAATCGCAGACATAATTATCACATAGGCAAACAACTTTAACAAGCGAAGTTGTATAACCTATGGAACAAAACCTCTCACAGAAGAAAGGAAACCATATTTCACTGTGATCAATAGCTAGTTTCTAAAGTCACTAACCAAGTCGTGCTTCCCAAATCCACAACCCAGCCCTACAAACAAACAGACGCACACAGCTCCACACACGTGTGAACAGATATTTTCAAGATGAAAACTCGAACAACCTGGCCCGAACCGTTTGATGTCAGTACACTGGGAGCCCAAGTGCCCACGCTGGGATCAAGCGGCTGCGGCAGGAAGGACTGCGCTCAGTACAGCCCGCGACGGAAGCAGGGACTGCGCCAAGGAACTCGCCCCACACCGCTGTTTACCGACAGCCCACCGTCGGGCTTTAATCACTCGGCACGGCTCGAAACCTCGACTCGGCCGATCTCTAAGTGAGCAGAGGGGCCCCCACGGCCTCTGCACAGGCCTGGGGCCTCCCAGCCCTGGCCCCACAGCGGCGGCCAGCGGGAAGCACACGGAGCCGCCTGCGGGCCTGGCTTCCCCCTGCCCCTCCGCGGCCAGGCCGAGCTGGCACTTACGGAGGCCGCAGAAGAGCGCGACCAGCCCGCCGCTGAGCAGCGCCCCGAGCTGCCACCGGCAGCCCGCCATGGCTGAGCCGCTGGGCACAACCTCGCTCACGGCACGCCAGGGCGCCTGCCTGACCGCCGCGACACATACCCACCCTCGCTCCGCAGCGCTGGCGGGACCCACCCCTAAACGCTACCCCAGCGCTTCAGTCTGGCCGCTGTCCCCATCCGGTGCTTGAGCCTGCAGCAGCAGGGGCCGGCCAGCCGCCGCCGCGTTCCGCAGGCGCTGGCGAGGGCAGCCCGGGGCGGCCCTGCGACGGGAGTAGCCACGGCAATCACGCAGGTAGAGGCTCTGGAGGACCGGAGCGGACCAGGCCTGGGTGACGGGAGGAGGTAGCTGCCGAGGACACGCTTTGTTGCTCGGTCCTGCCGCCACTTGAGGTGAGGCGAGGGGAAGGGGCGAGAAGCGGGAAGGACTAGTATCATTTCTCATTTTCAGATGGTGAAAGTGGCTCTTAAGAGACTTAATGCATTTCTCCTCAACTCGTAGAACTCTTTAAAAGCAAAAGGTAGAACAACTGTAGTTAATTTTCGGTATTGAGAAGATTACTGGAAATTTGAATTCTTTCCTACGTGGTTTTTAACTTTTTTTAAAGGAGGAAGACTTTTTAACTCTACTTTGAAGTAGTTTCTGAAGATTAATGTAGTTTTTCTTGATGTGGAGACACACTTCAATTTTTTGGGTGTAATTTCATATTTTGCTTTACTGCAGTCTGTAAGGTAGTTGGAGAAGGAGATAACCTTCATGTTTGACATATTTTCATTTATTTAAAAACCAAAAGAAAACTAACACATACAGTCAGTGTTGTACACTAAGCTGGGCAAGAGGATCTGTGGCAGATTTGGATCTTTGTGTGTCTGGTGTTTCATCCGACTTGAAAAGGGGTGGAGCCAAGGGCAGGGCTGATGCTGAAGAGCTCTCGAGTATTTTGGATATGGAAAAATGTGATAAGACAGAGAAGACAAGTTGTTGCTACCAGTCAGACTGATATTCCCCCTCCCCTGTTGCAGGACAAGATGCTTCACAGAAGAGTAAGAAGATAATTATGGATTAACTTCCTAACCTAATTAATGTAGTAGCTGACTGACACACTGATACTTGAGAGTTTAGTAGTCCTTACTTTAAAATTAAATTCTAGTTTGTACTGTGTGTTCTTGCTGTCTGTATAAATACAGCCATATGTTTAGTGGGTCAGTCAGCACTTCCTCCCTACTCACCCCCTTTCCCCACCTTTTAAATATGACAAAAGCTCCTGGTTCCTTCACACAGGCATGCAGCAGCTCAACATTTTCAAATCTTAAGACATTCTTGACTTTCATGAGTGTTTTTGCTGAGCTTGTGTCATTCTAATCCTGATGAAAGAACAGTACTGAGAGACATTTACACTTTCTTTCTTTTCCTGTTTCTCAGTGAGCTGTGACATTGCTGAGGACATCTCTGATAAAGGTGACCAAATTTCACCCCGCAGCAAGAACTGTAATGACTTACATTGCAGAGAAGTGTGGCATCTGCTTTCAGCCTCCATCCATTATCCTGATCTACAAAGAAGACAGCAAAGATAAGACTCGCCAACGCATTATGCCTGTGAGAAACTTCTCAAAGTTCTCAGGTGTGGTATGTTACTTGTAGCATTCCCCAAGTCCCCTCCAGACACGGAGAAACAGCTAGGTGGTAACAGTGCAGAATCATAGAATCATTTTGGTTGGAAGAGGTATTTAAGATCAAGTCCAACCATTAACCTAGTACTGCCAAATCACCATTAAACCATGTCTCAGCACCACATCTACGTGTCTTTTAAATACCTACAGGGATGGTGACTCCACTACTTCCCTGGGCAGCCTGTTCCAGGGCCTCACAACCCTTTCAGTGAAGAAGGGCAAGAGACAGAGCCTGACTCTCATGATTGCTCAGTCTTATAGGGAACATGACATATATGGAATGGCATACCTGTTTAGGGTCACCTGTACTGTCTGTTCCTTCCCACAAGGTGCAGCTTCTTAGTCCTGTTCTAACTCAAACCAGGACACTTCCCTAGTGATGCTGGCCACACTATTTCTGATACCAGCCAGGATGCTCTTGACCTTCTTGGCCAGCTGGGCATGCTGCTGGCTCATTCAGCTGTCTATTGACTGATATTCACAGGCAGCTTTACAGCCACCCTTCCCCAGGCCTGTAGCATTGCATGGGGTTGTTGTGGCAGAAGTGCCAGACGTCATTCCATTGGCCTCAGCCCATCGATCCAGCTTGCCCATATCCTTTTACAGACCCTTCCTACTTCCAAGCAGCTCAGTTTGGTGTCACCTGCTAACTTACTGAGGGTGCATGTGAGCCCCTTATCCAGATCACTGATAAAGATATGAAAGAGAACAGGCTCCAATACCAAGCCCTGGGGAGTACCAATTGTGACCTGGATTCAAGTCCGTTCACCACCACTTTTTGGGCCCAGCCATACAGTCAGGTTTGTATCCACTGAAGGGTTTGCCTATCCAAGCCATCAGCAGCCATTTGCTCTAGCAGAATGCTGTGGGAAACAACATCAAAAGCTTTTCTAAATTCTAGGTAGACAACATCCACAGCATTTCCCTTATCCACTAAGCAGGTCATTTTTCCTAACTGCTGGGTAGCTTCTTACCAGCATCTAGAGAGTGCTCAGAGAGGTTGTTTAGTGATAACGCTGTCTTCTCTGGGTAGCCCAAAGCTGCATCTTAACTCGAGTAGTTGCTCTGCTAAGTCTGGGGTTCTTGCTTCTCATAGCTTGGGAGAAGAGGATCTGTTTATGGAAAGAGATTTGCTTGCAGCTGTAAACCTTCATGGTGACTTTCTCTTTAGACTGCAGCATAGCTGCTGAGCAGCTGAAGAATAACCCTCGGCACAAGGCTTACCTAGAAAGAGTCTCACTACATCAGCTACAGAAGCTGTACAGTTTGCTGAAAGGTCATTTGGAAGGAGAGACCCTGGCTGAGAGCTTGGAAAAGTTTCGTCAAGAAGAGACCATTGACCCAGAAGAGGATATGAACAAACTAGATGACAAGGAACTAGCCAAAAGGAAGAGCATCATGGATGAGCTGTTTGAAAAGAACAGGAAAAAGAAGGATGACCCAGATTTTGTCTATGACATTGAGGTTGAGTTTCCACAGGATGAGCAGCTGGAGTCCTGTGGCTGGGACATAGAGTCAGGTGAAGAAAGCTGATTTTGGACAAAGATGTCTTGGATGGGCAGTTCAGAGACAAATCTCACAGTCATATAAGAAAGAACTATGTCAGTGTACATATTCTACCTCATCTTTCTCAGCTTATGCAATTGATACATTGATACATTGTATTTTTGCAATTGATATATTGGCTATGGAGAAGCCAAAGCCTAAGGAGTTAGAGCAATTCCAGGTTTAAGCAAACTTTCTTTTAAGAAACTAAATTTGATGAATGGAAATTGGACAGCTGAACTTACTAGATGTTTTTAGTCTTTTCCTGTGTATGAGTGCCTGAAATCATTTTAAATTATTTAATCTTTCATTTCTTTGCATTTCAGTCAGCTTTGGCTGAAAATCTCACCAGCTTGCCTTGCTGTGATTTCTGTTCAGCACTGTCTGAAAATTAAGTGTTAAATATTTATGTCTTGGGAGCAATGTTAAAGCTTTATTTTATAAGTATGGTATTTATTATTACTTGCTAGAAGGTTAAATATATATTAGTCTCTCTGGCTATATCAGTGTTGCATTGAGAATATTACTTTCATGTTTCCTGACTGATGTTTAAGTCTCCAGCTTCAGCTTACACAAATACAAATCCTTACATTTAAGAAATATAACATCTAGAAACAAATTAGTCTTGATGGCACTTTTGAAAATGCGGTGATTCCAAACTGCTGAATTGAGGTGTTTTGCTTGCTTATCCTTCTAGATGATGCTTTCTCACTAAGTTCTCAGTTCTGGAAAAATGTGCTTAAACTATCTTAAAAGAAAGTAGTGTGGTAGGTCACAAAGGCTGGTGGTTGTTTTAGAACAAACCAAAACCTTTACCCCTGCTGCCTCATCAGACTACAGTTCCCTGATTGGAGTCTTCTGAATCTGGGTTATGAGTGGGGTAGGCCTTCATCCTGAGTTGAGTGGCCTCAACAAACTAATGCTGAAGGTAACAAAGAGGAGTTGTAAATTGCCTCCAAGACTAGTTTAGTTCCTGTCTTCCTTCTTGCAACCACAAATTAATTAAAAATGGGTCAATTTTATCACTAAAACATCATATTATAGCGCAGAAGCTGGAGTTTGGAACAGGTCTCTTCCTACACACTGAAATTATAGTTCTGTGAAAAATGTGAAACAAGTGTCAGTTAAACTACTGTACCTTGTCATCAGTGGAGAAGATGTGAGCTTACATTTGTCCAAGGGAGTCTTCAGAAGAGAAATGGAAGCTGATGCCTCATTTGCCAAAAATTTAAAAAGAGAGCTGAGCCTGACTCAGCTCTCCCAGAAACGGAAGGGGTGTGTAGATCCCTGGCACAAGCCTTGCTCTGTTCCCAGTCAAAAATTGCAACACAACAGCATATAAAATCTGCCACTTCAGTGGGAGGGGACCTGGGGGTAACCTCTCCTCCACATCCAGCCTGCTCTAGATTCAGGCCAGCCTGTACTTAGCTTTGTCCTGGCGAGGCTCAGAGTATTTAAGCTGCACTCCCCTCCCTGGGCATGGCTGTCCTCACCAGGTAAAGTCTACATGAGATCTAATGACTCCTGAGTCTCTCTGGGTCATGAGATTCCTGCTGGCTCATTCCTCCAGCCCACTCCAGTCCTCCAGGACAGCAGCCTTACCCAATATTAACTGGTCCTCCCAATTTGGGCTCACCTATGAACTTGACACAAAGGCACTTAGTTGCCTCCACTGAATCATGGTCAAAAACATTGAATGGGACAGATTTCAGGTTAGAGTCCTGGTGCCTTCTCACCAGCCTCCTGGTAGAGCACATCCTACTAACTGCTACCCTCTGCGTTTGATCAGCCAACTGATTTTTACGTACCTGGTTTCCCACCCATCCAGACCATGACATCCCTACTTGGATGCAAGAATGTTGTGGGACAAGCTATTGAAAGCCTTGCTGAAGTTGAGGTAATGGTACCCACTGCTCTCTCCTTGTCTACAAATCCATCAGTTTCATTGTGAGAGACAAGCAGGTTGGTCAGGCATGACTTACCCTTGGTCAATCCGTGATGACTGCTTTCAACCACCCTCTTCTTCTAGAAACATGCTTCAGGAAAACCTATTCCATGGTTTCCCCAAAATGAGGGTTGAGAAAACCCTGTTACTCCACAAGATGTCCTTTTGACCATTATCGAAGAGGTGCAACATTTGCCTTTCTGCAGTCACTGAGGACCTCCCCTGAGCACCATGACTTTGCAAAGATGATGAACAGCAGCTTTGTAAGGGCATCAACCACTCTAAAAGCAGAAGCTTGTCTTGCTGGCCTGACATTCCAGCTCCAGGTAAGCCTTAGCTCTTTGGACACTGTGCCCTGTGCCCAGACAAAGCTGCTAATGCCTCCTGTGATGGAGAGGTGTAGAGTATCCCTCACACTGGCTCAGTATCAGCAAGAATACTAGCTTTTTATCCATGCCCTGGTGAGTGCCAGGTGCCTGGGTTCCTACCTATGTGTGCACCCACAGCTGCATCCCACACCTCCTTGTCAAAAGGAGAAGTAGCAGCTGCAGCAGAGGAAGTGCACACATTCACCCTCTGAGGCTGGAGCCAGCACCCACAGTGGCAATAAGTGGCTCCAGGGAGAGGAGTGCACACAGGGGCACCCTGCTCACTCTGCCAGCAGAGAGATAATGAAATACAGCTGTGGTATCCAGCACTGGCACAGACCCAATAGAAAACATTGGGTGTGCAGCTTGCAGGCAAAAGAATGGCTGAAATAGGTTGATGGATTCCCCAGCTGGGGCCTGATTTGATTTTGGCTATTTCAGTCTAAAATAGGTCCAGAAAACAGCTATTTTCTGAGACAGATTTGACAGCTGAGTTTCCAGAGCCTTGCCAGTGCTCAGCCCCAGCTCCAGCATGATCTGACCTATGTCATTTTTTCCAGCTTGGCATAGAAATGAGCCACGCAAGGCTCAGCAGTGACTCTAATCTTTGTCCCCACACCTGTGCCAAGCAGGACGCTGCCTTTCTGCCAGCCTTGGCCCATGCTGCCTGCATATGCCTTGCACTGCCCCCCAAGCATCACTCCTGGCCCCACACTAGCCTTGGGCATCTCCCACCACCACCTCCCAGGACAATTCCAGTGTAGAGTGACACTGGGGCTGGCTGGGGGGAGCTCGAGCCCCCAGCACACCCTGCATCACCCTGCTGACCTCATCTGAGTCCAGGAAAGGACAAGCCCCTGGTTTGCCCACACAGGCACTGCTGCTCACTTGTGCACACCTCGCATTCCCATTAAACTCAGATACCTTTCACTGGAAAAATCCTGACAGTGCCACAGAAGTAAAGCTGCTCCTCTTCTCAGCAGGGCTTTTGAGTTAGCACAAACCACCATCATTTCTCATTTCCACACACAGTAACCGTCCAAGAAACAAAGTGGCACTTGCCCAGAGTAGTGCACTGCTGGTATGGGAGAGCTTGTATGTGCTGCAGCCAGGCCTGGGTGCAGGAAACCCCCCACGCTGCTGAAGCCAACAGCCTGTGAGAGCAGATTGCACAACAAGGAGGAAGGCTTTCTCTTACATTATCTCCTTTGCATCTATTTAATCCAGCAGTTGCTGGAGAAAAAGAAATCAATGATAAAACACTACCAATGATACAATTTCTTGTCTTTCAATTCAGATTTTACATTGTTGCAGTTTGGGCTATTTTTAATGGGCTTTTCTAATTGGGATCATGACTTAACCAAACAACAGTACCCCAAAACGTTATCTTTCAGCCCCTGCTGACAGTGTCTGTCATATCAGCACACGAACACAGTTGCACACCCCAGGGCTGCCTGCAAGTTTGCCAGTGCCAGCAAGAGCAGTGTGGGAAGCTGTGGCCACAGAGACCCTTCTCCTCAGCTCCCAGGTGATGGTTGCTCCAGCCCAGGGTAACTTGTGGAGTTTCATGGCAGACCTGGAGGATGTTTAGCAGCAGAGAATTGGTTGCAAAGGTTTATAAATAAAAGAAACTGCCTGAAGGGGGGGAAAGAACAGTGCCAGGGAAAATCATCCAAGCCCTTTAGCCAAGAGGTGTTTGGTGCTGTGTATGCTCCGCTCCCACCAACAGCAGCTGAAGGTTTCTGCTGAAGATAGGTCCCTGAGGATGCCCAGCATGGCCCCAGGCCCCAGACACAGCCCAGCACCCTTTGGGTGTCTTTAGGGCATTTGTAGCAGGAACAGAAGCCCTCCCAGCACCTCCTGGTCCTCCATCCATCAAATCTCCATCTGACCAACCCTGGAGGGGCTATAGCCTGTAATCCTGACAACCCACTCGTATTTACCATTCCTGAGCCCTTCCTCCTCCTCAGCCATCAGTAAGGGTTGGACACCCCACACTGGCTTTTCACCATTTTCAGCAGCTTTTGCTTGAGCATGAGGAAGATGACAGCAAAAGCCACCAGGAGTGTCAGGCAGGTGGGCAGAGCCAGCACCAGGTAGAGGAGAGGCAGGTTGGCTGTCTGCCAGCGGCAGCTCTGCAGGATGGGCTTGGGCAGTGCTCTGGGACTCCATGTGTGGGAGGCATACCTGCAGGTCACCTCCTGACCATCACGGACATGCAACCCCTCGGCCCACAGCAGGGAGTCCCACCAGCCCAGAGTGCAGCAGTTGTAAGGATTTCTGCTGAGGTAGACCTCCCGAAGGCTCTTCCCCAGTGGTGACTGGGCAATGTTTGGTGGGAGAGTCAGCAGGCAGTTGTCCCGCAGGTCCAGGCTGCGCAGTTTCAAGGCACTCAGCGAGGTGGGGAAGACAGTCAAGGAGTTCCCTGAAAGGTCTAAGTGCACAAGGCTTCTAAAAGCAGAGAAGTCCACCACGGTGGAGGAGAGGCTGGTGTTCCTCAGAGACAACACCTGCAGTGTCAGAGCAAGGTCCTGCAGCCATGTCAGGTCCCCAAATAGTGCCTGATGGTTGTTAGAGAGGTCCAAATACATCAGTGATGTCCCCTGGAAAGGCTGGCCACCCAGACCCCTCAGACCACAGCTGGCCAAGGATAGATGAACCAAGGTCTTGACACCCCTGATGTCCACACAGGGGGGACTGTCCACCTTGGTTTCAATGGCTGGCTGGGGACAGAGGTCAATCCGGTTGTGGCTGAGATCCACAGTAGTGACCTTCCTGGTGTAGGTGAAAACCCCAGGAGGAAGTACCTGCAGCCTGTTGGCGCTGAGGTTGAAGAGCTGCAGGTTGGGCAGGACATCCCTAGCACCCACCTCCACCTGCAGCTCCATCAGACGGTTCTGGCTGAGGTCCAGCTCCATCAGCATGGCTAAGGGGTCCCCCTCTGACAGGTGAAACATCTCCAGGCAGTTCTGGTTGAGCTTCAGGTAGGTCAGAGAGGGCATCTGGGCAAGGAAGCCCTCTGGCAGGTACCAGATCTGGTTCTGGCTCATGTCCAGGAGGCGCAGGGAGGAGAGGTTGCTGTGACAGATCTCATCCCAGAGGCTGACTGTCGTGAGACTGGTGGAGTTGCCATCAATGAGCAAGAACTGCACTGTGACATCCACCAGGGATGTGCCATTGGGGAGGCGCTGGTAGAAGCTTATCTCATTGTCTTTCAGCAGCAAGGAATGCAGCTTACTCTGCCGGGGCAGCACAGGGAAGAAGAGGAGGTGGTTGTGGGACAGGTCCAGTACCTCCAGTTCAAATAAGTCATCACTTTCCAGGGCCAGAAACCACTCAATGACATTGTTGCTGATGTTGAGCACTCTGAGCTGGGTCAGGCCAAACTCCACAACACAGGGGAGGTAGTTGTAAGCTATGTTGAGCCTTTGAAGCCTCTGTAGTCCTTCAAAAGCTTGGTCAATCTCAAAGATGTAGTTCTTCTCCAGGTTCAGCTCCAACAGCTGTGTCAAGTTCGAGAAGACAGATGAGTCCAGCCTCATGATGATGTTCCTAGCCATGGACAAGGACTCCAAGGAGGACAAGTTCCAGATCAAAACTGATACCATATCCTCAGTGAGGCGATTTCCAGCTAGATCCAGTGTCCTCAAAGCTGGCAGAGCAGAAAGAGCAGCTGCTGTCAGCGAGTAGTTGGTGAAGAGGAGGTTGTCTGCCAAAGAAAGCACATGGAGGCCTTGGCTGCTGAGGAAGGCACCAGGCTCAATGAGTTCCAGCCGGTTCTTGGGCAAGCTGAGATGCCGCAGCTGGGGGTATGAGAGCAGGGATGCATTGCCCAGAACTTGGATAGTGTTGTCATCAAGAAACAGCTCCTCAGTATCACCTCGAAGATTTCCTGGGATGAAGCTCAGCCACTTCCCAGTGCAATATGCACTGCTCTGCACCTGCAGCAAGAAGCAGATAAATAATGCTGCTCTGAGAGACAGGAGATGGGGGAAGATGAGGAGGGAGAAGTTTGGGGGGCAGAGTGAGGATGGTTAAAGCCTCAGAACCCAGCCCACCCCTTAAGCTAAGCCTGGGAGAAGGGAGATCTGGAGATGCTGAGACACCTAGGGTTTGTAAGGCAGGACCAAGCAGTCAGAAGGGTGAGGATTTGTGAGAGATGACTTACGAGCTCGCAGCTGCCAGATGTTGCCCAGGTTGCGATCACCCCGCTTCCCCATGCCGCTGCCAGGAGGACCAAAAGCAGGGAGAGACCAGGGAGCAGGGCCTCCATCTCAGCAGTGGCACTCCTGCAGAGGTGGAGAAAGAGGTGAGAAGGTCAAAAGCTGCAGACTGCTCATGTTGAAAGGCCCAGGTTCTCCCAGGGAGTCCATCATGGCAGCAGTGCTCCTCGTGCATTGCTGCCTCCTCTCCATGGCTGCTGCCTGCAGGCAAACACACAGCTCCCATTGTTTCCCCCAGGAACATCACAGAATCATAGAAGCATAGAATCATTTGGGTTGGAAGGGACCTCTGGAGGGCATCTAGTCCAACCCCCCTGCAGTGGACAGGGACATCCCCAACTAGATCAGGTTGCTCAGAGCCCTGTCAAGCCTCACCTTGAATGCCTCCAGGGATGGAGCCTCAACCACCTCCTTGGGCAACCTGTGCCAGTATTCCACCACCCTCGTGGTAAGGAACTTTTTCCTAATATCAAGTCTAAATCTACTCATCTCCAATTTAAAACCATTGCCCCTTTTCCTTTCACTATAGGCCTTTGTAAACAGGTCCTCTCCAGCCTTCTTGTAAGTTCCCTTTAGGTACTGGAAAGTCACTAGTAGGTCCCCCCTAAATCTCTTTTCTAGGCTGAACAATCCCAGCTCCTTCAGCCTGTCTTCATAGGAGAGGTGTTCCAGCCCCCTGATCATTCTCGTGGCCCTCCTCTGGACCCGCTCCATCAGGTCCATGTCCTTTCTGTATTGAGGGCTCCAGAACTGGACACAGTATTCCAGATGAGGTCTCACTAGAGCAGAGTAAAGTGGCAGAACCACCTCTCTAATCCAGAGGCCATGGACTCCCAATACACCATAGAGACTTGGGTCACCACAAGGTGCCCATGGAGAAACAGCAAATAGCTCTGGTAGTGAGCTCACTCATCCCATCAGGAGACCTTGGGGGTGCCCACCATGTAGAGCTTGGAGGGCAGGAGAAGAGAAGGGATGCAGAAGTAGCATCCTGGTCCCCACATAGGGCAGCACACACAGAAAAGGCACAATCGTCACTCCACGGCTGCTTGCAAACGCCACTGAACAGCAACCTCCAAGCAGAGGCTTCCTCTCCTGCCTAGGCTCAGGTAACTCCTCTCTGGCACCAAACACTCCCCTGGGAGACACCAACCCAACCACCACCAAGTCCCCTCCAGCACCCATCCCTGCCAGAGGTCATCCCTTGGAAGCAGAGGCTCTCCAGTGTGAGGTGCCACTTTACTAACTTGGTTGAACTGGAGCTGACAGCATTTGCATCTGGGGAAAAGCTGAACCTCAAGCAAATGAGCAGCAAGGTCTCAGTGAGGGCTTGGCAAGCAGCATTTTCATAACTGCCAGTGGTGAAGAAGAAACAGGCTTATTTTCTGGCAGCCCAGGTAACCAGAGACTCGCAGCACAGAGGGAGCAGGAGACATACCCTGGGCTGTCTCCTTCCTTGGGATAGCCAAAAGTGCTAAGCTGGTGTTTTATCAAAGCAGCATTTATTAGCCTGGCATGAATGAAGAGGAAGCTACTCTTCCCCGGGCTGGAGCTGATGCATAGCAGCTTATGTCCTTTCAAGCCCTCAGTCTCCAGCAGCGCCTTGCACACAGGCACAATGGCAGGAGAGCGACCCTACTGTATCCTTGCTGCACTCAAAAACCAGAGGCTTTGGCTCTGGCTCACCTTTGGCCCCTGAACCTCTCTCTGCAGAAGCTCACATTTTCCTTCACCCAGCTCAGCCTATCTTTGCCATATAGCATTGCCCTTCCCTAACATCAGAAGCACCTCCATCCTCCCACCCCCTCTATAGGGCAGCAGGGCATGGTGCCTGCCTGGTCAGAAGAACAGGCAGCAGCACCAATAGGAACCCCCTGACCGCAACCCCACAGAGGAGCCCACATGCAAGAGGTCTGAGAGCACCCAAGGTGCTTCCCATAGCGCAGTGCACACCAGCCCCAGCACCATCCCCAGCACCCACCCACGCAGCCGCAGCGCTTGCAAGCACGGGCACTAGCAACACATGGCCACCACAGATCTTCAAGCTGGCAAGAAGGGCTCCCCAGAACCACCAGGCAGGTTTTTTCATCTGGCAGGGGTATTTGAGGACAGTTACTCACCACATGGGGTGGCGTGCAGATTTTGCAGCAACTCATCCTGCAGCTGGTAGCCTCTCTGGCTGGGCTCGGGGGGCTCTTGGGGCAACCTGCTGGGTTTCTCTCCCATCCGCTTTCTCGCTTAGCGCTAATATAGCTTTGCGGAAGGAGCTAACGGAAACTGCAGTCACATGGAGGCAGAGAGCATGGCCAGGCACTTTGCTTACTGATCTCAGCACTTACAACCCAGGTCATGCACTCACAAACAGTTTCTCAGCAAGGAGGAACCACAAAGACTGGGCAGGCAGAGAGGGGGATGCCCAGAGGAACCAGCCCCCATGAAGAGTCATGAAGAGAGTGAAGAGAGCTCCTGGCTCTCTCACTGCTCCTGGGGACAACCCTCACACTGTGGTTGGAGTGGCATCCACACATGCAGCTGCAATGCAACCCTCACACTGTGACTCCTCTGCACAACTCCAGCAGCAAAAAGCCTGCAAGGGTTTCAGGCAGTAGAGCTAGGGACTTGGGAAGGTTCTTGCCTGTGGAGTCATGCTACTAGCTGGGTGGTGTTCCCCAGAATAACCACCTATTCCTATTGTGTCCCTCTAGTTCCTAGCTTGCAACCGGTGCCCAGGACAGGAGCTTCAACAGGAGCCAAGGGATGTTCTTCCTGTGGGGGAAGAAGAAAGTGTCATTATTTCCTGTAGTATCCCAAGCTGAGGTTGGGATGTCCCTGGATGTTGAGTCCCCACTTTGGGACACCAGTATCCAGGCCCTCATGTTGCTTAGGTGAGATTCAGGAAGCTCAGATCTCACTGCCCACAGACCTTTGGGTCCCCTAGGGTTGCTTGGGCTTTCACTAACCCAGCAGCTATGGTGCAAGCCAGACCCATCTGGATACAGGGATCTCCCAGGTGCCTAGCCCTATGTGAAGGTCTGCATAAATGGCTTTTCCCACAACTGTTGAAGCAGAGAGGGACAAAATTCTGCATTTCCAAGGCAGTATGAACAGGCAGTGCCCCTTCCTCACCCTCATCTACCCCTGCTTTTCATCTTCCTTCCCATACCATGCCTTCCCTCTCCTAGGGTCCTCATGCACCCTCAAATCCCCAGCACATCCAGATGATGAGGGAAACAATTGTTTGCCTGGATTTACATAGCTGGGAAAAAGATTCAAAACTATGAAGAAATGAGAAAGGAGTGAGCCCTGCAACAGGGCCCTATCCAGTGGGATCAGCAGGTACCACCCTGCAACATCCATGCTCCATGTCCCAGGCACTGGTGGGACCTTCTGCAGCATTCAGGAGAAGAACTGTTACTGTGGCACACCAAGCACCCCACCAAGGGACATCACAGCCTGTGTCACCCCCATCTGCCAGATGAAGTGGCCCCCAAACTCTTGCAGCCAGCACAAATAACTAGGGAGGCATTTTTTCTGTCTTTAACCTGAATTTCATTTTTTTCTCTGGAAGGAGACTGAGCTCTGCCATGCCACTCACAAAAAGGCCCTCTGGTTTCATTTCCTCCATTTTCAAGGAAGCTTGAAGTGTAAAAATCAAGAAGGAAAAGAGAGAAGCACTCCTCATCCAAGTGAACCGAGGCAGATGGCAGAAGCAAAATTCCCATGGCATTGCTCAAGGTCACATGAAGGGCTGAGACTGGCTGATCATTACAAACCCACTCCTCATCCCTAAAACCATGCCACTAGCCCAATCCATATCCTAGGGCTCGGAAGACTTAAAACCCAAAAAACTCAAGTATTGTGACCTGTGGATATCACCTCTCATGCAATCTGGAGGCTCCTGAGAGACCCTCTGATGAGATTGCTTCATGTGGTACCACCAAAAAAGATGATGCCCCAAGGGTCAAACCAGCTTCCTCCCTGCAGCTCAAGAGGAGTTGGGAGAGAAAACAACGTACTTCACACCCAGCTTTGGCTGACTGAAGCCAAGTCAGTATAATCTCCTTTTCCTAGCAGTGAAGGTGCTCACTGACAGGACACTGTGGGATGAGAAAGCTCCTTATACCAGCCAGCTGCATTTCACCACCCTGTCCTCTCCAGAAAGCAGCCACACAGCAGGGCTGACACTGCAGAGCTCTGCCCTGGGGCAGCTGGCAGCAGCCTTGCATTTCAGGCTTTCCCCACATCCTGCAGCTGCATGGTTTTGAAAACACCCCGAAACTGCTGCTCACTCCCTTCCTCTTCCTTTCAAGCAGCATCATGCCCCCACCTAGTCCTTCCAGTAAGGACTAGATCTGTGCTTTGAGGGGTTTTTATTTATTTTTTAATATCTGCATAGTAAAGAGATGGGGATTGAGCTGCCAGGAGCTGCTGGTCTGATCAGCTCTTCATGAAGCTCCAATCCAGCTCAATGGCACAGGTGGATTATACTGAAGATTTAGCTGCTTAGAGTGGTGTCCACACATGCAGCTGCAATTTCTGCAGCTGTGGGAGAGGACCAGGATTCTACAATTTTACACTCAGTGAGTTTCCTGGAGTCCTCTCACCTCTTCTTCACCTCTTCTTCCCTCCAAATCATGTTTTTTCCTTAAAAACCCTCAAGTTGTCAAGCGTAAAAGGAGAAAAGTTGCAACAAGAGGGCAGCCTCCTGGTCACTGCTCACCCAGCACAGGACTCCATGGAAAAGGAGAAACTGCAACAGAAAACAGCACCCCCACCACTGTACCTCAGCATGCCTCCTGTTTTCCTGCAGGAAATGTGATTATTTTTTCTGAACTGGAAGCACCAAGAGGAAGGTCACTCAGGGGTCACACACCAGCAGGATCACAGCCTCAGCCAAGTCGGGGCAAAGTTTAACAGAAACGTTTCTCCATGGGCTTCCTCTACTCCCACTCTGATGAAGAACTGGAGAGAATTAGATAAGTCATTCTGCAAGGAATGATGTCACAAAGCATCTCTGGAAAGCCTCTGGCTCTGCTCAGTCTCCAGCATTTTGCCTGATGTGGAGTGGATGCAGAGAGCGCTCCTGCAAAAGGAAAAAGAGATGGGGAGAAGAACTAGCTGCTGTGGGAAATGAGCCTGAGAAGGCTTGATAAGTATCTACAGAAAGGCCACAATCTCCAGGCTCGTAGTAAACTGCAAACAACATTACAGAAAATATTAGTTAGGCTCAGGCGACTGACTATTGCAGCAGCATTTCACCTCTTGGACCTCATCAGAAAGGGAAGTGTGACCATAGGGTGATGACCAGCATCTCCCTCCAGCCATTCATTCCCAGGCACTGTGACTCTGGAAAAGAACGAAAATCCAAATTTCTTCTTTTAAATCCACATAAAATTTTCACTTGGCTGAAGCATGCCCAGGCAGCACAAACATATTTAAGAAAATATAAGTGAAAGAGTTAAGTCAATCACCTGTTCTGGATAAAACAAGGGAAAGGTCCACCACATTGCAGAAGCTGCCAGTTAGTGGCAGTTGCCTCTAATTTAAGATGAACTATGAACATAAAGAAAGGAGACTGTTCAGTTACATAGCCAAAGGGAAAAGCTAAAATGGCCAGCTGAACAGCTTAAAGTTAAACTACAGCTCTGGAAATTTGCCTGGCTGAATTTCTTGGTGGGAATCCACCCAGTCTATCCCAAGGGAATAGGAAAGGACAAATCCCATCCCAGAATGGCACAGATGCATTGATGTACACAAGCACGGGCATGTCTACAGCCCCAGTGCTGCAGCTGAACTGGAGATTTGCAAGAAGCACAGCTTCCCTCCAGTGTATTTTTTGCAGGGGAAACCAAGAGACAAAAATCAGCAATTTATAATCAGCTTCAAAATCTTTTTCCTCTGCTGCAGCTGTAGCCAAACAACCTGCTTGTTTGCTTACCTAGCCACACTCAGTGTTCTTCCAAAGAAATTGATATGGTAGCACTGACACCAGTCACTGAACTTAAAGCTTCAGGCTCAGCTTTTGCAGTTGCTCATGTGCCTGGAAATCCCCCACAGCAAGAGCATCCTCCTCTGGGCTGACTCCACCACCACCCTCCTGCTCCCTTTCCAGCAGCAGCGGTCTCTCACTCTGTAATTACCCATTTATCCACAACCAAACTCATCTTTGCTTCCTGATCAGGAGTGTCCTAGCTCTTGCCAGGTTTACAGACACAAAGAGAGTCTGATGGAAGATATGTCATCCTATCTGAACCCACAATTAATTCTGGGTTGTTATGAGCAGAGTAGAGAGCTTGCTTGGCTGCCTTCGGGGTGATACACTGGTTGCTAGCACCTGCAGATGTTGGGCCTGCACAAGCTCATGGAGCAGGGGAAATAAAATAATCCCACGAGACTGACAACATACAATGAGCCTGCTGGGACCCAGGTGAGCTTCCAGCATGAATCAATGGCAAAAAAAAATCACCATT
Source organism: Bucco capensis (assembly GCA_013396975.1). Lineage (NCBI taxonomy): Eukaryota > Metazoa > Chordata > Aves > Piciformes > Bucconidae > Bucco > Bucco capensis. The sequence continues at coordinate 1,514,596 of VWZO01013601.1, forward strand.
GGGCTTGGAGGACATTTCTCCAAGGACCTAGACACCAACCAGGAGCCCCATAGCAGCAATTTTCAGAGAGCCTCCACCCCTTTGACTCTTAAGTCTTCAGAAGGTGAAAGTATCCTCTATGGGGCTCAGAAGAAAAGCAGAAATAGGTCTTAGTAGAAATCAAACCCATGTTTCTGAGAGCACAGTGCTATGTGGGAAGGGAAGAGGGGTTGCTGGTCAACAGCTTGGCCTCAGCCACTTCCTGCACCCGCACACTGTGGGACAAGGCTGTGCACTAGTTCCTCTCCTACAGGCAGATCCAGCACAGGCAGCTCCATCCTTGCAGTTGTCACTGTTCCTTCTCCCACATCTGATAGTGCATGAGATGTAAATGAGGAGGAAGTGGGGTGCAGAAGGGAGAGCCACAGAAGTGATCTCGTTTCCGCTCTGTTTGCCTACACGTGCAGCCAAGCCCACCCTGTGGCCAGGCTTCTGCCACTTCTTGTAGCTTTCACCCACCCACCTTTCCCAGACCAGGGGTTTGAAGTGTGCATATGTCAATGTGATCCTCCTCCTCTGAAAGCAGCAGAGCATCCAGATCACAAGGTCTTCAGTGCAGAGCATGCAGCAGGACACATTAGATGCCAAAGCAGCCATGCCTTCTTTTTCTGTAGCCTAGTGTATCCACTCCCTTACTAGTCATGAACTGAGATCAACACTACTGGAAGCCCAGATGCTCTAGAGAACTGCTTGCAATGCATCTGCAGGAGAAGCTAGTGCTTTGAGCCAGAGAAGACAACTGACTTTTCCTCCCAGGTCTCCTCAAGAGCAGGAAATCCCCTGACCACTTTACTTACATCTACAGTTTGGTCTTTGGTTATACCTGGACCTGAAAGAATTGCCCAAGTTTTTCCCACAGGGTTTCCAAATGTGAATAAATTGACCTTATTTTTGTATTATACAATAAAATAAACCACTGGAAGCAGTAAAATCCCTGAGTTACCTACTCCTGCACATTCACCAAAGTTTTTAGCATAAAATTGTCAGGATTGGAGGCTTTAAGTCACCAGAAGGAGAAGGTATGGGCAAATCACTTCCGTGACATAATTCAGGGCTGCAAATTGTGGCATGAAAAACTACTCCCACCTGTAGTCACATGTACTCCCCTCCTGCTGCCATTCTGTTTAAGAGAAGTGAGTAATTCTGTCATTAATGCAAAGGGAAGTGAAATTATCTCAGCTTCTTACAGCACTAAGTGTATCCCACCCAGCTTTCCCCTCTGGCCAGTATAGCCAACACCCTGATATGCCACATTATGTCACCAGCAGCTCTTCTCAACATGGATTGCAATCAGGACTGGAAGCAAGTCACAGCATGCATGCTCCAAAGTCTTCCTTTCTCTGGTCTTCAGTCTTGGGGCTCAGTATCCCTCCTTTCCAGCCTGGTACTTTTGGGACAAGTGATAGAGAAAAAACAGTCAGCAGGGTTTCAGGACTGGAGCTCCCTCTTGCATGTAGCGCGTATTCCTTGCTCTCACTTAGGGAACAGAAAAAAACCCAACTGCCAGGATGTAAGTTTGTGGGGTTTTTAAACAAACTCTAATGCAACAGTTGTATCTGAAACCTCATCCCAACAGCTCTGAGAGAGTCAAAGCAGGCTTTCACCTTTCAGTTTGAGACTTGAATTAACGTAGGAATGCAAGAGAGGGGAAAGTTCAAAGAGATGCATCAATTAATAAAGATCTCCTCTTCCTTACTCTGACCAAAAAAGAAAGCAAACAAAAAAAACCCTCAAAAGGTGATTCAGAAGTGGCAGACATAGGCCAAAAAGCTTTAACCACTGCAGAATTTGGAGTATTATTTTGGTAGCATCCATTTCCTTAGTGGCAGGTTTGTCCAGCACTTTATAATTGTTAAGTCACATATTGAAGCTGCCAGAGCCTATTGTCTTAAATTACTATTTAAAAGTTATTCATATGGCTTCTTCTATGCATAGGACACTAAGGAAACAAAACAACTTCGTAACTTTGGTTTAATAACTCACTTGCAGGCTTTCAGTCTCCAGTCACTGAAGTATTCCTTGTAGCTGAAGCTGCAACAAGTAGTTTGTTACCTGAAAACAGGTATTGTGGATGGAGAACAGCCCAAATCTCACTTGAGCTATGGAGAGTCTAAGGAAGATCATACACACAGCACACACTCACCTACTTGGGCTAAAAATAGGTCTGTGCTTCCCATTATTGATCAGGTTTGGTCTTGATTTTTCAACTCACCTGCTGCAAAGCAAAGCTGACAGATTGCTTTAAATAAAGGCATCAGGAAGGATGCCAGTGTGGCTTGCTGCAGGTACATAACTGAGCTTGAATGTTTGCAAGAGAATGGCATTTTGTAGCTGTAGCCTACACACTGTTGTGAACCAGCTGTTACCACATCTGTCCCTGGCTTTGGAGCACACGTCTAAAGATGCACAGACTGCACTGTGCAAATGAGAGCACATTCACAGCCTGAAATCAGAAGCTCAGGAAAGGGCATTAAAAAAAAAAGAATAACCAAAAAACCACATACAACATACAGTAAAACATTTGGGGTTATAGTGCCCATCCTGAACAAGAGAACACTGCAGATAAATAAAGGTGGTGTATACCACAGGCTCATTACTCACTTTTCCTTTCAGCCAAATTACACCTTAGTGTGAGGTGGACTACTATCACTTAAAGAAACCAAACAGATCACACTTCCAACCATTTAAAAACCTGTTTGTAAATGTTGAAAGGATCCTAGAGTAGATGTCAACAATATCATTTTCTGGCTACAGATCTCACCAAATTATCTGTATTCTGCCAGAACCAGCACTGTTCTGGAGAATGGCAGCACATACAGTACTCAGAGCTGTGTTCCTGCCAGCATCCAAAACTCTTTATAACACATAAAGATTTAGCTATAATTAAAATGCCAGTATTGAAATGCAGAGATTCAAGAATCATTGAAGGCTACTTACCTCTCAAATACTTACAGAAAGTTAGTTTTGTATGACCCAACTATTATTAGGCTGAGTCATTACTTTAATTCAACACTGCTCTCATCATCCCAGCGAAAATGGAAAGGAGAAAAATGGAAGCAGCCATCTGGAAAACACACCTGTGTGTTAATGACATTTTTAAAGGTAGATCACTGATAACTGGAGAGAAAACTACACACTATGTTCCAGCTTGCTATTGGACTCAGAGGAAGGCAGAGAAGAATCAAGGCGATCTGATCCTGGCTAGTTTTGTCACCTGAAATATGGCCAAAAGCAACAAAAGCAAATGGTGTTTGCAACTAGAAGGCACACACAGAATTCCCCCAAACAGCACACTCACCTAAACAGCACACTCACCACTGCATTTTTCAAGAAAATATCCCTACCAGGGTGAGTTTTCTATACCATCTTGGTTTATTATTCATTCCAGCAACACCTCTGTCATCTTAACGGGAAAAGAAATCATTCAACTCACTTCAGACCAGCACAAGCCACCAACGAACCAAGAATAGATTCCGCCCCGAAACGAACAGCCATACTGAGCTCTTTGCTTCCTCAAGACATAGAAACATGACCAGATCAGATAACCAACTGTTAAGGTCCCAACAGATTTCACAGCACACTTAAACCACAGGAAATTTTGAGTTTTACTCAAATGACAGATGAAACACTCACTTGTCAAAAAAATCCTGCATGTCCTGTAGGGTACTGAAGCCAAGAGCTGTGAATCTAACCCATTTCTGTTATGGGCACTATGAACAGTTGATGTTCCTCCTGACCTGGCTAGTTAAATTACTAGCTGGGGTAGGGAAAATACTTCGAACAGCTGTTAGCTGACTCTGAAGTACCTTGGGCTAGAAAAAGTGATTCTGCATTTTTGGTGAGACAGCATCAAACATCTTTGCTCCTGAAGAAGCTTAGCAATGTTAGCCAAAAGTTCAATGCTTAAAAGCAAATTCTTGATGCAGAGTTTGGAAAGTGCATTAGAGCTCACAACCACAGCACAGTCTCCTACTTCTTCCTAAATCCACCTACTTCCTCCTAAACGCACCACAAAATATTGAACTTCAGTACAGAAAGCTAAAGAAACAGAGAGAAGCCAAAAGGGTGACCTGGGAAGGAAGCACCTTGGTACAGCAGCAGGGCAGGGCAGCTGCAGCAGTGAGCACACCACTTCAAATCAAGAGACCTCCAGTGGTCAGGAAAGCATTTTCCCACAGTGTCATATGTGAACATTCCTGTTTCAGAGTGTGCTATTTCACAGGTATGGCTATTAGACCACTGAGTTTTCAAGTCCTTCTTAACTATCCATCAGATTCACCTTTCTGGCAGTCACACAGCAAATCACACAGTCCAAACACCTCCATCTTTTTGGTGCACTGAACTGCTACTCCATTTCTCCTATCTCCACACCACAGATGTCATTACAACAATCCACACCACAGCTGAATTATAGCAGAGTTTATTTTAATATTTTGTACAGCCAGCATTGGTCTCCAGGAATAAGTTATAATCTTACATAAGTAAGTCCTCCCAAACCCACCCTTAAGGAATGTTCAACTTCCAGCATTTCTAATTTAGAGGGAAATTATTTGTAGTGTAAGATGCAGTCTGAAGAATAAAAATCTAAATTTGTGAATAAAGCTTTTTGGAAGTTCTCAGGGTTTACTTGCATCTAATTGGATTCATGAACAAGTGCAGAGATTACTTATTTCAGGACTGCACTGAGAATACATTCACCTCAGGGAAAATTTTATTTTCTGAAATTTGACAGGGTTTTGTTTCCTTTTTTCCCCTACTTCATGCCCCACAGTTCTGCTATGCAGATACATACTTTACAGTCTAGTACAATCAATGCTTGTAACAGAGTTTTCCAAAACACACTTGTATGCCTGTCCCACTTGATTTATTCAGTTGTTCTTAGCACCATTTAAAACATCATTTCTCACTGTGTATTTTGTTCCTTTAATGCAGCCAAGAGGAACAGATCCCAATATTGCCATTAAGCAATAAACAACACACGAAACAAATAAATACTTTTAAATCCCTTTAAATGGTAATGACATACATACTCTGTTCCAGTGCAGGACTTGGTCATCTATTAGGTAAAAAGCACTCCAAGGAGTGCTTGTCAGCAGTAGACTAAGAGCCTCACCTGCTTGCACTGCTCTCCTCCCATTACTTGAGTAATCAGGAAGGAAATGAGCAACAGCCTAAGAGGAATTCCTTTCTTTTCTGTGCTCAGAGAATTGCCAGTGTGCAATATTAAGCAATTCACACTCTCTGACCCAAACAAAGCAAAAAGAGGTTGTATATACACTTCTTTCTCCCTTTCCAAAAAGCAAAAGCACACCCGAATCTGAAATAGTTCATACAGCTCTGGGAAACACCAACCAACAACAAACTAGAGTCAAGAGCTTAGCTGCAGAGCTTACAGATTTTAATGCCCTATTAAAATAAGCTCTTCTGGGGCTCCCTACAGACCTTTCAACCTCAGAGTAAAGTGGTTTCATCAGGAAAGTCCCTCCTTACTACACCTCTCAGCTTCAGAGCCACCCTAGCCTGCGCATGCCAGCACTCCAACTCACCAGAGAGGTTTCTACATGTTTTAGAAAACTCATGCAAGTGAAAAGCACAAATACTCAACCTGATCCCAAATCCCCATCAAAGGGTTGGTAAGAGTTTTACGCATCTGAAAACCTGACTGAAAACAGGCAAGTGAATACTTGGGTGCTGGGGAATTTTATTTAACTAAAGAAAGGTTCAGACAAATCTTAAAGCCTTATAAAGCCATGTAAGCTGCAAACAAGGTCTGGATTAAGAAACTGAATGTTCCTTCCTCGTTATTTTGAAACACTTTGCAACAGTGATTAGAAAGCATAAGAATGCTTTTAAGAGTTAGTCTTTTTGATGTCAGAAGGAAGACAAGCTCAACCACTGTGCTGTGGCTTTCTTTCCTAAGGGGTCTGCAAATTTTGACAAAAGAAAATTTGTGAGAAAAATGTTTTCTGTTTCCTACAGAGAACAAAACTGTTGCTAAAGCTATGGAAACTCACAGAAAATGACCCAATGTAGCACCGTACTCCACAAGAGCATCCCAAAATGCTTTACCAAACAACAGAAGTATACTTATGTGAATACTATATACCTGTCCAAGGTATATGTTCTGATGTCATATAGTGGGTTTTTTCCCCCTTTAAGAAATTATGTCCCAGTTAGAATAAAGCATACCCTTTCTTTTAGCTGGTTTGGTTTTTTTTTCAATGTGTTCTATATATATAACCCTTAAAATACACTTAAAAATAGCTGCACACATTTTGTATCATTATACTTGAGAAGGGCAGACCAGGACAAACTACCCTTCTCAGTATGTTAAAAACTGTAAATAAAACCCAAACAGACTTGGTCTCCTCTGGTACACACCCTGGGCCAAAGGAGGGAAGGGAAGGAACAAGCAGTTTTTAAATGGGAGTCTTTCACAAAACATGCTACTTACAAATCTCAGGTTAGTTTCCTCAAGCAGTTTTGTATCAATTCTTTTTTAAACATCTGAGGTCCCACACTGCTGTGGTAGCAATGAATTCTGTTGCAACATGCATGTGTCAGCTTCCCACTCAACCAACTGCAACCCTGAGGATTTTTCTGGCCTGGTAGAAAGAGTAAATGTAACACAATTCCTGAAGTATGGCTGGTCCTCCCTTTCAAAACTCCATGTGATTCCCTCGATGGCTCTTGGATGCACACCCACACTTTGTTTTCTTTAATACATGTTTCCCGCTAACCAACATGCAGATTTCTCCTCCCAATCATCCACATCTCAACGTCCCAACGATACAATCCATATCATCCATCCAGAGGTTTTCCCAGGTAGACCAAAGTCACTTCTGTGTTACCATAGACAGCAGACACTGCTGGATACAGGCAAACTTTTGGCAGTCCTCTGAAAGCAACTCCCAAGAATTCATAACCCCTCTCAAATGCTAATGTTTTGTCTTCCATGTCCAGGATAACACGGATCCTTTCACCTATCTGGAAAGAGACAAGGGAAGGGGGGAAGATAAAAAAAAACACAGAAAGAGTCAGCATATTCAAATGGAAACACAAAGTATATCCTAGCATGTAATTTTAAAGTGAGGCTTTTCTGTTTCTCACGACTGCATTACTTTTATGACAGGAATTTCTCAATTTCACTCAAATGCACTAGGATCCTGAGTACCTCCTGCCTGTTTCCAGTGGGCAGCCAGTATCTAACATGATAATAAACACAACCCTTTTCTTACAAACCTTGCGAGAGCACCAAGAGCGAGCATTCTACATGTCATGTGCTCCAGAATACTGCAGTTTTGGAACTTTGTGATGGCCTCCAATAACTGTTGCTATGGATGAGCAGTAATTACTCCGTGAAGAGCAATTTTAAAGACAATTAACTTGTTTTAGAAAGGTTAAGTGCCACATACAAAATATACCAGAATACAGTACTATGCAGGTCTTGCTGCTGACAGAGGTATTACCTCACCAAGGCCGAAGGAAATTCCAGCGCAAAACTTAGGCAAAATAAGCCTGGAAAACCTTATATATATATATATATATATNGAACTTTGTGATGGCCTCCAATAACTGTTGCTATGGATGAGCAGTAATTACTCCGTGAAGAGCAATTTTAAAGACAATTAACTTGTTTTAGAAAGGTTAAGTGCCACATACAAAATATACCAGAATACAGTACTATGCAGGTCTTGCTGCTGACAGAGGTATTACCTCACCAAGGCCGAAGGAAATTCCAGCGCAAAACTTAGGCAAAATAAGCCTGGAAAACCTTATATATATATATATATATAT
>VWZO01013601.1:1523818-1666515 GCA_013396975.1 Bucco capensis
ACCGAGCGCCCTCCCTGCCTGCCCGCCCACGACTCTCACGGCGACGGGGCGCACGGGCCCGGCGCCGCCATGACAGGCCGCGAGCAGCCCGCCCCGCCCGTCACGCATGCGCGGGAAGGGGCGTCGGGGGAGGTGCGGGAAGTGGCCGGCGGAGGTGAGGGGAGGTGCTGAGTTGAGGGGCCTAGTGGGGTGGCTTCGGCTTCACATACAGTCCCCAACTGCAGCACTGAGGGCTTCAGGGGGCTGTAGGGAACTGGGTCGGGGCTCCCTCACTCTGAAAGAGTTGTCAGAGATGCGTCAGCTACTCTGAGGAGCTGGTGCTGTGGTGGTTGTCTTCCTAAAAGTCGGGAGTCGGGCCTACCGGTGCGAAGGGCTGCGGGGCGGGAGAGGGCAGCCGCGAAAGGTTACCTCGGTTGCTAAAGGGGGAGCGAGCGGCTGGCTACGAACTTGCGACTCAAGTTGCGGGTAAGGTATCTGGCACTTTCTGTAATTTTATTTAATCGACAAGATTGAAATTTTCCTGGTGGATTGAATGAATTCTAGTTGCTCTTTAGACCAGGCTCAACAAACATCACATGCAAAACATACCATGGGGGAAAAAAAAAAAAGAAACCCTTTATTGCCTGGTACTTCAGTAAAACTACAGATGTTAAGGCAGTGCTATGGTCACTGAAGCTGCTGCTGGGGAAGCCATAGCTCCATCCCACAAACCCTGCATTGCTGTCTGTGCCCCTACCCCTGGTATTAGCTCTCCTTTTCCCCCATAGCATGCTAATCTATTCAAAACTTGTTATGCTTTTGTATTGCTTTGTTTCGTCCACTTGATTTTTCTGCTGATTTGGTCCCCTGAACGGTTGTGTCACACAGGCTGCTGTGGGCAGTCCCTGAGGATAAGCTCAATGGGCATACTTTAAATCCCAATTAAGCGTGTTGCAAACCTTGTAACTACCTGCCTTAAACTGGTAATGCTTCTTTAAAAAAAAAAAAGCCATTGTTTATTTGTTTAAGCTTTAAGTGTTCATCAGTCACAAGAAAATTACCTTCACATTGGGAACACAAAATACCCATACACAGTAATTTAAAATTTGTTCAAACAAATGTATGCTTTTAAACCATAATTAAGGCAAGTGCTTTCAGCATTAATCAGTTTTTCCCACTCTCACCAGCACAAGTTTCTTGCTCCAGATAGTTTGAGACTGCATTAGAAATTGACATTAGGTACTGACTACCCCCAGCACATCAGCAGCTGGATGACAGACAGATGTCCGCATGGGCTCTCACCCAAACTGGAACAATGTGACTTCTTTGCAGATGGACTTTACCAGTTTGCCATCTTCCCCTTGCTGCTTTCCAGTACATCTCATTAAGAACCGTGGCCCTGTTTTGTTGGGCATGCTTTGTCCTTATGCACTGAGGAAGCAGCATTCACCTAGACAGCCACATTGGAGCAGCAGATATACTGCATGTACTGCACAGGTACATGTGCCAGCACCACTGCTGTTCCATGCTGTTTTGACTGATGTTGATGATATTTGAGCCAAAGCTTCATTTGAGTATTGATCTGTAGAGGTGTCTGTTTTAATTGGATGCTAGACTTTCAAGTAGTTTGCATTATAGTCAATGAGATGATCATGTTGCTTCAATAAGCTTTCTGCTGTAAAGAGACCAACACCAGCTCAATTCAGGGTTTTGTTTGTTTCAGAGGTATCCCTGAAACATGGCCGTCAAATGGATGGGTGGACATTCATCCTCTATATTGTGCTTGAACGTAAACACGGACGGACTGGTGGCTTCAGGTGCAGAGAGAGGCGAGCTCACGCTCTGGGATGGGGGAGGCACTCCAGCAGGACAGCTCCAGCTCCCAAAGGCAGATGATGTGACCTCTGTGGTGTTCTCTCCCCACCGTCCCACCAGGCTGTACACATCCCATGGAGAAACTATCAGTTTGCTGGATGTCCGATCCCTCAAGGAGCCCATTGAACACTTCCACGTGAATGAGGAGGAGATCAACTGCCTCTCAGTGAATGAGACTGACAATTTCTTGGCTGCAGCAGATGACTCTGGGACAATAAAGGTTCTAGACTTGGAAAATAAGAAAGTCATCCGGTCCTTGAGACACTCAAACATCTGCTCCTCTGTTGTCTTTCGACCTCAGAGGCCTCAAAGCCTTGTTTCCTGTGGACTGGACATGCAGGTGATTTGCATACTAGTAGATGATTATTAGAGAAGCAAAATGGTAACTACTCACCTGTGTAATGAGGCACCAGCAGACTTCCACCAAGAGTGAGGTGTACACCCTGCAGTCATTGTAAAGCTCCTTAAATATTCTATAGTAGTTTTTGCAGAGAAACTAAAGGTCAAGACTGTGGTATTTTCTACTCAGCAGTTCCCCTCCCTGATTTTATATTCCTTAATATTTGCAATCTAAAAGTGGGCAGGATAGGGGGGAAATCAGAGTATGGTGCAAAGCACACTCATGCCACATCAGCTCCCTGTTGGACCAAGCAAAACTGGAAGCTGTCCCTAGCAATCAGTTATGGCTGCAGACAAAATGCAGTTAATAGTTAGGAAAAGGCAAAATGCCTGAAGTGGACAGGATGCTAGCAAGAATATTTTACTATAAGTAGATAAATATCTTCCCAAGTGGTATGTAAGGACACATAATTTTTATACTTTATCTTTTGTTCTGATTAATCTCTTGGAAGCATTACATGTTTTTTGTCTTTTATGCTTCTCTGTCCTCATCAAGAGAAAACTTTGTGCTTTGCACACTACTTGTGGAAGTGTTCTGAGAAAAACTGTGCTAGGAGTTAATGGAGTCTTGAGTTACATTGCCAAAGTTGGCCACCCAGAACAGATGTTTTTTCAGTAATTTGTTTCCAGTGGTTGAGCTCTGACCACATTCCAGGTTTAGCTCAAGATTAAAACTATCACTTCTACAAATGTTTCTGTGGTTCCAGTGGTATTAGGGTGAAGTTTCCTTTGATAGTGTTGAGCAGTTTCACCCTATGTTCTTAAAACCAAAGTGCATCTAACACCCGTTAGAAAAAAGACATGCTGATACTTAGCATAAGCAGTATTTTTCCATATTAAAGCTGTGAATCATGTAAGTTCATATATATGTATCATATATTCATATAAAGTATACCTATCCAAATAGAGGCTGATTGATACAAATCTGCAGGTTCAGACTTTTCCAAATCTTCCAAATTCTTATTTTTTTCCCTTAGATTTACTAAAAGATGTAGGATTGTAAATGAAGTACAGTGAGGAACTTATTTTCAGGTGTGCCAAAGTGTCAGTCTGAGAGAGTAAATGCTCAGGACCTTAGACAGCTGACTTGAGTCCCTAAAATGCAGATTCACAAGCTTATGGCTGGAAACTTTGTGTTGGAATTGTAAGCATTTATATACCACATCTGTGTGAGCAAACTGGTTATGTTTTGTGTCTTTTTAGATTTAGTACAATTTACTTAGCTCAGCAAGTTGGGGTTTAGGTGAAAGTCAGTATTCCAAAATAGTAGGAATTAATCAGTTTGGTTTTGTACAATGAAAAGAGCATTTTCCACACTGTGGCTGAGAGTCATTGACTCCAAGTAGGGCAATATGAGGGCTTGAAAAGCATGCCATAAAGATTTGCCATATTTATCAGATGAAGTTCAAACACTCCTCAAAACACATCTTGCATCTCTTGCACTCATGCATACCCTTTGCTCTGCTTGAACAAGCAGTGTGGTTGGGTTTTTTTTTCTGTTAGTGGAAGATCTGATTTTATGTAAAATGGGCAAATTATTGATTCCTTTTTTATTTTGAGGTTATGCTGTGGAACCTGCAGAAAGCTCGCCCCTTGTGGAGCACAAGCCTGCAGGAGTATGAAACGGAGGACGATAGCCCACAGTCAGCTGGCCAGTTCTTTAACCCACCGCTTGCACATTCCTTGTCTGTCGCATCGTGCGGCAACATCTTTGGCTGCGGAGCTCAAGATGGTAAAGTCAGAATATTCAGAGTCACTGGTGTCAAATTTGAACGACAGCTGGAATTTCAAGGTCACAGATTGGGAGTGTCACAGGTCCTCTTTATGCCAGAAGCATACTGGTTGTTGACTGGAGGAAATGATGGGAAAATCTTACTCTGGGATGTCAGCACTGATGTTGGAAAACAGCAGAGAAGTCCAGCAAAATCTCTGCAGAGAAGGAAGGCCCAAGCACCTGCTTCCACCAGAAAGGATGGAAAGCTCAACCAAGTGGCTTCAAATGAACATGCTAGAGTTTTACCAAAGCTAACCATTGAGCATGGAGAGAAGGTGAACTGGATCTCATGCACAGAGATCAAAGGCTCTAAGAGAGTATTAGTTGCTGATCAGAGTAGCTCTGTATCTGTGTATCCATTGCCAGAACATTAGACAGTGAGATGTTCAAAGAAATTTGTGGGAGAAAACCACTTCTCAGGAGTGTTTGAAATGAGTCCAGTTACATCTGCTGACTGTGAACTGAACAGTGAAATGCGCAGCATCCTTTAGAAGGGGAAGGGATTTACTGTGTCCTCACACCATGATGTAACTGTCCTCACAATTAGGTTTTTCAGTGGCTGTTGGTGTTCACTGTAGCTGTTTCTTGCAGGGTTGGCAGTTTATTTCTTGAATTTAAGTGAAATGGTTTTCAATATATTTAGAGGTAATATTAGTTCATAATTAAGCTGACATAATTAAGGTTGGAGGAAAAAATTCACGCTAACAGGGACACTTGCACTGCTAAATGGGGATGCTGAGCAGTAACAGAGATACATTTTGATCTATTGCAGTGCTTTACATTACTCTCATTAAACTGAGGCAAAGCTTAAATTGGCCATAACGGAAATATATTTTTCATTAGTTTGTCAGCAGCTGTATATAAGGTGAGAGAAACATCAACTAATGAGTAATCAAATTAGCTTAACTGTCCTTGCCAGTTGGATTTTTTTCACATTGCAGTAAATGAAGGAGAAAGAGAAAATGTTAACATCTGTTTAATAGGTCAGCTGTCTTTTGCACTTAGTTGTTTATCCCAGGGAAAATAACTATTACATTTGTCTTAATAAATGCTTTCTCACTGCTCATTTGTGCTTATACTGACTCTGATATTACTAAACTTACACAAAGTTGTGTCAAGTGTATTGTATACCCCATCACAGGGGGGATGTGAAGGGCCAAAGACACACCTCCTACCCATATACTTCCATTGTCTTCCCCAGAGTTTTAGAAACACAATGAGCAAAACTTGGCTTGCTAGAAACTTGCTTAATTAGCAAGTTGAAGGTGAAAAGAATGTAACTAAGTAGGAATGCTGCAGCTCTTGACATGTTCAATTCAAGTTGGATTTCCCATGGAAATCCATGGGTAAATAATTAAAAGAAAAAGGTGGTTTTTTCTCAGGCTGTCCTTAATCTTTCGTAAAACTGAGTGCCTGGTACTGGTTGAAAACCTGCTTTGCTGATGTGGAGTTTGTGCTATCTTGTTTCACCAGCTGTGTTGTTACTAGACAAGCATTATCTCTCTTCTTTTTTTTTTTTTTTGTTGGANTTTTTGGATGGAAAAATTTCCCCCTCTTTTTTTTTTTTTTTGCATGTCCAGTTCCTGAAAGTCATTAGCCAGTTGTGTTGGCTGCCCATCACTTATGGAAGAGATTCAAAATGTCTTTCTCAAAGCAGCTCCCCACAACCAAACACAACTCATTCTCATACAAATCTGATTTTACCATAAAGAAGAAAAAAAATCAATCTGGTTGTCCAGCCCGTAACAGCAGGAGACTTTGGCACAAGGCATGAACAGGTGGTTGCTACAGCAAAATTGAGCCAAAACACAGCAAAAAAGCAGAGTAGTGTAGGTACCCCTTTAGTTTCACCTCTGAATTAGTTTATGTGTAAAGACAGACAGGATCAGAGGTCAGAGGGCTGGATGTGTAGTTCAGTATGTGCTGTGTTCATGACCTATATTTGGATATACAGGCTATAAAAAGCCTCAGTACCAACAACTTTCAGCAGGAGTCAGATTCTCTGCCCTGTTTGTTCCTGCTTGCTTTGGGAGAGAGGATCAAGCTCACTCTTTGTCTTCTCCAGGAAGATGGCTAAAGCCAGCATCTCTCTGCGCTCCCTGAACAAGACGTTAAACAGGTCATTAAAGGGTTGTGCTAGCATTGTGCTAAGGGACAGAGATGAACGAGGGTCATAGAGGACTGGGGCAGGGGAGAGGACACAAGACTATCTGTTAGTGCAATGAACCTGTGCTTCCTTGGAAATGTTCATAGGTTATAGTGAGGATGTAAATATACATTGTGTGTACACAGGAAGGGAGTAGTTTGTGAGCAATCTTCTGTTTCTCCTTGACTTGTTGGAGAAGAAAGGGGGATTGAGCCACAAGCTGCACCCTTTCGTGAACACCGTTCTGGCCAGTCTACAAACTGCTAGTTCTGGCTGTTTGCTGTAGGATTTGCACAATTGCTCCATCGGCAAAGCCCTGTAGCTGCATAAAGTGTTGCTGGGCAATTATGAATAATGGGAAACCAGGTTTGCACTCCACTGATGTTGTAATTGAGAGATTTGGCATGAACTTCTGAAACTGGGAAAATGCCTCAGAGTCCGGAGGGTTCAAAGATAGGAGGTAAGTGGTTATCATTAACAAAGAATAACTCCCAAGAACAGACCTTTCGTATAAGTTTAAAGAAAGAAAATCAGTCAGAGAGAAATTGGGATCTAGGTGATGCTGACTCACCCTCTATTTTCAAACCTGTAGGGCAGAAGAGGAATGCTTGACCAACAGGTTCACTGGCTTCATGTAAAATAATCCAGCCTGAATTGCCACAGCTGGCACCAGTCCATGTGTTCAGCTGCAATGTGACAGCACAGTTGCTTGTAGATGGTGTCTCTAACCAGCTGGACAGTCAATCGCAGGATTGAATACAAACCATGAACACAGCTCCTTAGGGAAAAGAGTTAAAAAAGGGTCTAAAATTCTCCACAGTTAGAGACAGGCGAGATAGCGATCCCTCTCAGCAGATTTTCACATACAGATTTTGATATACTACCTCTAATGGTAGCACGCAAATGGTATCAAGTAAGAAATTTTTAAGTCAGCTTAGGTGTCATAACTCTGGTTTACCTTCAGTAAAAATTATCACTTGTCTATAACGAGTATCACAGCTGATGGAATGCAGTACTTCTGTTTATGGAATTAATGATTACTAATACCAGCTGACAGACTTGGGAAGAAACTGCTCCTCTGGTCAAAATACTAATGCTGTTCACCAGCAGCTTTTATGACTCCAATTCACACAGTGGTAACCACAAAAAAAGATACTAGACACCAGACTAGAGAGAGAAACAGAAACACTGAAACCACTCCTGAAAGAAAAAGTGAAAAGTCTGTGGGAAACTGATTGGAGAAGGGTGTGTCCAACTGGTACCATGAAGTGAGTGCACAGGAATTGCTATGGAGCAGCATGGGACTCTGCATTGGCCTGGAAAATAAAACTAATGTGACAGCTCTAAAGTAATGAAAAATGTCATTAATAAAAATGCCTGAACAGCAGAAATAAGATTACACATACAACTACTCTTTTAGACAAGTGGGACTAGAGCTTTTACTGTAAATCTTCCAAGTATGTTCTGTATGCTAACAAGAAGAGAACTTTAAAAGCTTTCTGGTGAAGAAAGTTCACAGTGCAATGCATCACTCACCATCATGGCAGAAAGCACCACTGGTTGAATGCTCAAGTCCTTATGTTTTCTATCCCTTGTTTTCTATCCCTCAGAGTAGAAACCAAGCTGCAGACCGTGGAGGCTCAGTTTACAGACCTGGACTCAAGCTTGCAGAAACTGGCACAGAAGTTTGAGCTGCAGGCTGACATGGTAGAGAAGATGAGCCATGACACCTCGTGGACATGGGCACCAGAAGATAGGTAAGCATGGAGAGGGGTGGATCAGTCCTTGTCCTGCACGTGCAGGTGACACTGGTGTGAGTACACTCCAATGTGGGGCTTTTGACATACTGACATTTATCTTTCCCAGTTAGGATTGCTATCTACTGCAGAAATAGGCAATACAAGGAAAAAGTATGGTTCCTTTGAGAGTTATTTCTTTAAAAAATCAAAAATGACCACAGAGTCTATGAAATACTTACATGGTTTAAAACCAGCCATGCTACTTCCAGAATAGCATGAATGCTGTCCCAAATCTGGAATTGTTACCTTGTTTGCAAAAAACAATTGACATATAGAGTAAAAATATTTCGTTTATTGCAGTTCTGCAATAACTGCTAGGTGATAATTCACAAAGGTAGCACACCTTTGGAACAAGAAGCCAATGTCTTATACAGACATTGAAGAAAAGTAAATGGCTGGTTGGTAATTTTCACAACTCGCTTTACACCAGAAATTTAACACATCTCCAGGTATCTGCGCAATCCTTATTTGAGATTAGTTTGATATTCCACCCCACCACAGAAGAAACCTGCAATTTTAAAAATCGTTTTCTTTTGACAACAATATGGCCACGGGCAGTTTCCTTGTTCTATTTGTTTCTTACTGCTATGTTCTGCATAATCCCCCTCTAATGAAGTATTTATTTTTGCTTTAATTTCTTTAACAGGGACATCAAGCCTGTTTGTGTAACTCTGTCCCACAGTAAGTGAAAGAAAAAAACCCACAAATAAACCAATTCATCAAATCTGTAACTTCCTCCAGTTGAGGCCAGAAGATTGATATTTTCAGCCCCCAGGCTAGGCTTCGGTAACGAGTGTACTTAGTCTTTCCACCGTCTGACCAAGAGTTTCTGGAGCCGCTTTTGCTTTCTGCATACCCGGAGAAATAGGCTCTCGTCAGGCTGCCTTTCACCAAAATCCGCTGGTAACTATTTATAGCTGAAATACTTGTTTAGACAATAAAACCACAGCACCGTAGGGAGACTGATACGCGCCTCGGGATTCGCCGACGGCTCCGGGGACGGTGGGGAAGTGGTGGAAGGTGGGCGAGCATGACAACGACTATTACTCCCAGGGAGACGAACGGGCCTCCCTTCGATGGCTGCCGCGCCTATCTATCTCCCAGCAGGCTCGGCTCGAAAGAGGAAGAACAGGAGGAGGAGGAGCGAGAGAGTCCATCATGGAGGGGCGGGGCGGGGCGGGGCGAGGCGCGGCGCGGCGCGCGTTGGGCAGGCATCGCCATGGAGGCCGCGCCATGGAGGCAGCTGTTGTGTGAGGCCGCGGCTCTGCTCGGCAGCCGTTGGGTCTGAGGGCCGCTGCCCCGCCACTGTGGGGCTGCAGTTCGGTGGGTGCTGGCTCCTTACTTTAACCGCTCAGGGACTAAGGGTGTGAGGGGGGCTATGGGGGTGCTCAGTCTATTTCTGCTAGCGCGTCCTTAGCGATGAAACGGCATCCCCGTGTGCCGGGCCCCGTGGTGGTATGTAGGGTTGCCCTGCCGCTCTGCTCTGCCCTCCCCACGCCTGTCGTGTCATTCTCTGGGTATTTACATCTTAGAGGCTTGCTAAGCGCTGTTTTTTGTCTGTCTGTGTGCAAATTGAAAACAGGTATACATAGTCTTAAGTCTTTTTAACAAACTGCCTGTAAAACGGTATTTCTGTGTTATCTGTCATACTTTTTTAAAAAAGTCATACTTTTATTTTATCAAGGGGAAAGCTGAACACACCACCACGACTCCCCCACCCCCAGTTTAAAGTATATTTGTTTCTGTGTCGAGTTCCTGTGTGACTGAAATTGCAGTCTTTCTCTTGGAAAGGTCTCCCGACTCTGTGAAGCTGGCTGTTTTTAAGAGGCTTGTAAGAACTTTCTTAAGTTCTGTAACTTAAACTCCAGTATTTTTATCGGTTTTGCTGTGTGTTTTATTTTCTGTTCCACAGTATTTCAGGGACAATTGGAAAAATCCTTTGAGGATCATTGGTAATAGAAAGGCTGGATGACCCCCACCATTTTAAGTCATACAAGAAGATGCTGAAGTGTTGAATGCACTGGTTAGTTCTTTTCTTATATTAACAAAAAGTATTTTGACTTTTTAGTCCCAGCTTAAGCAAATCAATGAATGAGGAAGAACTTCCTCTCCTCTGATGTGCAGGGTTGTTGTATCTCACCGTCAGAACACACTGAAACCAAGTCTGTACCAGAAGCAGCTTTTGAAGGACACAGGTACTGAAAAACTGGCTGAATGGAAGGTTAAGGTAACTGTGGCAACACATGCACCAAACATGAGAATAACTTACCACTAATAAAGAGTAAATGATAGAAGAACTCTTACCTTCTTTCTTCTACTATCCTTACCTCCTCCTTACTATCCCCAAAGCACCTGTTACGACTCACAGGAAAGTATAGTAGGAAAACCTGCTGCAGTTTCTGTGTGACTTCTGGAAAGACCATCTTCCTCTGGAAGTTGAGAAAATCTTGGCTTGTGAGCAAAAGTAGCCACTTAAGCAGACTTATTAAATTCACTGATGTTTTTATAAAGTAGCTGTAAAGCTGAGCATTTTCTGATTTATGTTCATGGTAGGAAGTAAAATACATGTTTCTTTTGTGCTTTCAGAAGCTGACATTGCACTAGTCTTGTTCCTCCACTCCAAGTCAATATGTCAGAGAAATCTGAGGCTCCACTTTCATTGTCTGACTGCCTCTGCCAAATTTGCATGGAGATCTTTGTGGAGCCTGTGACGCTGCCATGCAACCATACCCTCTGTAAGTCTTGCTTCCAGCTGACAGTTGAAAAGGCGAGTCTTTGTTGCCCTTTTTGCCGGCGTCGAGTCTCTTCTTGGGCACGATATAATGCCCGCAGAAACACTCTTGTTAACTTGGATCTCTGGGAAAATATTCAGAAGAATTACCCGAAGGAGTGTGAACGTAGAATTAATGGACAAGATTTGGAAGAGGAAAGTAAGTAAAATGCCACTTACCTTTGCTTTACCAAAGTAATTACTGTCGGTGGACTTTGTATGTTGTGAAATAAGAAACTGCATAGACAGGCTCTGTTACTGCTAGAAAATGCAGTGTCAAGAGCTCTCCTGCGAAAGGGACTTGGAAGGCAGAGAAATGGCCATCTTTTTAATCACAAAAAGCAGATGTAAGTTATAGTCAGTGTACTTACTTGCTCTGTATACAGTGCTTAAAAATATCGACTGTTCTGTCCTCTCTGTAAGACGAAGTGCTTTTTTTTCTGCAGCACTTTATTTAAGTCAAATCATTCCTGTGACAGAATATGGAAGTGATCTTTTATTAAAGTCTTCTGTTGTTGACTGTCATGATCTTGTTTTGTTCCTCGCTGGTATTTTTTTCTCCCTCTCCTTCCTCTCAATTAGTCTGTGTCCTGCATCCACACCACCAGCTGAGCAAGCCTGGGGAACTGAGGCAGGAATATGAAGCAGAAGTTAGCAAGGTAAATCTATAAAAATAGCTAAAAGCATAAATGCTTTGTGTTTAATTGTTTTAAGGTCCTACCAAATCTTGAAGTACATTTGTATCCTTTATGGAAAAGGAGAGACTTCCTTGTGCTTGACATGAGGTGACTTTTAAAAAGTTTTCTTGTGGTAGTTGATCCTCCTACCTGTTTCCCTCAGTTGGTCCAATAACATCTGCTGTGTTGTCCCTGCAAGTAGGTGTGCTTTGCAGGCTAGGAAGCACACAGAGGCACCAACATGGCAGGACACCCAGGCAGGACTCAGAAAACTAGAAAGGCCAAAGCCCAACTAGAATTTCGTTTAGCTATTGCCATAAAAAACAATAAAAATGTTTCTATAATAATATTATTATAGTTCAATAATAATAATTATAATGATTTTCTTTCAGAAACCAAAAGGTAAATCACTGTATTAAACTAAAGACTCTACACGTGGTATCAGTTTGATTCTTAGATCTTTGGAGACTTGT
Organism: Bucco capensis; assembly: GCA_013396975.1. Lineage (NCBI taxonomy): Eukaryota > Metazoa > Chordata > Aves > Piciformes > Bucconidae > Bucco > Bucco capensis. Next base: position 1,535,711 of record VWZO01013601.1, read on the forward strand.
GCAATTAAATGTTGTCTTTGAAGCATGCAGAGTCTTTGTAGATAAAGGATCACTCACATTTATGGAGAAGTTCTGGCATGATGTATGGTCTTGCACCAGTAACCAGATGAACTTACATCTTTTTTTAGGTGGAGGCAGAAAAGCGAGCACATGAACAAGAGGAGAACAAGGCAAGTGAGGAATACATTCAAAAGCTTCTAGCGGAAGAGGAGGAGGAACGCAGATTGGCAGAGGAGAGACGGAGGGAGATGCAGAAACAGCTGGAGCAAGATGAAGAGTTTGCCCGGCAGCTGAGTAACAGTCTGGTGAGTTTGAGTCAAGGGGGGCAGTAGAAAATGTTGATATAGTGCAGGCAACTTTGACTTTTCAGAGGAAAAGTTAAATTTTTTAATATCTAGATTTATTTAAATTGAGTTGAAAGCTGTTGTCAGACTGACCACTAATTTTTGAAGAACCAGTGGGAGGGTGAAATACCCCAAACATTTCTACCTCTTTATTATGCACTTGAAATGTGTACTGGATGTTGTCATTGTGAAACATTTAAAAATACTGTTTTTCTTCTGTATTCTTCCTTTTCCCCATGTTTTTTTCTTTTTTGGAAGAGATTGATGCCTGTAACCTTTACTGAAAAGGAACGTATGATGAAAGTTTACCTTATGTTTTTGGGATTTTTGCTTGTTTACTTTGTTAATTTGTTTTGGGATTTTGGTTGGTTGGTTTTTGCTACCCATTAATAGTCCTAATGATGAAACCTGTGTATTATTTGAGCAAAATATCTTGTCTCTTAATGTCAGATATAGGAAAGAGTACAGAACATGTAACGTTTCTTATTCCATAATTATCTTGTTACTTGCAGTTCCAGAATTCTCTGGGCATAAGTAACTAATTCTGCAGCAGAAACAAAATAGTTCTCTGGGTTTTCTCCTGTTTATGTTGTGTTTTGTTTTATATAATGCTATTTTTACTGTCATTGAAGAATGATTCCAAAAGACATGTGCTCAGGAGTAATTCACCAGCATGCAGTGTCTCATCTGAAACATCTCCAGCTCGTTTGTGCAAGAGGAAGAACAAATCAAGCAACTCTGGAGACATTCAGAAGTAAGTAATTCAATTTTTTTTTCCTTAGTTATTGGTCTGTTTCTTGGTACAGTGTCCTTCTGCTCCATTTGCATCCTTGGAATCCTGTAGTCCAACTTCTCTGGATAATCTGGGGCAAATGTAAGTTGTGGAATGTTAAAACATCTCCTAATAGGATAGTATGGAGGAGAAGGGAAACCACTTGCCCTTCTCTTGGTTTTGCTTGTCAGAATGTACCTGAAGATCTTGATTAATGCAAAGGACTGACAATTCAAGGGAAAAAAGTTTAAAAGGCGAACTTTTTTTTTTTTTGGTCCTTTTAAGGTATCTGTCTCCAAAGCATCATCGTACATTGGGATCAGGATCATTCTCTAGAACAACAGAAGGAGGCAGGACTGACTGTGGCTCTGTGGTAACCAGAATAATTTTGTTATAAATCTCAGCATTAGTAATGATGGGTTATTTTCTCCTTGCCTACAGGATTGCCAATCCTGTATTCCCCTTGCACATCAGCGATGGGCAGTTTATCTTGCCCTTCTTGAACTATTCATTATTTATCAAAGCAGAAAGGGAGGAAACCATGTTTGACAGTCTACAGATTAACAACTATGGCTTTCTTCGATAGTTAGCTTGTATAGCCTCACGAACCTTACCTGAATGTCTCCAGTGAGCTCTGGGTAGCAACTGATCGTGTATAAAACTAAAATGATGGTTCTGGAGCTGATTTTTGTGATTCCATATGTCTGTCAGTTTCGTCTTTCCTGTTAGGCTTCAAAAGAAGATGAGTGGACTTGAGCAGTTGATGTAAGTCATTGATAAGAGGAGAATGCTGCAGTTGTGCTTTCAGTCCTGTAGCTAGGCTTCTGTGGGTTATTTTAAATATTCTCATTGCTAAACGATTATGTATTTTTTTAAAGGACAAGAATTCAAGTTAATATTCCAGTGTAATATTTCAGAGTTATGAGCAGTGCAGCTATGAGAAATTAGATTTGCATTTTATTCATACCTATTGGCTTTTGATAAATTTATCAGTGGTCTCTCCCTTTTCTGCAGGAGACCAATAGCAATGAAAGCAGCAGTTCTGTATCGCAAGATAAAGAAGAAGAAATGCCAACACTGTCTCCACAGCTGACTGATGTGATTAAAGATTCCAGTGCTAAGGATTCATTTCTGGCATCGTGCATGAACTATTTCAGTTCCTCAGCGTCAGGGGAAACTGCTGCTGTAGAGGAAGAAAAAACACCAAGATCAAATCGCCTAGGAGATGAAGTTCCAGATGCACTTCATGGAATCACAGAAGGGGGAGAATCTAGAACTGTTCTTCCTATATCCACAGAAGATGATGGAATTGAGTCAGACAGTGGCATTTTAACACATACAGAAAACACAGGCCTTGAAAACTCTGCTGGAACTTGTACCTGTATTCAGTCAGCAACAAATTCTGTGATGTCTGACAGCAAGTGTGTAACATGTGATGACATGAAGGTGGATAAAAACTTAGAAGAAGAGAAACCAGAGAGAATGCAGAGCACTAAGGCAACTCCAAAAAGAAAGTCAATGGAGGCACTACCCGAAGCAGTGGTTGACTCATTGGTGCTTGATAAGAGGAGAAGAACCTTTCTGGAAAGTTCAGAGGAACAAGGGGAGCAGATAAATGATTTTTCCTTGGAGATGCAGAAAGCCGTTGAGCAGGAGCTGTATGAAAGGCGTATGCAAGAGGAGCAGGACAGGCGTCTGGCTCTGCAGTTACAAAAACAGATCAACAAGGAGGAAAGGACACTTAATCGACAAAAGGGCTCTCCAGATGAGTACCTTCTCCGTGCCAAACAGCCTCAGTCTGTGGAAGATTCTCCTGCTAGAAAGGGAAGTTCTAAGATGGCAAAAGACTCAAAGGTACAAAAGACGCGAGCTGAAACGAATCACCGCAAGACTCGGAAGTGTTCCTGCAATGAAAACTGGCAGACTCCTACCAAAGTCCGAATGAAGTCGCCCAGCATCAAAGGAGGAAAAGTTTTGAATTGTGTGGTTAATACCAGTGATGCAAATGATATTTATTCACTACCAAAGAATAAGCAAAAAACAATCCTTCAGATGTTTAAAAGCTCTGCTGCAGAGTAGATCAGCAGAACCACATACATGTGGTGGAATGAGAATTCAAACCATGATGATGCTTTCTCCTGTGTTAGGCAAAGCTTTCAGTAAGCAGTTTGAAAGTTGTTAGCTTTGGCGGGGGGGGATCACTTTGAGCTACAAAATGTTGTGCATTTTGAGAAGTTTAGCATGTGCCCCCAGACTAAAAAATGTTAATTGGTCTGTTCTTGGCTACAGCTTATTTTCTAGCACTTGCATTTACGTAATTTTGAATGTGAATTCTGTTACTGTTCAAAACCAAAAATAACTGAAAATCTTACCTTAAAATGAAAATTCAGAGGCTTTTATGGCAAATATGCACATTCCATAGAGGAAACAAGTTAAAAAATGGGTCTGTATTTCCAGTTGTCTGCCAGCTGCCAGGTTGAAGCTTCACTTGGCACAACCACTGTTCTGTTAAATTGAAGGATGTTACTGGGATTTAGGCTATTTGTTGAAAAGCATGTTTGCATGACAGTTAATAAAAGTGTAACTGGACAGCCGGTCTTGCAAACATACTCAACCTCTCTATCTCATATACTAACCCCTTTCTTGGACAAAGAGAGGGGAAAAAGATTGTTCTCCCACTGCCCAACCCAAGGATCTTTTTTAGATGCCAATAGTGTAAGTGGTTGTGGGCTTGTATTTACCTCAGTTCATAAAGGTCTGCAGTTCTGACTGTCACTGTTCTTAGTTTCTTAGTCCTAATGTTCTGCAACTTCCTTATTGTATGACAGTATTATCTATATTTAGTGCTGTTTAATTTTCATACTCAAACTGGTTTTGAGTCTGATTAAAAACATAAAATATTAAAAGTCCAGAAGACAGTTATAATGGAGAAAGTTAAACCAAAAGGGGGAAAAGCAGCTGAAAACTGGAGTTGTCAGTAAAGACATAATTCTAATAGATATTTGCATAACTACCTGCCTGTAACTGTTTCCCCCCATTTTTAGAGATACTACCAAATACTGTCTTCTAGATGAGTTTAAAGCTAACATAATTCAAAAGAATTACATTTTAGACATGTGGGGGAGCTGAAGCCTCTAGGAAGTTGAGACTGGTGAAGACCTGATCAGCTGCTACTCAACAGAGGAAGTATTCTTGCTAGATTGTTATTGCTATTACAAAACCATCTTTTGGGCTTTCATTGCTTATAATGGGATACTTTGCCACTGTACATGTTTGAAAGAGAGCAAAGCTCCAATTTACTTTGAAGTGTGTGTGCTAAGCACTGAAGTTAGCAGTTGTTTTAAATGTGTCCTTTTTTTGAACCTTGTTGATCATCTATAGACTAACTGAGTTCTGGGAAGTTTGTAACAAAATGCTTCAAAGAAGTATCTTCTGATGTTTTAAGTTTTACAAAACAAACCCTGACATTTTATTGAAAGCATGAACAGCACAGCACACAAAGCCAAAAATGTGAATTTTTGTTGTTTTTATTTTATTTGCCTCCATGTCTCTAGGAGTGACTTCTCATGAAGAAAGCATCTATTCTAAGATTTTTTTGAGAAAGTTAAAACAGGTGGCTAGTTGCAAATCATTCACTTTTGCTGCCTGGGCCGTTGTGCTGGAAGCCTTCTGTTAATATAGATCTGGTTCTTGTTTAATCCTTGCCTTTGGTTGGTTTGTTTTCTGTCTTACCCATGCAGTTAAATATAATCCTTCATTAATTAAAGTGTTCTTTAAGGCAGGGAAATGGACTGTTTTCATGCCAGTGACACCAGCCTTTCCAGTCATGATAAGCACATAAGTAGTAAACTCTCCATTTTCAGAAGAGATTAAGAAAGAGACTGTATTGCTAAAGTCTTTTCACACTCATTCTGCAGTCAATTTCTGAAGTCTGATGTCTGTTTTTAACTTGCTCAGAAGATGGTCCCTGCTCTAGTGTGGAGCTCCTCTTTCCTAGATCACATGTCTCCTGATGACTGCTGCTTGTTCTCTTGTGTGTCTGAGCAGAGGCACCAAGTACACTTCTGATTTATTGCTGTTTTGGTGTAATTGCTTGTTTAGGATTTCAGAGCAGGTTGGAAATAGTTTGGAGTGGTAAAGGGCAGTTCCTGGCTTCTTTCTACACAGGTCACCCCTGCAGCCACCTGCAAACTGTAAATGCTAAAATTGGTTTATGCCTGATGCAGCTGTGTCTGAGACAGTTTATTTCTATGGTCTGGACAGTTCTGCTATACCCTTCTGAGGAGCTTGAATCGCTGCCCTGTGCTTCTCAATTACTGCTTTTAATGTTCATAACTGAAAGTTTGCATGTATCACAAATTCTAATCCTGGTTAATTGCTGTATTCTTCTCAGATCAGCCATCGTTATCCTCCAGTACAGCAGTGCTGGCTTTGGAGTTGCTTTTATGGCCAGGTCCTGATGTTTGAGTGATACTTGGTGAAAAAGCAAGGGAGGTGTGTGTGCTTATACAGGTAAATATCCAGATAAACTCTGAAAAGTTTGGACAGAATGAAGCTAGAAATGAAATGGATATCCCCTAACAGCTTTGGTCTTCATTAGGGTTAACCTTAATCTACTGCTCTCCTCGTTTTGTCACTGACACTACGTAACATTAGTCATAAGGTAGGAGGCATTTTGTTTAAAAAGTGCAGTATTCGAGCTCACTAATTCAGCAGGATCATGTAGTGTAGCTGAGTTTACCTCAACAACATGGAATGAACTGCCATAACAGCTCACTGCCAAGGATGAGGCTCCTTCATTTCTATCAACTTTGTCACTTGGGGACTCACTGTGATCTAATTCCAGATGTTAAGGGAGTAGGGGAAGCAGAAAGGTGGGGAGAGGGCAAGGAAGGATGGCCCTTTCTGGCAGCAGTGTGCCTTGTGCGAATAGCTAAACCGCACATAAAGCCATGTACCAGTATATGGGATTGCTGCATTTAATACCAGTTTCATTCCCTTTTTCTTCACAAGCTGTTCTATAGATTCTTTCTTTTCCCTTCTAATGTGTTGATTGTGTGTGTCTTCCATATAAGTTTATAAAATGCACTAAACTAATCCCAGTTAGACGTTCAGTAAAAGGGGGGCCTTTTTTTTATCTTACTCTTCAGTCTCCCACAGACTTAGTTCCTTGCCATCAGTAGCAAATCATGCTGCTGTCATTCCACTGAAAATAAATACAAAAATTACAGAAATTAGCCATTTCAAAGGTCTATTTTGACAAGAGCCAGAGTTGGTGTGGGGATGGGAGGTAGAGAAGCAAGAGAGGGAACAGATCTACTGTTTTCATGGCTACCAAGTTTGTAAATTCTTAGATTTCTAAGGAAACCTTTGCTTTCTCTGTTACTCACTTTGACAGTTGTTAATGACGAGGTGCTTTGCAGCACTCCAGCCTGCTGACAAAGTTGCCAGCAAGCCAGTCAGAAGCTGCGCTGTGCTGTGAAACAAACAAAAGTAGTGAGATACTCACTTTCTGCAGGTAGTATAGGGATCAAAACCACCAAACATGCTTCTTATTGAAGTGGTTTCTCTTCTAACTTTGAAGAACTGACAGTGAAAGTATCCTGCTTGCAGGGCTGCCCCATAATGAGCTCCCTTGACAGAAGCACACAGAATCACAGAAGAGACCTCTTAAGATCATCAAGTCCAACCATACTTATCACTAACATACCAGTAAGTATATATCATATCCCGAAGCAGAACATCTGTTTCTTAAACACCTGTAGGGACGGTGACTCCACCACGTCCCTGGGCAGCCTGTTCCAAGACTTAACAACCCTTTCAGTGAAGACATTTTTCCTGGCATGCAATCGAAGGCTTCCCTGGTGCATCCACATTGTTTCTTGGCCCCATCAAGTCCGACCTTCTCTATTGCAGCATCTGTGGCACCTACACGTGCTTCCATGTGAAGTCAAAGGCCTGCCAGGCCCTGTGTTTCGGTGTGGGCATCTGTGAAGAGGTAAGTCTGTGTGGAAGTTTTGGCCTCATGCCATGAGTGTTTCAGTGTTACTAAGGCCTTTGCTCCTCTAGTCTCGCGATTAACGAGGAAGGTTCTGAATTGTGGGGGAAATGCTCGCCAGCCGCGATAGTATTTGAAAAGCCGCGGAGGTCGCTGAGGCGGCGGGGAAGGCCGCGTTGTCACGGCAACTCCCGCCACTCCGGACCGCTGAAACGACAGGCGGGGCTGGCCGCATTGGCACGCCAATTCCCGCCCCGCCCCGCCCCGCCCGTGGCGGCCCGTTGAGGCGTCCCCTCAGTTGGCGAACAGAGGAAGGGCGCGGGTGGGTCTCGCGCCTGCGCGAAGCGCGCGGGCCGGCGGCGTGCGTGTTGTTGTGCGGCGGCGGCAAGATGGCGGCGCACGGGGGCTCTGCGGCCTCCTCGGCGCTGAAGGGGTTAATCCAGCAGTTCACCGCCATCACGGGTGAGGCACACGGAAGCCGGAGTCCGCCGAGCTCGGCCGAGGCTTACGCCGCTGCGTGCTTAACGGGCGGCTCCTGCTCGGTCCCTGCCACCGCGTCAGGGAGCGTTCGGCCCCGGCGGTTCGGGGACGGGAGGCCGGCGGGAGGAGCGGGCCGCGGCGTGATGGGAGTGCGCGGGGCGAGGCGGAGCGCCGCCGGCAGGCGGTCCTGGGCACACTCCTCCCGGTCTCCCGGGAGGCCCTCCCGCTGCGACCGTGGCGTCCTGGGAGACGGGGGGTCTGGCGACGCCCCACCCTGTCAGTGGGCGCCTCTGGGGCCCAGCCCGCCGCGGCCGTGCTGCCCGGGGCCGGGCACCCGTGGTGCTTCTGCCCTGTTCGTCGTGGGTTCCCACTCGCTTTTAGCGGAGGCTCGGAGAAGCCTCTCGGTTGTCCCCGGTCGGCCGAGCTTCTCGGTGGTGCGGATGACTATCCTCCGGCGGTCTGGTCCCGATGCTGCAAATAAAGCTGACGGCCGGGAGACAGATTGGAGCTGAGCCCTGAGTCTGCGTTAAAAAAAACCAAACAGCCAACCAACCTTAAAGTACAGTCAACTTACTAAGAATTTAGTTGCTAACAAAAATAGGAAGTCGCTTTTAAATTGAAGTTTGTGGCAGGTGATAATTCCTGCTTTAGCTTGTGTACTTTGAGTGCTTGACCCACTTCGTGTTTAATCTGCTTCACTGTAGTTCCCCATTGCTTATGGCATTACGTATCAAATACTGAATGTTTTCTGAAACACCTTTGGCTTTTTTAGTTGATAAAAGTGAAACTGCTTTTGATTCAGTTACTCTGACCAGCTCAGTTTCAGTTTGTGTCCCTGTGCTCGTGCTAGGAGCCACTCATACCCTGAGCGGGCATGTTGAGGATGCCTTGTGAACACACCAGGTACACTGGATGTACTGGGAAATTACTGATCACTCAGCTGTCCTTAAAGAAGCCTTTTAGAAAAACCTTCCAGATGAAAAGAACCTACAGCAAATAGGTTTTCATTATAGTCTGTGCACATGGGTGCCATGTGTTTTGTTTTCAAACTGCCTGTGATACTTGCTAAAAAACGAACAGGCAGAACCTTGCTAGTCTGCTATTCCTGACAGGTTTTTGTGCTTATACACACATTTATACTAAACGTAAGAGCACCCCTCTTATGCTTTCACACACAGGAAAAAAAAAACAATTTAAGGTGTCTAAAAGTGTGTTGTCCTGGAGTTTGTCTTGCTGATACTGGTATGATCTGACAGGTGCTCGGAAGCACACCCCCTCAGTGTTTTGTGTTAGCAGCTTTCGGCTTTGAGTTTTAAGGGTACAGAATCACTCCTGTTTGTGTGTGTGGGAAAGCTGAATAAATGCTATACAGCAGTTTGATTCTACCACAGGTGATAGTGAAGAATGAGGAGAAATACTCCTTGAAATATTTCTCTTGTCCAGGTGGCAGAATTGTGTTTTGCGGCTGTCATCCAGAGAAGTGTTGCTAAAGGAATGTAGCTTCTATGTATCTTTATCAATGAAATGATAATACCTCTTTGAAATTTGCTTTGAGGCTTAACAAATACTTAGTGTTTTCTGTTTGCTAGTTCAAGCATTGAAAACCTTCATATGCTGACAGTTTTCTTAGTAGTGATGATGAATCAGTACAAGCACTTTCTGTGTTTGTATCTCATTCAGTAGTGGAGGATTGAATATAATTTTTCTTCTAGTTCTAAATGAATGACTGTACAGTGAGGTTGTAGAGTGATGTGCATATTCCAGACTATAGGGATATTGTTTAATTGCTGTAGTTGACATAGAAGTGAGCTGAAAATGCCAAAAAGTAGTTATTTGAAGAACGTGAACTTGATGCTTTTATTTTTTGAGATGTCACTAGTTTTTATTTTGCACTTTCTACATCTTGATCAAGGTCTTAAAATAAAGGTGACTGCCATCCAAGTACACTTGTCATGGCAGGTAGGGTTTTTTTGAAAACCAGTTCCCTCAGTCAGTTTGGCTTTATCTATTATTTTAATGTGATGGTGCAGGTCATTTAGAATATCTCAAGAGATATTTTCAAATTCTTTGTTCAAACTAAAGCTTCTTGAGTGTTTCCTGGAAAATCTGAGAAACTTACAAATCTGTTTTGCCCAAACTGATGTTGTCTGTGACTCTAAGGCTGGGGAAAGTGTTTTCTTCATTTTGGTGACTTGCAGTGAACCTGGGAAGAATTACTGCAAATTCAGACGCTACTCCCAGACTGGTTCGGCGGCATTTTGCCACTCTTCCTCTCTACCAGTCTTCCCATATGAAAAGAAACTCTTGGCAGCCCACCACCTATAGAGACAGTTGTTACAGTAAATAGCCATTGAAATGGTTGGGTGCAGGAGAGTTTCCATTGATGAAGGTGCTTCTGTTGATGGTATGGTTTTTGAAAAGTTGGGGGGTAGAGGCTGACCCTTTGAAGAAGGAGTTAAAAGTGATGTTAAGAACTACTGTTTCATCCTGAGCAGCAAGAATAAGACTGGATTTAGTTGTACATAGAAGAGCTTTTTAGTCATCGTACAAATAACTATGTAGACAAGTATGACATTCTTACTCTTGGCTTTCCACCCTCCAAACAGCTTCTGCTGTTTGTTTTTGCCTTTTAGCACAATCAGTAGAAGAGGGTGTCTCTTCTTCCATCTCTAAATATCTAAGTGGGTAAAAAACTTTAGCAGCTGATGTAGTATTCTCCCTGTTAAAATCTTAAGTCAGATTTTCATATTTTTGGGTATCCCTACTAATGTTTGGAAAATTGTACCAGGAAAAGGTTTGACCTCTTAGAATAAAAAGAAAAAAATGCTAAAACCTTCCAGATGGCTTCCACTAAGTTTTCTCTGATGGAAGGAAGAAGTCTGACTGTCCTATATGCAGACATTTCCTTCCCCTGTGAGATATTTGTTTGTCTCATTTCAAAGTTGCACTTAAGAGAAAAATGGCAACTTACGAGCTGTTCTAATTATTAATGATTTGAGAGAGAAAGTTTGCTAGTCAGCTGTTCCTAGTGCTTCCAATCAAAATGCTTTCCAAAGAATGCTTTCCTTTTTCTTTGGCATTACAGGTGCCAGTGAAAGCGTGGGAAAGCACATGCTTGAGGCATGCAACAATAATCTGGAGATGGCTGTCACCATGTTTCTGGATGGTGGAGGCATAGCAGAAGAGCCTAGCACCAGTTCTGCTGGAGTGTCTGCGGTTCGACCACATGCTGAGTATGTATCTGCTGAACATGTCTATATAAATGAGTAGTCTGTCTTAAGAATTTAATAGTGTAAGGCAGAACAAATAAGGCAATTGTCACTTCTGCCCTGCTGTCAACTCATTGTAATGTGTGCTTCTTTGAGGATCTTGTTAAATTAATTGCTCCAGTATTGTTCTGGGTAAATAAGTTCTTACTACACAAGTTGATATGTAGACTGATGTAAGTTAGTCTCTCTTGGATGTGCTTCTGAAGTTTTCTGTAGCTTAAACTTACTGGTTTTTTTAAAACCTAGCTCAAGACATTAAAGTGGGGATCCAGTACTAAGAGATTCTTACTTTTAAATTGCTCCACCAATCTTTCTTTATGTTAATTTGATAGTTAGAGGATTCTGCTGTTTTGGTTTGTATGAATGTAGTGACCTTAGTCCCATTTGTGAGGGATTTGGCGCTGGAAAGGCTAGCTCATGTACTATATGCAGAGGAATAAGAAACTCCAAGATCTGCGTCGGTGTGTTACACATCAAATGTCAGTAAAGAGAAGAGTTATTCCACTTGAGCATGGCAGAGAGTCTTTCAGTTAATGTCTTCCAGTCTTTGTTTTAATGTGTCTGCATGAGTATTTTGAGTGGAAGCTAACTGATACATCACATTCATGAAATGTTCTAAATTAAACCTAGCAGTGCTTTTGTCTTTATGAAAATTTCTGCTAACTTTTAAAGAAAATTCTTGCCAATCATCCTTCTGAAGCACATGTGTGAATTTAAACAATTCTTTTAGTACTAACCTTTATAGTTGATGGCAAGTGCCTTCATTCCTGCTTGAAGTTAGAACTCTATCTACAGTAGTTGTTAGAGTTCTTATTTCTAGACAACTTCTGACACATCAGTGACTTAAGATTGAAGTTTTTATTGGAATACTTTCTTTTTTATACTTGACGCCCTCCAGGTGCTGGTCAGCTTAGTGTTACTTGTAGGAAGAGAGAACAATAAATTTGCAAATGCAAAATGGAGAATAAGTAGCTTCACAACAGCAATCAAAGATGTGGAGGTTAATAGCAAGGTTAGTGCATCTTGCTGACATTACGAGTTACTTTTTGAAACCTGGACGGCCAAGAGCCACAAACTGAGCAGTGTACAACTTTGAAGAGTCTGAGGGAAGAAGGCACTTCATTAATAGTTAATAGACCACTGTTTCAGAGCCCTTGTGATTTCTTTTCTTCTCCTAGTCACAATTTCAGATTATCTAGCTGTCTCTGCAAGCTAAACTCTTGATATGTGAGGGGACACAGCCTTCTAAGCAAACAATTGCTTCAGGAATGGAAGGAAGTAGCCATTTTGACCATCTTGTTTTCCTTCCACTGGAAAATAGAGGGCTGTGAGTTTTAAGTAGATGCGAAAATCTCCCAACAGAAGAAAGACAGTAATAAGGAAGATAATACTTTTTTTTCTTTCTATGTACATAATGGGGGGAGGAGGGTGGCAAGTGGATTAATTAGCAGCCTTTGCTAAGTTTTCAGAAACTTTTCCAAGTTCTAAGAAAGTTATTAAAGAAGAAAAAAATGTTTAAATAGTAGATTGACAAAGCCTGCGTAGAAGTCACCCAGGAATTTGTGTCATCAAGACTTACAAAGGTCATCCAAGCCAGATCTTAACAGTGTGTACAAGTTCTGCATCAGTACCATGAGTGGGTATAGGTGGTCTCTTGAAGTCCCATTTGACCCCAGATCTCTTGATTCTGTGCAATGGCACAGCAGCATCCTTAGGTGATTTAAATTGCAAGAGCCTTTAGAGAGTGGTGGAATGTGGTTTATATAGTACTTGGAATATTATAATCTCTCTTTTTTTTTTCTTCCCCTTTGATAGGGATGAAGTACGAGCCCCAATTCCTCAAAAACAGGAAATTTTAGTAGAGCCTGAGCCCTTGTTTGCAGGTAGGCTTTTCTTCTTATTTTGTTTTTGTTTTGTTTTGTTTACTTTGAGATGAGCTAAGTGATAAAAGAAAACCAGAACTTGCTGAATATGAGGAAAGCATTGTATGTATTTTTGTCCTTTTATTCCCTGCTGTAACTCTGCAGCTGTGTAATATGATTACATACTTGGAAATTACACTTGTGTTATTGAAAACCTCACACATTAGAGATTCTATATTCCCAGTGATACTAATTTTCTAACTCCTGTTTCTGGAGACTTTGTGAGGCAACAGCTAGTTAGCTATGATAAATATCCATCTGCATTCTGGGTGTTCAGAACCATGTTGATACTTCTGTGAAGGTGTTCAGGATGGTGGGATGTAAAATTGAGCCTTGACTGATGAGTGAAAATGAAGAGGACAGATGCATACTTCTCAGAGATTTTCTCTATTTCTCATTTAGGAATTTAATTTGCTCTTTAAACTGCACCATATAGCCAGTTTCCTTGTTTGTTTTCTTAGGCTTTTTTATAACTTTTGCTTTTGAAGCATTTTTTTCCTTTAAGGAAGTAGATGATGGAAATTCTATTTTCTTCAGGGTACTTAACTAGAACACTGTTTCTTACTTGTGTAAGACACGAATGTTCTGAATCTCAAAACCTCAATCTCAGCCCTCTGCTATAGTAGCTCTTTATAGCACCACAAGGGTGGAACTAATGTAGCAGGACTGGATTACCTGGTGCATTATCCTCTCCTTTTGTATAGTGTCCCTGTCTGTATGGAGGTCTAAGGCTTATTGTTTTTATGCTTGTTTCCTTTGGCCTTCTGAGGCCATTTCTGGCTGTCTGTATGGCTTTTGCCATGTCAGGTGGATTGAGAGTCTTACCCTTTTTATCAAGGCAGGACTTTATGCCTTATGCCCTTGGTGTGGCACAGGGTGAAAGATGAAAGATGTTGCATGCACTATGGGTGCAAAACCAGAAAGTTCTCTAAAATCATGTTTTGGAGGCACTTGCTTTGTGACCTGTGCAGGTTTCTGCTGAGTATGCATTGTATTTATCTTACTTTGTTTAATTTGTTTATCATTTATTAATTAGGCTTGGGAAGTTCTATCTTAAAATTGTTCCGTTTTCAGTTAATAGTAACACAGATGAGTAGTTGGAATAAGTCCTGGCAGCCAGTTATGTTTTGCATTCCAAGTACAGTGATTGCATAGGACTTCAGTGGTACTTCCAGCTACTATTCCACTTACCTGCTTGGGTTGCTGTGTTCGTCCAGCTGAAAAGAATTTATTCTGAGGGTTTCCTTGCAGATAGTGATACTGGATCCAATGGAAGAGTGTGGCTGTTGCCAGGCCAGGAAGTTGGGATAGTATCTGGATAAGAGATTAAAAAAGAATAAAAATGCATTGTAAGAAAAAAAAAGTCTTTCCTAATGAAGAAAATATTCTCCCATGAGGTTTAATCTTCAGAAGTTTTTCATCTACTTGAAGGCCTTTGGTAGAAATGTTTACTGGAATTGAGACATGTTGATGCTATGACAACACTGCACTCTACATACTGATGGGCCTTGGTGAGCCCATCAGAAAGGGCTAAGTTTAAACTTCTGTTTATTGTTGATATGTATTATGTTTCTGGGGTGAGGTTTGGTGGAGGGAGAATGTGTTAGGAAATGGGTCTCACAGACTACCTGTTTCCATCCTCCCATCCTCCTCCAGCCCTTCCTAATAACCTTTCCTCTTAGATCATTCATGCTTTTGTTTCCTTTTTGTTTTCCCACACATGTGATGGAAAGCACTCGTATGTAATGCTTTTGGTAGTATACTTCTTTAATTCTTGAAATTTACTTCTTTTGAAGCTCCTAAAAGACGCAGACCTGCGCGATCAATATTTGATGGCTTTCGGGATTTTCAAACAGAAACCAGTAAGTGTCTGCACATCAGTAAGCTAGAGGTTCTATCTTTTTTTTAATGCAAGTGAGATTGCAAAGTAGTAAGGCTTTCAGTTGTTGAATGGTTTTTAAATTGCCTACTGTATAGTAAATGGGTTTTTCACATAATGTTAGTAGGCTGTTCATTGTTGTAGTGTCAGTATTGTTTAGTGACATGTCTCTTCCACATTTGTGTTACAGTTAAGTTTGTTAGTTTATTGTTCTGGGATGGCTGAGAGGGTACTGAGTAATGGACCTGTGAAGCAGATAGTGAGGATGCTGGTCCAAACACTCTTGCCTGTGTTACATAAGTAAAAGCTGTGGCAGTATATTCTGTCTGCTTTGGTATGACATGTAGTTTCTTGATAACTTTCAAAACCCTCCTTTTTCTGCTCTAGAGGGAATTGAAAAGGGAGAAGAATCTAACACCCATGTAAAGATAAAGTTAATCCACTGAATTTTCTTGGCTTTCCTGTGGTCATTTTGGCACCTGAATTAGATCTGAGTAGCCCTGAGGCTTCTTCCTTGGCAATTTCTGTTTACCAATGTCTATCTGTTCATATGCAGAGTCTCTAAAATACAAAGCATTGGCTGTTATTTAAGCCTTTTAACTTTAATAGACTATGATTATTTGACAACAGAATACCAGATAGTTAGAACTGTCGTGCATTTATTATTGCTGATGTTGCTGGAGTGTTCCGGAGGTCTAACCATGGATCAGGTTCTCATGTAGTTAGGTGCTGTTGGATGCCAAACTGAAAATAACTATTTATAATTACTCTTTCCCCTGACAAGCTTGTTCAGGGTTTTACAGTAATAATGAACTCATTAAGTGCTAGGGTCACTGACAGCTGTATAAATGAAAACACATCATTTACAGAATCATCATACCCTTCAGGTTTTTTTCCTCATCATCTCTAAGTCATTTAGAGATGCACAATATGTAAAATCATTGTGAGAGCTTATGATGAAATTTTATCATGCTTTTTGGTAAAGCTGGCTATCTCTGAAAAAGCAGCCCTGGCCATGGAAGTCCAGATTATGTCCTGGCTCTTAAGATTGCTCCACAGTGATATTTTTTTATCCCTATGAGGATCCAGTCTGCTCAAAAATGATTTGTACATTGTGACAGCTCCTTTCACTACTGGAAAGTTTTTGGTCTTGGGCTAGTTATTGTCCATTTCAACTCACTTGGTTGCATAATGTACATTGTATTGTTGAATTTTTAGGTGAGCAGTTGCTGTAATTTACCTTTGTTGTGTAAGATCACATCTATCTAGGGAATGTTCTTTATTATTATGAATGGAATTGATACCACTAAAAGAAATATGCTCAAAGTGTGGTACCTGGGGATAAGTAAGACTGAAAACCTGTTGACCTGAAAGAGACAGTGCTATCTTGAGCTGATTGTGGGTAGAGTACATACTTTTCCCAAGATATTTCTCCATGTAAACCAAGTCTGGCTTGTTTGTTGTTGTTTTTTCTTTCCTGTGGAATTGTCTTACAGTCAGGAAATAAAAACACTGAAATAAAAATATTGGAAGTAAAAGTAAAGATGCTATAATCTAGCTCAGTTTCCCCTTTTAAAAGTATCGCTGGGGACAAGTCATGGCTTTTATGGTCGTTGGTTTCAATTACTGGCATGTTACCCCCTCTGCTGATACTTACATTTATTAAGCTGGTTTTTAAAAGTTAAATAAATGCCAATGCTTGAGAAATCTAGGACAGACAAAGTTCTTACCTTAGCAGCTAATCTTCTTCAGTGTGGTCTAACCTTGTGTGACTCCTAGTGCCATAGTTCTGTGTATGAGCATATAGCCAATAATAAATACATCTTGTGAGTATTTTGTCTAATTCAGCTTCCTTTCGTCTTGGGGCTGCGCAGTTCGACAGGAACAGGAACTACGAAATGGAGGAGCAGTAGATAAGAAACTCACTACTCTAGCAGACCTCTTCAGGCCTCCCATTGATCTGATGCACAAAGGCAGCTTTGAAACGGTAAGTCTTGAGATCTTGGTACAGTTCCTTATGTGTTAACTGTGTACAGTGTGTAAGCCTTGTGTTAGGCTGCTGACTTGTATGGATCCATTGTCAGATGACCAAAAAGTGACAAAAGACTGTATAGTGATTAATACTTCAGGCACTGTGTATGGAAATGTTGATGACTTACTGAAGGACTTAACTAGTGATGGTTGACCAAATTGTTTATCTTTAGATGTCGGTGTGGAAATCACACTTGGTGAAAAAATCCAGTGCACAAGGGAAGCTGATCAAAATGGAAAAATTGCATCCCTTGAAATACCTCTGTAGAGCATGATACAGAAAAAGCTGAAGTAAGATTACTTTTGACTGGTGAGGAAGTACTTTGCAAGGGGCGATATATTTTGAAGCACAGCCTTCATAAGAAGCTCAGATGGAGTTACATTAACCTGGTTAAGTAGTTTCTGATACCTGAGCTTGTAGAAGTAGGTAAGTGTGGCCTTTTCATTAAGGCAAAACTTTATGTTTAGTTGAGGTCTTGCTCTTGTATAAAATCACACTGGTTGTGTTTTGCATCTCATAGTGATGGAAAAAGTATCCCAGAGATTGTCTACCTGAGAAGGGTACTGTTAGCTTTAAATAATTTCAGGTGTCACCTTTCCTGTCTGTGTAGACATGTGTGGATCTAGTTATAAGCTGTTATGATAGGAATTGGTGACTTAATGATTAAAGAATGTGCAAATTGGTATATATATTTATTTTGAGTCCATAATTTCTAGATATTCCTCAGAAGTTGCAGTTACCACTGATGGTGGTGATGATGATTATTATATAATGATTTAATGAGAATGCAAACAAATGATCAAATGGTGCAATACAAATGCTGCAAACAGTACTGGTGATCTGACTGTGTGAGGTGAACAAAAATATTATTTACATTCTTTTCACATTTGCCTCTACTGGCACACAAAAATAATAGAGCACTGCTGGAGAATTTTTGGAGAAGTGCTCTGTGCCTTTATTGTGTCTCCAGCTCTCATTCTGTTGGCCTCATCTCTCTTTTTATGCTTCCCAAATCACCAGGGATCAGTTGGCTTGTCACTAATTCCTGTATTCTGACAGTGCCCTCCATATGTTTGTTCTTCTAACAAAATCCCAGGTTTGAAAGGATGCTAACCAAGAATAACTGTGTCTCCCTCAGCAAGTAGTTTGGTGCAATGAAGAGCAGATGAGCAGACTGAAGTAGTTGGCACTGAAGCATTCCTGCTTTGTGATATATGCTTCAGGGTTTACTTCAGGCAAGGTTGTGTCAAGTCCTCCAACTGGTGATGCCTACTGGGCATGTGGTTCAGAGGTTTCTGAACCCAGCAAATGTATGGTTAAAGGCAACAGTAAAGGCAATTCCCATGAAAACAGCCAGTGCTGCTCCAAACGGGAACCTCAAAGCAGTCAGTGAGCACCCTCTGACCTCTGCTGTGGAATATGAGATGTGTGCTAGCCTTTCCTTCTGCCTTGCTGAAAATATATCAAGACTTCAGCAATGTTGATTGTGGCATTCACCACAGTCAAAAGTGGATTTGGACAATTAAATAACTGACTGATGGATTTGTTTGTCCTAAAGTCTCTGCATTCTCATTCAGCCTAGTAAATTAAAAAAAAAACAACGAAAAACATAAAAGGGGTGATGGTGGGGAGCTGTGTATACACACCTTGTCCTCTTTGCAGTAACTCACATTTAAAGACATATACACTTTCTACTATTAGTATTCACCTTTTTGTGTTCTTGTACAGCTCGTTATCCTATGGGATATCCTCCATTTCAAACTGATGCTCCTCAACTTCATTGCAATAAAAATCTTCAGCTTTTCAACTTGTTGCCCATTACCCCTTCCATTTTACTTTTTTATGACTGTGCAATGCTGTACTGCTTCAGTCCAGGACAATGTCAGGCCTCATGTGAATCCAGTGATCAGAGCCTCTCAGAGTTTTTCTCTACCAAGCTGCTGTAACCTTCTTTCTTCTCTATAAGCTTAGATAAAAATATATGAACTATATAATAACTCAGAGATGTTTATCACATTCCAAAGTCCCAAAGACTGAATACTGTTATTTTAATGTTCTTGTAGTTTAGTGTTAATCTCAGTGGGATTTTCTTATTATTGGTGTGTGGTATATTCTCTAACCTCTGGAGGGATGTGCAAAAGCATTCTGCCAGTGTTGTGCCATGGACATTTATCATGGAATCATGTATCACATAATCACTTAGGATTTATGACTTTATTCAGACTTAGCAGGAGTGGTGACATCTGGTCATTTGTTGTTCATCTTCTGTTGCTCCACTTTGAGTACTCTAAGGTTGATTTTGATAGTAAATAGGTTTAGTTATCTCGAGACTTACTCAAGAAACTTCAGTTTCCAAGAAATTCTGTTAACAGTAGGGTGCAGAAAGTTGCCATTTCATTCTAACTCAATAATATAGTTTTTAAGAGTAGGTCAGAATTAACTTCCATTGAAGAGAAATTTTCAAGTGTTGAATGGCATTGATTTTTAAACTTGCTATCCATGAAAAAGCAGTGTACTTATGTACAGAACTACTTAGGATCACTATACTTCTGAAATTAAGTGTGTGATTAACTAAATTACACCATAGTAACGTGGTGAAAAAGATTTTGATACAGAAAATCTGCAAAAGACTTTTAATCTTGCAGGATTTTAAACATGAGCCGTTAGATGTTGTTTACCTAGTGATTGGCAGAATGGAGCTATAAAGCAGAGGCAGATAGCTGATGGGCCAGTGAGATGTTATCTACACTGCATTTTTCTTCCTACTAGAAAATTTCAGAGAAAACTTCAGAGCCTAAATACACTGTGTCCCTAGAAAGTCTGTATTTGAGTAGTGTTGCATGGTTATGTGATTAGGCTGTTGTCAGTTAAGATTGCACAAGGGATTTGTAACTGATTTCCTGCCTCTAATATTAAGCTTTAATGTGTATTAAGCTGCGGAGTTACCTCCTTGATGTAGACTCTGCTAGGAGTAAATACTAGAGTATAATAAATTGTACACCAAATATGCTTTGTAAAGGACAGCATAGTTTTGTTCACATCTCAAAGACTGCGTTCAAGACTTTCAGGTGTTCATCTCTTCATGCATATGATGTGAGATACAATTTAATTTGGGAGGGGCTACACACCAAATTCACTTAGTTTATATTTCTTGTTTAGGGAAGAGGGAGTTCTGCTATGTGCAGTTTTGAGCTTAACACTCGTAAGGATTTCAGTACTTCTGTGAAGTGACTATGTCATGTTGCAGAGTTTCAAGACTGTCTGTATGAAGTTTCCTCATTTTACAAGTTAAACCTTTTCTAGCTGCTCCCTGTTTTACAGCTGATACTAATTTGTTTTCTTTGTAGCTGGTAAGCAGCAATAGCTTGGAAGCTAATCTAGTCATTGTACTCAAATAGTGAAATTATTTTAGCACCTTTGCCACAGGAATGGCTGGTTCATGAAACAATACATGCCCTGGCCTAGGCAAGAGGTGTGTGGCACAGATAGGATATTACTTCTTAGATAATCTCATGCTCTGACTTGCTCTCACCTGTTACCTTCCAAACTGAATCATGCTTGATTAGCAGATGTCCAGAAGGTCACAAAATGCTGGTTCCGCTTCCTTGTTTCTCTCTGCTGAATTAAAGGAACAGTGCATTTCAGCAAAACTGAGTAAGGAAGAACCACCAGAACATTTATAAACCATACATGTTTCAGAAAAGTCAAATGAGATGAAGACATGTTATTTTTAGTAGTGCAAGAGCTAGAATTTATTCACTGAGATCCAGTACTGAGTGTAAACCAAGACTTTTTTCACATACTGTCTAACTATATAGCTGGTTTGTTTCTATAAGTTGTTGTAGTGATGAAAAATGTGAATGGATAGAAAGGGTAAAGATAAACCTAGGACAGATGGATTTTGTTTTGATTTTATGTCTGGTTCATTGTATGTGAGATCTGCTACCTCTGTATTTGAAAGTTCCTGCTCTGCTGAAAGCTTGAACAGAGATGCTTGTTAAGAATGGTTGTTCATACTTACCATATATGTGTGCTCTTTCAGTGTCTGGGCTTTTAGTGCTGGCTTTTATACCTTGAAGGAGTAGGAGAAATGGGGGGCAGTTGGTGTTGGAAACTGGGTCTAAAGCTATCAGACATAGCTTTCAGGATGTGCAAGCCAGGACTTGAGCCTTCCTTTGTTCTTTTGTCACCAAAATGACCCATCAATATAATCACCAGACCCCACAGTGTTTCTACTCACAGCACTCTTCTCCTTCCACCCACCACCACCACTCTCAGAAAAACCCCATCAGCTGTGTAAGAGCAGAGCTGTGTGTATGTGAGATGACAGAAATTTAACTGTGTCCTTTTAAATGTTAAATGTGAAGTCTGTTGTTTTAAGAAGGAAGTTAAAAGTAGTTTCCAAAGCTGTACCTGCTTTACAGGTGAAAACTTACCTTTGCGAATGTTCTGTGTAGAATTTCCTGCTTGCATTCTTTTGAGGACCTTAGCTGGATGGAGGAGAGGTAGAGCCAGGTTTTCACTAATACTGAAAAATACACAAAGTAAGTGTAGAAGAGATGCACTTTCCAGCTTTCTAGTTAGTATTATTGAGTTTGTTATTTTAATCTGATAAGGATTGCATTAGAACACAGGACTAAGGCAATTCAGTTGACTCAATAGCATAAGGATTTTCCTTTCTTTTAAGCTTGGGCAGTACTTCTAGGCCTTCTCTTAAACTGGTTTCCTAGAATTAGTTCTCATCTACAGTTAGCTCAAAATAAGTCTTTTAAATAAAAGCATAATGACTATATTTAAGATCCTTATCAGTTACTTAAGTGTCACCTGCCCCACTTTTCTCTCCTGGTGACCAAATACTGGATCCTGACAGTAATATTAGTGGTAAGTAGTTAGCATGAGGTCCATTGTGAGTACAGGAGGACTATTCCATGCTTCTACATTAATTTTTTTCCTTTATTGAGTAAAATAAAAACTGGCTCTGCAGGTCACCTGGCCATGCAGCTTAATTTTGTAGACTGCAATTCTTCATGAAGCTAAATGTGTGGGGTTCATGTATCTGTCACACATTGGATAGAGTGACTTTTCAAAAGAGCACTGGCTAAAATTTGCTTTAAAAGTAAAAACTTTGGTTTGGGGAACAAAATATTGCCCAGAACAGCAAAATCTTGCATAACATCCTAATTCCTTGAATTTGCTGTTAAGTGCATTACCAGCAGAATGGTGAACACATTTATAAATAAATACTTCTTTCTTTCTTAAAAGGAAAGGGAGTTCATATGCTAGTTCCAGTCTTTCCAGGTGGTAAGAGCATTCCTGCTGTTGATATAGCCCTCTTTTTTTCAACAGGTATGACAGTTCAGCGATCAGAATTACATTCTTGATCAAACTCCTACCATTAACTTGCAACCAAGCAGTCAGACAATGCCAGCTTTGTGACTCAAACCAGTAAGATTTCTTCCTGCGCCTTCCTGTCTTCCTTCCCACTTGCAGTCTGGATAAAGCATCAAAAAAGGATACCTAGTTCAGCAGTTGCACAGTAATAGAGTAACTCAAAACTTGGACAGAAAAAAGAAAACACGCAGAGAAGGGGTCCTGTTGAATTAATGCAAGTCCTCTGTCAATTATGCAACCTACTTAAATAGAAGATGATCCACAGGTTTCTCTTTAGAATGAGCAGATCTTTCCTCTGTTGTCAAATCAGTGTGATTGACTACACTCTTGTCTGAACAAATACTTTATTCAAGTGTCCCCATGTTGCACTCCCAAGTTGCTTTTCCCGCTCTGTGCTTGGCTTGTTGAAAACCAGCAGCTCTGTTCATCGATGTGACTCTGTAATTCAACCAGTCTCATTTAAAGCAGGTCTTTCAGCCCTGCCTTCTGTTTTTGTGGATGCATTTTCACTAGCACTGTTCATCTTTCTCACTGTGAAGGGGTTTTGGTGAAAAACTGGACAGTGTTAGAAGCCATCACTGATCATTTCTGGCATTGGTTATGTCTCGCTCTTCAGTTTTATCTAATGAAGCTTTCCTGTCTGCTTACAGGCCAAGGAGTGTGGTCAGATGCAGAACAAGTGGCTTATGATAAACATTCAGAATGTGCAAGACTTTGCCTGTCAGTGTCTGAACCGCGACGTCTGGAGCAACGAGGCTGTGAAGAACATCATCCGGGAACATTTTATTTTTTGGCAGGTGAGAAACGAAATGGAGCAGTTTGGGTTACTTAGTGTCCTGGAAGATGGGGCAGTGAAGAAAAAAAAAAAGGATTTCTTTGAATAAAATGGCACTGTTACAGTTCTCTTGGTGAACTTGCAGAAAAGATGCAGTAGTTCATGGAGATGTAGTTCGTAGTTGTGCATTTGAATACATAAACTGCCTTTTACTTGTTCATTCAAGATGTTATCACATAGCTTCTAATACATGGAGTATTAGAGCCATCTTTTCAGCTTTCAATGATCTTCAAGGTCTCTTCCAGCTGTAACTGTTCTAAGCTTGTCAGAGTTACTGAGAACTGTATATGCCATTTTTAGAGTATAATATAAACCAGAAAAATTTAGTACATTTTCAAGGTACAGTTTGTTTCTTTTCTACCCGGTAATTTGCATCCAATGTGGTATTTTGTAGGTATACCACGACAGTGAGGAAGGACAGAGGTACATACAGTTTTATAAATTAGCAGACTTCCCTTATGTCTCCATTCTGGATCCCAGGACAGGTAAGATAAACTGCAGGTAATCAATTGTCACTTACCTATCCCATGAGGATGACTGGCAGTTTTAGGCTAGAATACCATCTTTCACAGTATCTGTACGTTCAGCTGGAGCATCTCAGCTACATTATTTAGATATCTGAGAGACCATGTTGTTCCTGAAGAAGTAAAGCAGTATATTTTGGTGAACTAAGGGAATAAAACTCCCAAGGCTTGCTGAAATTTTGTGTATTTGGTTACTGTACTTGGTGTAGCTTAGTGAGTGCCTTGCTTTAGTGAGTTAGAATAGTACCACCTGGTGGTAAAACTCTGAATTGTTTTTTTAAGTGGTCTTTTGAAAGCTACTTGTTTTGTGATGAATAAACTACAATATTTGTAAGTATTACATAAAACATCTTCCAGTAGATTTGTGGGGCTCAGAAATGTCTATTAAATTGCATCTTGATTTTGAAATACCATTTTGGCTTTGGGGTTGTGGTTTGGTTTTGGGGTTTTTTACCTGAACAATCAAACTTTTACTTCCCCTCAAGCTCTTTTGATATTGCTACTTTTTCTTTCATATCCCAACATCCTTTCTTGTTTTATCATCATACAACAAACATTTTGTCCAAAAGGATACTGTGAGGAACAGTATCAAATGCTTTACTGAAGTCCAAAAGGATCACATCCACTGGCTTCCCTTGGTCAACTGGTCTGGTCCCTGGCTTCTCAGGAATGAAGGAATAGAGTGTCTATAATCACCTGAGATTTCTTGCTATTAGACTTAAACCACCCGAAACTTTTTTTTCCTTAAATATTGAAACTGAAGTTAGGATACTTTTTTTAGCACCTTAATTATGGAAACATGCTGTTGGCCAAGGTGTAGAATCAAAGCAGACAAGCATGTAGAAATGCTTCTTCATAAACTTAGTGGTTTGCTTTTTTTCATTTTGATGCCTAATTCATCATTCTGTGTATGCATTCCCATAGATTAAAAAAAAGAGAATGAAAATAAACAGGATCTGTATGTCTGTCTGTGATTGAAACCTTTTCAAGGAAGTGGAAGGAGGAAGCTTCATAATTATCAGGTGGCAGTCTGTAGGCAGCTGCAGTTCCACAAAAATGGACTCTTGCAGAGAGCACACAGCAGTGAATTGGTGTGTTTTACCACCAAGTTGCAGTCTTTTGCTGAAATTTTTTCATGACACCTTTTGTTTTCTAGGCCAGAAACTAGTGGAGTGGCACCAGCTAGATGTAACTTCTTTCTTGGACCAAGTGACTGGGTTCCTGAGTGAGCATGGACAGCTGGATGGGCATTCTACAAGCCATCCCCAAAAATGCTCTCGTTCAGTAAGTATGAGGCCCTTTAGTAGGACTGGAGAAAGCTGAAAGAATGTGCTAACTTGACTTTACAGACACCAGTTTCTCATTCAGTTGTATAAACAGACTTAACGAGTTAGTGCAAGAGCATGCCAGGCGGAATGACTTCTCCCATGATAACTATTTCTGTTTTGCAGTTTGAACCTTCAGCATTAATTTTGGATGTGGCAGTCACAGAATTATGCATGTGTGGAAGGAAAGCATATTACTCCATGCAAAACTCTAGGGAGAAGTCATTAAGTAGTCATAGCATGACTAACTTTCCATGCTGTTTGTCCTGACAGTTTTAGTAGCATCTCTTTAGAAGACTGACGTCCTCTTGGTTTTCAATACATATTTAAAACCATTTTTGTGTATTTGTGTTATGTCTGTATTCAACAGGAGAGTCTCATTGATGCCAGTGAGGACAGCCAGTTGGAAGCTGCTATCAGAGCCTCTTTACAGGAGACACATTTTGATTCCTCACAGGCCAAGCAGGAGAGTCGGTCAGATGAGGAGTCAGAGTCGGAGCTTTTTTCTGGAAGCGAAGAGTTCATTTCAGTTTGTGGATCTGAGGATGAGGAGGAACTGGAGAATCCTGCCAAGTTGAGGAAGTCTCCACACAAGGACTTGGGGTATAAAAAAGAGGAGAGCCGGAGGCCTCAGCCTGAGCCCCCTGCAAGGACTGAGCCTGGGACAACATCAAATCACAGAGTACAGCCCTGCATTGATACAGGGATACTGGAGGAGTCAACTGACAAGCCTGAAAGTACA
The DNA here is from genome assembly GCA_013396975.1 of Bucco capensis. Taxonomy (NCBI): domain Eukaryota; kingdom Metazoa; phylum Chordata; class Aves; order Piciformes; family Bucconidae; genus Bucco; species Bucco capensis. Next base: position 1,561,224 of record VWZO01013601.1, read on the forward strand.
TTTCAGGGCCTAGATGTGAATGGTAGGTTGCCACTTTTATTTTTTTCTATAGTGACCTATGTTTGATTTTGGTTTGGTTTGTTTTTTGAGTGTTCTGTTTGTTTTTTTAAAAACTTTATATGCTGACAATCATAGTTTCATCCCTTGTTCTGAAAAGGTAAACCTTTTCTTCTGTCTTACTCCTCCCTCCTTGACACCGAATATCTTGAGCAATTCACGTTGCCAGCAGCACCACTTTGGCATAGTGAGGTCACAAACTGCAGTGTCTTGTTAGTCACTGAGCTAAAGTTTCTTAGTTTGAAACCTTGTGCATGAATAAAGTACAGATTGCTGTAATGTAGGTGCATACGGCAGGAGTCCTACCAGTATGGTGGAGAGAAGCAGAATAACATCTGCCCCACCTCACACACAGTTAGCTTTACTGCCTTGACAGTCCAGACTGAGTTTTAGTAATGCAACTTTGGCTAATACAAACAAGTCCCTAAAGTCTCTATTCCTCCCTGCAGTGCCTGAGCTGGGATGCAGTGGGGCAAGGTGGTCTCAAAGGCAGAGGTGCTTTTCTTTGGGAACTCTGACCGGCTTCAGTTGCTACTATTAACTCTTGAAATAGTTCTGAGTTTGATGTGTATGTTTTAAACACATGGCAGAAATATATTGTAATAGACTGGAATTTTGTCTCCAGTCTGTAATCCTGCTGTGTTGTGCAGTAAAGCATGCCACCTAAAATCTACAGAAGAGCTTAATTCAGCTGCCTTATTGTTAACTTGTAGTAACTTCCTTTATGCTAGGACCAAAGGCACAGCTGATGCTAAGGTATCCAGATGGAAAGAGGGAACAAATTTCACTACCTGAACAAGCTAAACTTCTGGTGAGTGGAGTTCATCGGAATCCGTGTCTGAGTACCGGAGAGCTGAAACTGGAGAATTTCTTTTCCTGTGACGGAACTATTGAAATGGGATGTAGTGAAAGTGATATATCCAAGGAGTGCTTGCGCTGTTACCTCTTGTGTTTCTTCTGTGTCATTCCTCTCTTCTGATGAACACACTCCACTGTCTCTGTATGTTTCCATTGCTGCTTAAGTTGTGTGTACACTCCAGTGTTTCCTTAGTCCCTGAACTGCTGCTTTCCTTTCTAAAATGACTCTAAATGGCTTTTGTGATAGCCATTAAATTACCATACTCTCAGTTCACTCATGTTTGGGTTTTTTTTCTAAATTTAACAAGTTTTGTTGTTGCCCATGATCAGATAGTGGTAAAATCGAAGACAAAACTCTTCTTCATTCTACATCTCTTCCTTTGTACTTCCATGCTGCCTTCTGGATGTGGATGACAGAGCAGAATTTGTAGGAAGTTCTCCCAAAACACATTTATTACAGTCTTATTTAATTACTGTGCTTCAGCTGTGTATTTCAACTGTGCTTTGGGCTTATTTGCCTTGGAGAAGTCTATGTGGATGGCATTTCCATCAAAAATTTGCAGGTGCTTATCTGGAAGCAGTGTGTAAAGAGTTTACTGTATTCCTCTTAGCTGTGAGTTTTCGTCAGCCTAAAAGCTCTGCAGTGAAGTCTTAGGAAGGACAAAAGCACACCTCTTCAGAAGATTTTTATACAGATTGAGGAGAATAGTTTCACATTTAAAGAAAATGAGACTATAACCTACTCTGCAGCAATCCAGAAATACAGTGTCTCAAGCTCATCTTCTCATCTTTAACTCTTTCACTTGAAAATAAAGGGGGGAAAAAAAGTTGCTTTTGTTGTACTGTCAGCTGTCTCAAAACCAAGCATAAGTTGGTAGGATGTAGGCTGCCTGCAGTGCTACATACACATGGAACCCTGGAACTGAAATATAGAGACCAGGGAACACTGATGGGGGATTGTTTTTACTGTAGGAACCAGCTATATACTTCCATGTCTTTTTTTTTTCAAATACTCTTATATATCTTAATGACTTTTTGAAAGCAATCTTAAATAAAGTTGCATGTAAACATGTAGCACTTTGGACTGCTTAAGTAATCTAGTTAGGTGTAATATTGATACTGAATTGAACTTGATAATTCTGACTTCTGGTTTGACTTCTTTTGTGGAATGTGGTAGTTAAAGGAAGTTAATCTCCACACGTTTTCCTTTGCTGCTACCTCCTCTACAGTCAGCAGAGGAGTTTAGGTGAGTCAGGGTTTGTGGGTGAAAATACCTTTTTATTGCAGAGCAGAACAGGCAGCCTTTTTGCTCATGTGCTCTTTTAAAGCCATTTCAGTCAGATCAAGATTGAGTCTCAGATGTTTCTTTGTGAGCATTATTTCCATGCTGATTTTTTTCAGCCCATAGTTGCTTCCATTTTAAAGCTATCCAGAACTATAAAAAGAGATGGTTTAAGGAGACCGTTGCTCTGTAGAGTTTTAAGTTATATGATACTGCTCTCCCACAAACACTGTCTGTTTACACACTTGTTACCTCAAGGTAACAATATTATTGTAATCTGGTTTTTTCTCACTGACAAACAAACAAAAGACAGCACTGCCTTTTTATAGAAGCAATTGCTCATTGTGTGCAGTTATGTAAGCTGACTTCACTCTGTTCAGCAGCTCAGCCCTTTGTCTGTATCCCTGACTGGTTGCCTGAATAACTTTTGTTTACCAAGAGTTGTAAAGTGTGCAGGAAAGGTTGGCCTTTAAATAGGACTGGAGGGAGATGTAAGTAAACTTAATTGTTAAATACAGTGGTTTGTAAAGGAATTTTGATCATCCTTGTGCCTGAAGAGGAAGTCAAACCCATTTACTTGCATTCCTCACCAGATACAGGCATTACAATATGCAAAGCATGTTGGAGAACGGTCCAGGGAAAAGAGGAGGTTGGGGCAACAGTCTCCTCATACCAAAGGTTTGTGTGTGGATTTTGATGAATTCAGAAGAAATCTCAGTGCAGGTACTTCCCTGGCTGTTCTGCAGTCATCACATCCTGGAAAAGTCCAGGTTGAAAAGGATACCTAGAGATCATCTGATTTAACCCTCTACTGAACACAGGGCTGTAGATGAGGTTATCCCAGGGCTCTCTTAAGCAGAGTCTAGAATACTTCCAGCAAGGGGCATTCCACAACTTCTCTGGGCAACTTAACTCAAAATTTTAACTTCTTTCGCAGTAAAGAATTCCTTCCTTGTATCCAGATGAAATTTCCCCTGGAGCAATTTCTGTGTGTTGTCTCTTGTCACCATGCACCTTTGTGAAAGAAAGGCCTTTATCTTCTTTATATTAGAACACTGTGATGGTATTCCCACCAAGCCTTTTCCTTTTATGGTGAACAAAACCAAGTCCTTCAGCTTTTCTTCAGTTACAGAAATGTGTCCTATACTTCAGTTGTTTTGATGACCTTCCACTGGATTCTCTCCAGTTTTTCCTTGTCTCTCTTGAATGCAGAGAGACCAAAACTGAACGCTCTATTGCAGGTATCGCCCAGCAGAGTGTATAATCACATCCCTTGATCTGCTGACAATACTCATGTTGATGCAGCTCAGGTTTCCTGTCACTGCTGCAAGGGTGCGCTGCAGACTCGTGTAGAGCTTTCTTGATGAGTTTTGACAATCCCTCCGTGACATTGTGGATCTTGGCTGTAGGCAACCAGCAGGCTTTCAAGACTTAGGTCAGCTGCTGGGTGCCTCAATACCTTGCAGAAGGAGTCCCCTCCATCAGCATGCGCTGCAGAGTCTATCTGTGTCTTCCACTGCAACTTATTTGTCCTCCCTGTTTATTGCCAAGATTTTATATCATTTTTTTCAACTGATTATTTTTTCTGCAAATGAGAGGAGAGGTACTGTTATGCTGCCACAGGTCTCCAGGGTGCCTTATTTTACACAGGGAGGACAGCAACCAGCACGTGACTTGCTACTAGTCATCCCATTTTCTGTCTGCACTGCAAGGCCTCAGTTTTTGCCCTTAAGTGTTACTGCCAGCATCCTACAGCTTTCCTGGTCATCTTCCCTGATGCAGCAGACCAAGTTGACCTCTTCCTGCAGCTCCTAGACATCATACTCTTATCTGCATAAATGCCCCTGAAACATTAGGAAAAGTGCTGCAGTTGTTGTGAGTCCATATCCCGTGTCACATCAATACCATGTGACCAGCAGCTTTCCTGCCAGAACACAAACACCAAAAGGGACAGCAACCCAAGTGATCTCTGAGCCTCTTGCCTGAGAGCTTTGGCAATAACTGCCAAGTGCTTGTTTACAACCTCTTGTCTGTCTGCTAGGTCGCTGCGGTCCTGAAGCAGCAGCTACATGGCGAGAGGAAGCCAGTGGAAAAATTACTACTAGCAGAAGCTTCATACTGCTAGCTTACCTCCTTACACTTAATTTACTGGCACAAGTTGCTCACCAAAACTATGTGAACAGTATTGTTGGAGCTCCCTTGTTTCTTCATGCTTTGTTTTATTACATACTAAGTGCCTTTTCCCCCCCCTCTCTTTATGAAGCTAAACCTTTTCATTCTGTCGGAATCTTGCTCCATTACTGTATCCCCTACTGTCCTGACAATCTCCATTTATCTGTCCCTGTCTATTCATACTTCATGCTCTCACCTGCTGTGTTTCCTGATAAACTTGGGAAATCTCTTCCATCATTGCATGAACATTATCTCTTCCTGATATGTCTGCTTATTAGGTGGTGAGGATAATACCCCTTCATCCCAATACCCTCTGTATCCTGTCCCAAGTGCTATTGTAGGCAGAAAAGGCAATGAATTGAAAAGAGCTTTCAAAACCAAACCAAAACAACCTCCAAACCTCTTTTTGTTTTAGGGCAGGAAAAAAATACGAAAAATACTGCATTTATTTTTTTCAGTACTACCTCACAAAAGTGCTTCTTTGTTGGCTTTTAGGTTTAGTGTAAGGGTAATGTCTCATAAACAAGTGAGAGGGCTTCTGTTTTGAAGAATTTCTAAGAGGTTGGGTTGTTTTTGTTTTTTTTTCAAACCTTTTTTTACTGTGACCTGAAAGCATGATGCAGAATTTAGCTTGCTTGTATTATTTTAATGTTATGTCTGTCTGCCTTCTGTTTAAAGAGTCAAGTAAGGGATCACCTGATAATTAGTTTTTATGATTATTCATACCATGTGTGAGTGGAATTAGATATTAAAGAGGATCTCTGCTATATACAACATTTCCTTTGTTATTACAAACTTCTTTTTCTAAAGGAAATTGAGATTTAATTTATTTTTTTAAGTCTTTTGTGTTGTTTTGAATTTTATGACACTTCTTTGCCTTCCTTTCTCTCCAGGCTCTTGTGAAGCATGTCCAGTCAAAAGGATACCCCAATGAACGCTTTGAACTTCTCACCAACTTCCCTCGAAGGAAACTCTCCCACCTGGACTATGAGATCACATTACAGGAGGCAGGCCTGTGCCCTCAAGAGACTGTCTTTATTCAGGAAAGGAATTAGCACTATGGCCTGAGTTCTCCCAGCCTTCTTCCCCTCTCTTTGCCTGGGACACCAACTCATTAAATATGCAGTTGAGGGTCATAGGATTGCAGTGCTGAAATCAGGCAGGCAGCTGGCTGGCCCTTCTCTCTTTTCTTCCCTTCTCCTGCTCTAGTGACCAAATGAGAGTGTTCAGAGTTTTATTTCCTTCCCTGGAATTCTCTGGAGCATTGGGAAGAATATCTTTCCTTTGTTTTCACAGAATAAAGTCAAATCATCTTTGTATTCAGTATGCTGGGGCTTGGAGTGGCCATAATACACACAACATTCTCACTGCTGTTCTTAAATCTGCATTGTTTAATTTATTTTTGAAAATAGTGTGTGATAAGGCCCTGAGTCATCTCTGTAAGGAGAGACTGTTATCTTCAGTCAGTCTTTCTTTTGTTTTGATTCTCTACATGAAAGGTCTCCATTAACCTTACAGCCTTCTCAACGGTTCACTTATCTAGCTCTCTGCAAAAACTTGAGAAGGGGTTGGGTTGAGCTATCATGAGATACTCTGAGACACCCAGCCTTCATCTAATATAAAGGCTTCTAGATTGTCTGCATGTTTTTCTCCTGCTTTAAATGCTGCCAGTGGACATAATAAAAAACCCAACCAACCAACCAGAAAAACTACCCAGAACTCAAGTATACTCTAAATGGGATTGACTACTTGGCCCAGAGGTAGACCTGTGTGTCCAACTGTTGGAACAGAACTGACTCTTTGGTAGAAGTGCGTGGGAGTTCCATTTGTTCTGAGTCCAGCATCCCCTAAGTGTCTACTTTTTAGTTTCTCTCAGGATTTTGCAAATGATAATAGAAAGTGGCAGGATACTGTAAAGATCTTGGACTCTCTGGAAAACACCTATCATAAAAACTTGACAGGTGGCTTTTTTCTTTGCATGATGTTTTGTTCTGTTTTCCCCAGGAGTGACTAGATTTGCCGGGGTTTTAGAGCACTGGACTGCAATTGAGCAGGGCAGCAAGTCCTAGGGTAGATTTTGTTTCATTCATTATAAACAAAACATAGCCTTGTCAAACTGTGGAATGAATTTATATAAAGACACCACAACCTGGTGGCTTGACACTCTAGGCTGCTTTAAACTCTATTTTCATGTTCATCTGCTGTTTCTTGGAAGGCTGTGTGGAAAGCTACTTCATGTAGGCTTCTTTTCAGTTCTGGAAGCTGGCACCAGAAGTCATGCAGTCATGTGCTGGGCATACACTGGCTGTGCTGCATGCCCCATTTTTCCAGTGTCTTCTCTAGACATTGAGCTGTTGATCAACTGGTGGTGCAGGAGGTATTACAGTGTGATAAGAGTTAACTAACGCAGCCATCCTCAAAGTGGATGTCAAATTTGTGTATTTACAACTAAGAACTCAGCCTGCTCTTCATCAGTGAGGAAAGACATGTGAAAACTACCATAACTGCTGACTTTTTCTACAACTGTAAGGTGATGCTTGCTGAAGACTTCAGTGGTCAGAAATTTACCACAGACTAAAGCTTTTCAAGGTACTTTGCCTTTAATTTCATACTAGCCTATATACTTCGGAGTCTTTAAATGTGGGACATCACAGAAAATATCTTGTATTCCCTGTGATAATAGCTCACAACTGTCTTCTGCTCAGAGTGGAGGTTTTAGATGTAATCATACAATTGTATAAATTGATTTCTCCCCTATAGAAAAACTATTTTGCATTCTACTGCAGGATGTGGTATCAGGAAAACAAAATCTGTTTGCAGTTGATGTGACGTCAGATGTTATTTTTCATTTGTAAAGAGACCTTGTTATGGAGGCTGCTTCCCAACACTGCAGGACACAAGGAAACCCTTCTCATGTAGAGCTAATGCTTCCTTAAGTAGCTTCNCTATGGAGGCTGCTTCCCAACACTGGGAAGTGAATTGCAGGGCCAGAAGAGGAGGAGAGGAATGTTGGTGTTTGGCTTGTGGAGCAGCAGTGGTACCTCTAGACTGAAAGATCCTTTCTTTTTCAAGGATATTCAAACTCAAGACTTGGACATAGAAGAGACCAGGACACAAGGAAACCCTTCCCATGTAGAGCTAATGCTTCCTTAAGTAGCTTCCACTAGCTAGCTGAAATAACTCACTCTGGCATTTATTGACTTGAAACTCATTAATTCTTCTGTGGTTAGCCACAGGAAAATTAAGACAGGCTGCCAACAGGATGCAGTACCTCAGCACATGTATAGATAGTCCTTTCATGTCCTTCAGGCAGGCTATGATGGGAGCATGTTGACCTTTCCTACTCTTCTGCCTGTTCCTGCCTGTGTAAGGCAGGGAGCCACTGTGGTTCTACTGATTCCTCTTTTAAGTTGTTGCTGTTTGGCTGTGTTTGCTGGTGGAGGGCCAACTTGTTTTGGACAGGCTTGGGCCTCTATCCACTCTGGGAACATTGTTCCACATCAACTGTGATAGCAGTTAAGTTAAATACACAAAATGAACACTGCCTTTTGAGTCCCAGGTCTCTTTTATTGGTAGCTTCTCCTCTTTCCTCCTGCCCCTCCTTGATAAAATACTTAACGGCTGTATCAGCAGTGGAGAAGAGGGGGAAAGTACATTGCAGGCAAGGAGATGAACTTCTTCCATGAATTCTGCTGCCGGAGAGATTGTGCACTCTATGGTCCCATACTGTGAAGCTTCCTTTCTTACCCCTTCTTTCAGAACTAAGCATATGAACTGCAGGGCAGCAGGCATCTGACAACTCCATTCTTTCTTCTCTGCTTAGCTGGAAGGAAAGGAGTAACCTTACACTCATCATCTTGCTATCGGAACCAAACCTGGGAGCTCTAGATTAGTTAGCTTTTTGTTGCTTTTATTAAGCCAGGAGCAGTTCAGTCACCTCTCTCATAAGGAAGCAAATGTTGCACTTAGCCTGCTGCACATTATTTTTTAAACCTCTCAAGCATGGTAAATGTTTTTGCTTGATGATACCGTGGACTGGGTGCTTATGCTCTCACTTCATTTTTTCTTTCTTGAGAGTTTAGTTAATATTTATCATTTTTATAATGTAACAGGGAAATAAGAATGTGAAACTGAAGACTTATATTGAAAATAGGATTTTTTTTCTCTCTCAGTTTCCAGTAGTTTGTTTGATTCCAAGAAATTACAAGTCTGTTGTTTTGTTTTGTTTCTTTGGCACAATGTGTTTTTTCTTTCAGTTTTCTTTTGCTTTGGTTTGTGAGCAGGAGGCAGAGAAAATAATTTTAAGAAATTGCATCCCTGCATGTGGCTTGTCTCTTTCATTCCTTTCCTCCCTTCTCCCTTCCTTCATTCCCTCCTCCTTTTCTCCCTTCTTCTCAACTCAAATAAAACCAGTGCTGCAGCACACATCTCAAATCAGCTATGCTGTGGTTGACTGAAAGCTGTTAAGAAACAGCACCAACCAGGATACAACCTCTTCAGATCTTCACTCATATTGAAGCCTTTGGGAGTTCAGAGGACTGTGTTGTGCTGGCCTGAGAAACATGGCTGAAAACACTAACCAAGTTACACCTGCAACAGCTTGAAGCAGAGAAAGTGTGAACTAGTTGGGCCTTAGTTTTAAATAGCTTGTGTTACAATTGCCTCTGGATGTTAAATATAAAGGTCAAATTGCTTTTGACAAGGTTGGAGAAAATGCCTTAAATCTGATTGCAAAGTAAGATGTTGAAATATGAAGGACAAAGGAAAAAAATCCTTCAAAGGCTGTGGTTTGTGGCTTCCTATGGGTTTTGCTTGGCCAAAATTTGCATGTTGTGTTGCAAGGACTGCTGTGAGTTTGGAGGAGCAGAAGTGCATGTAGGCAGTGGAAGTCTGTCTGAGTAGAGAACTAAATAGAGCTAGTGTGTTTTAAGCTCTAGCTTCTTGCTGTGCGTGAAGAAGTTTCCTTTATATGTGCTCTTCATCTAGCAATGCTTTGTTTTGACATCTAATGTCTAATTGCAGCAAATAGTCACAGTCACAGCATTCAGAAACAGAAGGCAAAATGAGTGCTGGCTTTCCCTGCCAGGTGCTGTTGAAACGTTTACTGTTGGCTTGCCAGCAGTCCAGAGGGGGATCTCAGGTCTTCTGATGCTCTAAGGTTTGGTTGACCAGCTTCAACCTTGCAGCATTTCCTACTGACATAAAAAAGGCAGACAAAGGCTGTGCCAAACATTTCTGGGTGTACTTGTGTTATTTTCATTAGGCTTTGAATTAAAGTGCAAGATTTTACACTTCTTAGATTCATGGACAGATATATGTTGCCCTTTCTGATAAATAAGTTGACAACATCAATATTAAAAGAACATGCATGTATGTGTATAATAGCCTTGTGAAGTATAGTTGCCTATAAAAAGGCACCCAGAGTAGATTTAAACAGCAGTTTTGCATCACCATACTTTCCAGAGCTCACCAGATCTCCTGCCATGCCATTACAGAATAACTCTCTCATCTATAAAGCACATCTGTTGTTCACTGCTGCTGCAAACAGCTTGCATTTCACATGGTCCACTACCTTCATTAAGATTTGTTTTTTTAAAGACTACCAGATTTATATACTCCTCTGCACCATCTTATACCAGCATCCACTTTTACTGGTGCTATGGTTTGTACCCTTGCAGAAACTGACACACATTTTTAGTAGGTGTGTTAAGAAACCAACCTCAGTGCTGGAGAGTCTGGTTTCTCAAATACACTTTTTAGAAAGCTTCCATGTAATTGTGTGCTTTGCTGTTTGCTACACCTTCAGACTACTGAAAACATTTTCATTAACTGTACTTCATGGTTAAGTGGAAAAGTTTCTTCAAAGAACTGGAATGAAAACCCAGCATTCTCAAAAATTAAAAGGGTTACCTATGTAGAGGAGGTCTTTGAATGCAGCTGCCCTGTAGCAGAGGGCACAACAGTTTGCATTCTGCAGCTTGTGTGGGCAGCTAATGACAGCCAGATCTGAACGTGCTCCTCACCTCTGGGAGGAGCTGGGATACTGAGTGCTGGCTTTTTGAGTCTGCTCTCCGTGCAGGACTGAGCTTGTTTGTTGTGATTGAAGAGCAAAAAAGGGCTAAACTAAAAGCAGTTTTCTTTTAGGGGCAAGGCATCACTTGGGCTGGATTTCATTAGGTACCAAATGCTGCAAAGATGCTAAGAATGTGTTTGTGGATTTTTTTCTAAACCATCTGAAGAAACAGGTAACAGAGACTTGTGTGGGAACATCTGTGTGAATGGGAAGACATGTCTAGTTGCAGGAACTTTATTTTTTATCCTTTCTTAGTTTTTAGTAAATGTCACTACTTTCTGTTTAGTCCCTTTTTTAGTCAAATTAGTAAAAAACAGGTAGTTGTGCATTCCAAGAGAGGAAGGGGTAGCAGAGGTGTGGTACAGATAGGTGAAGTGCAAGGTCCCATAAATACTGGATGTGCCTTGTGTGGCTGTTGTAGTAGATTTGAATGCAGCTTCTCATTTCCCCAACCCTTTCCATTTATTTAACAGAAATGATTTTCTATGAATTGGACAGCTACTGTTTTAAAGGCAAAACAAAACTCATGCTTTGAGTCCTCTATTAGCCATCTAAGTTATTGGAAATACATGCAGTCATGTTTGGAGTTGATCCAAGCACATTTGATGACTGGCTGTTGATGTCTGTTGGTTGGCATTCTGCAAAGACAGTCTTGCTGAGAGTTTTCTGTGTCTGACCCAAGCTCTTAACCAGAGTTTGGTTATACTCTTCTATCTGCTCCTGAACCAGTGAGGTTAATGGAAACCCTTTCTGTGATGTTGTACAGGATGACTTTTATTCCTGTCTCCTCTTGTCTGTGAGATGCTTGATGTCTGTCCACTCCCAGTGAATGGAGCCATATGTACATACAGATCCACATACACCCACCTGGTTTGCATCAGAGAATATGGCACAACATCAGTGCCTCAGCTAGACTCAGTTTTCTCTTCTGTTGTTTTACATGGGTATATTATGAGTGTTTGCAGAAGTTTGAGATTTGGTCACTGTCTTTCATTGCTGTGAGTGTCTGCAGTACAGAGATAAGTCATTTTGTAACTGCTTGTTAAATGGTGCTGAGACTTTTAAAGGTGTAGAATGATAGCTAGTAAAAGTACATGGAGCAAGGGGAGGAGGTGCTATTTTATAGAACAGGTTTGTATGAAGAACATCTGGGTAAAAACTCATCTCAGAGAAGTTTTGTCTCACCAGAGACACCAGACTATAGGACATGATTTTTTAAAATAAGGCTGTATCCTCTAATTGGTAAACTTAGCAGTTTCAAAATTACAACTTTGCCTGTCAGTTTTTGTGGTAGTCTCTTTCTTCTTCAGTGATGATGACTTCATGTGGGAGGAAGGAGAGGATTAATTTGGAAGATTTCAGCTCACTGTGCTGGGAGGGACCAAACTCAAGGAAACCTCTGATCTATATACATAACTGCTGCATTTTTTTTATAAATATATGTAAATGTCCTATTGTAATATTTGATCCTGGAAATAAACAGTTTTCAGTAGCTTTCTTCATTATGGTTGTTGAGTTTGGGGGCTGGGGTGAGGGTGGGTTGTTGTTTTAGTTTGAATGGAAGTCTGTCCATGCATTATATGGAGAATTTCTGAGTTTTTCATTGAGTTTATTGGGGTAAAAGGAAAGAAAATCAAGCCAAGTTCCCAATGTGTGTGTGTGACCTTTTAGTAAAATTGTCAGATTGGGTGCTTTTCTTTCTTCCTTTTCCTCCTGGTCTGTGAGTCTTAACTTGGCATAATAGGCCCAGATGCCATAGCTTCTGTTGAACTTCTGGAAAGTTTACTGTTTTCCTATCCTGGCTGTAGCAGCTTTCCTTGTTGTTAACTCTCTTTACAAAACAAGTAGCAGAAGCTGCTGTTCAGCTGAAGGAGTCCAAATGTGTTTTATTTTACATATTAACTCCAGGTTTGTCCAGCCAGCAAGGACATGGCTTGCCTGAATTAAAGCCCATTTGCATTATAATGTCTGTTAATAAATACCAACAAGTAGCTGACTTCAGTAGAAAACATCCAGTTCCTTTTGATAGGGAACTATTGATAATAGCAAGCTGCTTGCTTAGCCCAAGAAAGCTTCTGCTAATTCTAAAGGTTACAAACTTCTGGTACCTTAATATGGAAAATACCCTTCTGAAAAAGAATAAAATAGGGTAGCACTAGGTTTTTCCATCTTTCCCAAGGGAAGAGCAGAGAAAATATAGCTTTCCATTCTGAACCATCAGTGTCCTGGTACAGGTGTTGTCAAGACAGCCTCCTAATTTCTACAGTTGTCTTTTGGGCTCCCTGAGATATTGCTGTAATGGCCTCACATGAAGTGCTGATGAACAGATTCCCTTTGGACAAGTAATTGGCAAGTATAGTGAGTAAACAAATGCTTAAGAAACTGATCTCTGGTCATCCTCATCTTCCTGACTGTAAGTAGATCTCCACTGAAGCAGTAACTGCCTCAGTCTTGCCCTGTATGTACTCCAAAAAGTTATGGAATAGGGTGACTGACCGTGCCAACACTCATGCTAAAGCCTTCAGTGTTTATCATGACTCCTTTCCAGCATGCCTTGGAGATGAGGGCAAATGTGCTTGGCTTTGTTTATCCAAACCTAAAACTTTCTCAAGGGACGTTGTCCAAGTTGTGTGGTTAACACCCTTCTGGGAGGCACTGACCTCAAGAGGAGCCCAGGAGAAGGCTATTGCTCTAGCCACCCTTCCAGGGGTGTCTTGAAAGTGACTTTAGTTTTTGGTGTGTGCATCTCTCCTTCTTGCTATGTTAACTCGACAGTTCCAGTTTCTGTGATGAAGACTTGCTTGTGTGCCACTCAAAGCTGGAAAACAGCCTGATCTCTTCATGCAGCTTAGGAAAATCCCATTCCAACCGAGTCGGAAATATTTTTTCATCACAGTCTGCAGGTCAAGGAACTAGAGGATAGACTCAGGAGACCTCCTGGTTTTAATTTATTTTTCCTTTCTGTGCACCCCTTCCAACTTTTAACTGGGTTTGGTTATCTCATCTGAAGTATTAAATCAGATGAAATTCATAAGGTAAGCTAAAGGAAGTGCTATATTGTCTAGCAGCATTGTGTTGTTATCTCTTCAGTCTGAGTTCTAGCCACAGACTGCAGGCCTTGTCTAAGGGGATCACTGTTGGCAGTGAATGTGCCCACACTTGAGTTTGGAGAAGTCTTAGGTACTTAGTGGCAGAAATAGATTTGCAGATGCTACTGAGAGGAGTGGAGGAAACCACTGGATTGTGCTGAGCATCCTCAGGACAGGACGGAAGTAGAGGTTGGTTTGGCTCAGAATGGTTCTATCTTACCAATTCAGACTCAACTCAGCCTCTTTGATTCTCCTTGAAGCCAAACTGCTCTTGAAAACTAACCTGCTGTACAGTTTCGTCAACCCTGGAGGAGTCTGAGGAAGCAAAGAGCAGGGGAGTGTGACACAGACACAGTGTCTGTGAGCAGACACAGTGGCTATGAAAATCTCACAGACCTTGAAGTTCAGAAAGAGCCATTGCCAAACATGACCTGCAAACTGTGGACCAGAGAGGCAGAGCCCTGAGTGTGATGGGATAAAGCAGCATGAAACAACTAGAATGAAGGCAGCTGGTGGCATTTCAGCTGTGATCCAGTGTCAGAGGAGAACCTTCTTTTTGGCAGGAGGACCTTGCCAAGACAGAAATCACTTTGCCTGGGACCACTTGACTGTAATTGTGGTGCTGACAGTTTCATAATGAAGTTACTGTGCAAGAAAGGGAGGTATGCAGCCATTCACAGTGCTTAGGAAGCTGTGCAGGGCTAAAATGAACCTATTAGTATTGTTATTACAGGCTTAGACTGGAGTGGGTTTAAGGGGAAGATCAGTGATCCTGGGGAAAAGATTCACCCTGGTGCTTCCTGCTGAATGACATGGGGTTTTCTGTGGGAGATGATTGAGGAGATCATGTGTGTGTCAACGTAGGAAGCTCAGATTTCTGTGACATAGAAAAAGGCACAAGATGAGGTTGCAACACATTTTCTTCTAAACATTTCCTTTCTAAGTAAAAAAAGAGAGGAAGGAAAAATTTGGATGTTCTCAGCAGTCTGCTGTCCTACATGTTTTCCCTTTGCTACTATCTGCTTTTTAGAGACCAGTTTGTCTTAAGAATAAAATGGGGATTTACGTGCTGGTGCACATTCTGAAAGGAAAATCATTCAGGTAATTTGCTCCTCTCAGTTTATTTTTCCTAGAAGAGTGGAATTGGCTGATGTAACCCAGCCTCACCCGTTCATCTTTTTCCATGCGGCACTCAACGGCTCCAATTCCAGTTTCTATTTGTTCCAACCAACAGTGATATACTGTACTTAGAGCAGGTTTTATATTCTCACAGTCCCCATTATCATTGATTTGAAAGCAGGAAAAGCCACTTTGAAATGTGTTGGCTAAATGTGTGTTACCCTGGGTAGAGCAAATTGGGTTATAAACCAAAAGCTAGCACTCTTGTTGCTTTTTTTTTTTATTTATTGTATCAGAACAAGATTGTATCAGGGCTGTAAGATAGCTGCCCTTACCCTTCATCTCCTGTAGCTGTGGCAGATGGGGAAGCCCATGTCCCAAGCAGCTGATATACCTTAGGTCCTCATGATGAATGCATGAGGAATATGAACCTTCTCCAAATGCTTCTTTGAGAAGATTCTTCCTTTTGCCTGCAGAGCCTATGAGTAATTCTCTTTGCTTGTGCTGCCTGCAACTTCTCTGCCAGAAAAACTGCCCCATTTCTGCCATCTTTGGTACTACAGCTTCCCTATCTCCTGTTCTCAAACATGGAGGTTGTGTTCTCCTAGTCCTATTCCTGTCTTGAAGCTGCTACCATCAGACCTTCTCTGTGGGGTCAGAAGAGGAGCTTCCCCATTGCACACTAACCACCAGCCATGGGCACCCCCAATAGGACTTTGAACTGCTGGTGTCTGATGACTTGCAGTAATTAAGATATCCAGAAATAACCTTTCTCTCTCAGTGTTATCACCGAGATGTGAGACACATACATAATGGAAGTATGCTCAATACCTGGAGGAAAAGCTGAGCCATCTGCAAGGAAACAAAAGGCAGGAGCTAGGGACCAGCTGAGACAGGAGAATATGTGTTTAGAAGCTTTATTAAAATATTAATGTGCTCCCTCCTGTGGGTAGGATTGAGAAGAGGCAAACTTGAACTGTTTAGCATCCATGCACAGAACGTTTGCATATGAGGTAAGTACAGTGAAATGTAATAGAAGAAGCCTCTGATGGAGGATGTGGACTCATGGTGACAGAACAATAGCATTTGGAGTAGGCTGCAGAGGAGAGAGGAAAATGTTCTCCTTACAGAGTCATTGTAGGTTGTTCCAGGAGAAAAAGTGTTTGCTACTCAAGCAATGGTCAAGGCATTAAGGGCAGTCATGGCAGAAGCCTTAAAATCTGAAGTTGTGCATGTTTTGGTGGGCTTATGGCTTCTGCCAGTGAGAAGGGGCATAATCTAGCAGATGATCAGCTGCAATGCTGACAGAGGCTGGCTTATTCAGACAGGAGAGTCATTCTTCCTTCTGAGCTGCCAGTTGTGTGGGAGAGGGAAGGATTGTGACTGATGAGGTGGGTGGACCTCTGAGTGAGGAGGAAGCTGTGGAGCACATGCTGGTACATCATAAATAGTCACCCATGGGTGATACTTCCAGGACAGGGCATCGGAGGGGTGGACGCTTCTGGCTTCATGCAGCATTGCTCCCAGGTAAGGTGGGAAGATAGGAGAACAGGTTCCCTAGGCTTTGCTTCCCTGGGCTGTGCTTGAATCCCCTTGCTTTTGGCCATGGAGACATGCTGGCAGGAAGCAAGTCTTTCTTTAGAGTGTCCTAACAAAGACTGTTGCAGCTACACTTTTGCTTTACCTCCTTCTACAGAGGGGTTTGTCTGTCTCTATCGCCTGAGGTAAAAGAAAGCAGCTAGTGCAAACTTGCAGCTTCTTACTCAAGGGGGACACCGGGGAGCAGCAAGCTGTGGAGGCAGGAAGTCTCCTTCCCCAGGGACAGGGCAGCAGCGCAGAGGAAGGGCAGCCCTAGGAGACGTTGAGGGGACACTTGCCGAAGACCACAAAAGCCTCTGGCTGGTGAGAGCAGCCCACGCTGTGAGTTCCAGAGGAGCAAGAGCTATTCTGAAAGGTCCTCCAAAGTGAGGAGGTGAGACTCAGCACTGGATGCTTGTGGCTCTAGGGGCACAACCATGCACAAACCCCGGATTGCAGGTGGGACTGCAGTGAGGATGAGAGGCCTTACATTCCTTATAACTAAGGCGCAGGGAGAATAAAAAGCAGAGGGGAGATGAAGCTCCAAGATGGATGGAGTTGGCGTTCAACCTTGGGCTTCTTGTCTTGCATCCTTTCCATGCAGCAGGGTTTTGCAGCCCTGTTCACTCACATTCAGCCCTCCCTGGCTCCCAGCAGGCGATCAGGGCTCGCGTGCCTGGTCTCTAGCAGGTTGCAGCGATGTGAAGTCCTATTTGGTGTGCCCGGGCTCTCAGGCTGAACTCAGAGTTTGAGCTGCTCCTCCCTGTGCATAAAGGGGGGCTGAGGCAACACTGCCTATGGAAATGACCACAAGACCAAGTTCACTTCTGCTTCTGCAAAGCTAGAGTGAGTCTAAAATAAATTAGCCAATGCAAGAGGTAGCTTGATTCAGGAAACTTGTGCAAAATGGGTTGCAAGCCACTGGGAAAGAGGAAAATGCATAAAACCAACCTGAAGCATGGAGTAGAAGAAACTTGGAAGCTGGGACAACAGCAAATCAGGTAGTTTTCAGTGGTCCTAAACTGACTGATGGACAACCTCCTGAGGATAGGTGATAAGCTTTTCTTAATTAACATTAACTGGTTTCAGCATATTCAGACCTACAGTAGGACTAATGTGTGATGGGAATGGATTTGCTGCTGGATTTGACTGGAGACTGATACGTTTTCACAAGTCCTTTCAAGGACTTCATCCTTTCCTGGCTCCCTATTGCTTTTGACTCAAAGTTAAATCAAGCCTTCGTCTCCTTCCTGTAGTAATGTTTTAGAGGAGCCAGCCCTGCAGGTTGCTTGGTGTGGGACTGCCACTGTTTTAATACTCCCTTGCTCATTTGGCAAATAAGTATTAGCGGGTGTGAAGCTGAGCTTCTTCTATGATAAAATTGCTTAACCTGAAGAAAACTATTCAGTGGCAGTAGATCAGTATTAATATTGAATTTATCATTAGTATTTGATTAATCAGATGATGTGGGTAAAATAGGATTTCTGTTGGAAATTGCTCTCAAGGAAGGGCAGTGCTGGTAGAGTAGGCTGGGACTCAAAAGCATGAACCAGCAAACTCTTGTCCACCCATGGCTGTGAGATTGGCTCAGAATGGGGAAGCCATGAGGCATTGTGGGCCTGAAGGCAGCCCCTTCCTCTCATCCTCTTCCTCCCCATCCCCGTGCAGGGTGGCCATGTGTGTGGGGAAGTGCAGCCGGGTCGTGGGTCCCTGCCTGCTGGCACTGGGCACACTCTCTGTGGCAGCCAACATCCTCCTGCTCTTCCCTGGTGGGGCATCAGAGTACCTGCTGGAAGGGCACATCAGCACGCATGCCAAGGCCATGCCAGGCATCTGGGGAGGTGGCATCACCGTGAGTACCACAGTTTGTACTGCATCCTTCCTAGTGTGTCTATGGAGCAAGGATGAAGGGATGGAGCAGGTGGCTCCCTTTTGTCCCTCAGCCACTTTTTCCTTCCTGCAGGTGCTGCTGGCAGCGACCCACATCACAGCAGTGGGGTGGCAATGCACTGGCTGCTCCGACTGTGGCACTCGTTGCAATGTAAGTCAGTGCCAGGACTCCCATGCCAAAGCAGTCCTAAGCAGCATGTAGTGGGATGTGGCAGGGTGCCATCTTTCCCATGGTCCTGTGGTGCAATGTGGTGGGTGACCCCCCTCCCCCCTTCTGTGGTAGGTGGCCCCTCTCCTGTGGCTGCTTGTAGCAGGGTGCCCCTTCTCCCATGCTGGGTTATCCCTCCTCTCTGCCCACTTCTGCCCAGCTCAAAGCAATCCAGCGATGACTCCATCTCCAGCTTCCACTTGCCAGGGCTGGAGCCTCTTAAGGTGAAGGGGAGGGGAATTTTGCTCCCTTAACAAACTCTGCCATAACGTGCAGCCACTTTTTAGAGCACAACTGACTTTTGGTCTCCCCACACCTGCCCCCTGGGTGCTGCCCATAGGCTTTCATCTCTGCTGTGCTCTCCAAACTGGCTCTCCTGGGCGCTGCTGCCTGCTTCATCCTCTCCGGGGTTGGTTTGACCAATGGACCCCTCTGCTTCTACAATGCCTCCAAGCATGGCCATGGCCATGGCACCCTCTGGGGTTACCCCTTCCTGGATGCTGGTGGCCTGGAACCTGATGTCAGGTGAGGCAATGGGCTTGAGTCACAGGTGCCACCTTGTCAGCTTATTGCTAATTAAATCTGTATTATTTATGGTGTGTGGGGTGGGTGGGCTTGCTGGTGGTGATGCAAGGCCCCGGTAGCTCAAGAGGTCCTCACCTTCCACAGCTTTCTATGTGGTACTTCCCATCCCTATCACCCTGCCGACCTCACTCACCCTTGGGATGAAGGACAGGATGTTCGGGGCACACCTTCCTGGCAAAAAGTGATGTCATTCCTGACCTGCTGCAGGGCAGCATCTTGCATTACCTCCTCTCCTTATCATGCAGGACAGAGAACTACCTGCGTGATCGTCACACCTGGAGTGTCTGCTTGAAGCCAGAGGGTGTTGTGGCCTGGAATGTTGTCCTCTTCTCCCTCCTGCTCCTTGTCAGTGCTGCCGAGATGGTGCTAGCCTCCTTTCAGATACTCAACGGCTGCCTTGGGTGCCTCTGTGGCTTTTGTGAGGAGAAGAAGTGACCTGTGATGATGCCAGGAGGCTGGCACTTGGAGGAGGTATCATCTCCAAATCTCCCTTGGCCAGGGCAAATGCCATGATGAGGATACAGCAGGAATCGTAACACCATCCCAGTGCAAGAGCCCCATGCAGCATGCACAGGGTCCCCCATGGGGGACAGTCACTCTAGCCCACATCAGATGTCAAAACAATGTGTGTGGGGTTGGCATGCAAAGGGCTGTCTTTGTGCAGAGCCCTCCAACCAGGCAATACTTATTCCTTCTTCCTGGAGTGGATGCCCTTGGGGCTGGCAGCCATTTGGGGTTGGAAACCAGTCCAGTGAGGGCAGAGGTGAGGACCTGGTTCCTGGCATCCCAGCACGAGCTCAACAGCTTCTCTGGCCACTGCTTGTCAGCCACCACCCACTCAAGTGCAAAATGTGACACGATGGTAATTGTAGAGATAAGAGCTGGAACACTCCTTTTCATTAATCAGTCTGTGTTTAGGGCAGCTTGCATTGGTGTTTGTCTTCCACACTAGTCAAGAGAGTTGAAGGAGACTGGAGGAGCTGTGCTTCAGATGGGGCTAGGGGGACTTGGATGGAGGAAGAACTTGGATGGACTGGGGGAAGCAGAGCTGGAATTGAGGTGTAGCCTCCCCTTTTTTTGCATACAGCAAATGCTAGGAGCAGTCACTCATCTCTGCTGGCCCAGGACCCCATTGCACTACCTGCTGCTGCACTCACAGAGAGTGTTCCTGGCTTCAGCACATGTTCCATCCCTGCACCGTCATCCCCTGAACCTTTTTACAAGGGATCAAGTGTGGGTACAAACCTAACACATACCTGTGGAGGATCTTTGCCTCCAAACTATTAAACTTCAGACAGAAGTAGCAAAGTCCACAGTGGTTTCCAAAAAAACAAAAACAATCAGCCAGATTAAACAGTAACTGAGGGCAATTGCTAGCTGGCAACTAAGCACCATGCAGCTGCTTGCTCACTCCTCTGTGTAGCAGGGTAGTGGAGAAAGAGAATTGTAAGGGTAATAGTGACAAAACTCATGACATGAGATAAGAACAGTTTAATAATTGAAATAAAATAAAGTAATTATGGGGAAGATGTCATTAAAAGGAAAATAACAAAGAGGGAGAAATAAAACCCAAGAAAGAAAAGTTATGCAAATGATAACCAACCAACCGATACCTAGCCAGTCCCTAAGCAGCAGCCTCCCCTGCCAACCTTCTCCCTAGTTAATTGCTAAGGATGATGTCATATGAAATATCCCTTTGGTGAGTTGGAGTCAGCTGTCCTGGCTGTGCCTGCTCTAAGATTTTTGTGCACATCCAGCTTGCTTGCTGGCAGAGTGGTGTGAGGAGCAGAAAAGGCTCAGCAGTAATGAAAACATCCCTGTATTATCAGCACTGTTCCCAGCATAAATCCGAACCACAGTCACATACAAGCTATTGTGAAGAAAATTAACTGTACCCCAGCCCAAACCAGCACAACAATTTCAGAGTCCATTGACAAAAAGAGCAATTGGTTTGAACAGGATCATTAAAAAGGAGTCATTTAAAAAGGAGCATAAATATTCATGAGCATGAGAGGAAAACCCTTGGGGCATGGTGGTAGTACCAAGTACAGTACAGAGCATCATGTGCCTGCCCTGACCCAGCACCTGGCATGCATGGGTGGCATGGACTGCCTGCAGCTGCCTTCTCCTCTACATTGCTGCTGTTGCATCCCGTCATGTATTTCATGGCATGGCTCATGAGCTTGGTAAGGAGCCTGGGGCTGGGCTGGTGGCACAATCCTACATGCCCAATCAACTATATAATTAAAAAATAGCAATAAAAATGAGATAAAACCCAATTTTGCATGCCTTCTTTGTGAGGTGGCTATGGCAGTCAGCAGCAAGATTCCAGGCTGTAAGCATCCCAGTTTTGCACTGAGCTTTGGATTGGTACTATGGGGTCTGGTGCTGAGGGCCCAGAGGGAGCTGACTTGGGGAGGGGGCACTAGGAGATGAGGCAGATCTTTTTCCTCCACTTCCTGCGGCGCGGGGGGCCACCAACCTGTTGAGGAGCAGTGGCTGTGAGGGGGATGTTCTGAAGCACATCATGCAGCGTGAACATGCTGAAGGAAATTTGCTCATAGGGTGACCGTGTCCCATTTTCATAGAGGCAGGCAAAAGTGATGGCCAGGCCACCAGAGATGGAGGCCTCGTTGTAGGGCAACTCCATGTAAGCCAGGTCTGAGTAAGCACTTGGGCCCTCATAGATGACCCATGGCTCGGTCCAGCTCTCCACATCCCTGGGGAAGGTGCTCAGGTGAACGCCCATGTTGACGCGCGACATAGAGCTAGTGGGGTGGGAATATAAGACCCATGTCGGTGTTTGGAAGAAGGCAGTGGGGCTGGAGGTTGCCACAGGATCCCCTGGGATCGAGGCAATGCCATGGGCATGGATGTGATGTCTTGGGGCAGGACAGCCCTCCTTTGGGTCAGCTGGCTCATGGTGGCTGCCAGTGGCCGTAGCAGGCAGCTCATCACCTGCTGCCTGCTGAGCAGGCAGGGACTGAAACTCTGAGAGCATCCCAGGGAGCAGCCGGTGAGCTGTGCCCCAGAGGGGCATCAGAGGGTCCTGGGCAGTGGCAGGAACATAGACAAAAGGTGCAGGGAAGCCGATGACACTGCCATGACAGCCATGGGGAGGCTCGACCAGCCGCTGGACCAGCTGCCCCCTGTGGAAGACAGCCCCATCGTCTGTGCTGAATGCCTGGATCCTGAAGCCCAAGGGGCTGCGGGCATTGCAGTAGAGGATGTTGGAGCCATCCTCCTCATCCACTGAGACAAGCTGGCACTCACCCGTCTGCAGGTTAGGGATGAACTCCCCAAAGCGCCAGCCCTGGCCGTGGTCATCACTGTAGAAGGCAAAGGAGTGAGGGGTGGTCTTGCAGAGCTGTCCGAAGCACTCCTTGCAGTCGATGTGGTAGCTGTAGGCAGGCACCAGCAGCCGGCCAGACCGCAGCTGTATCCCGTGTCCAGGACCCAGCGCAAATGTTGCCCAGTCTGGGGAGTGGAGATGAGGGAAGGGGGGTGGGGTGGTGAAAAGCAGCCTCCATGGTGCCCTGCCATACCCAAAGTAGAAGGGTCTCCAAGGGACACCCCCAACTGCCATAGCTATGGGATTTCTCCATCTTCTCTGCCCTCCATGCAAGCCAAAAAAGATACTTCCTCCATCCCCTTTCCCCTTCGCTTTAAGTCCTCTTCTATTCCATCTCTTTGCTGCTTGTGAGCTTCCTGCCCAGAGGCTGGCTCCACCCACACCATGAGTGGCTCCAGGAGGTCAAAACCCACAGTAACCCTCTTGCTGGTTGTTGTGTCCCCCCGATACCTTGCCCCTCTCTGGTGGGCTACCTTTGATGGCCCCGCCAATGACCTGCTCTGTCAGGTCCGTGGCTGTGCTCCAGCTCAGGCCCTGGTCGACACTGGTGATACAGCAGAGTCGGGTGACGTTTTGGCCAGTGACAATCTGGTAGGCTTCTGGTGTCCTGCCCAGCACCGTGATGAAGAAAAGGAAGAGGGTGCCGGTGAACTCGTCATAGAGCGGGCAGGGATTCATCGACCGGTGGTGCTGCAGCACTGCTGTCTCCAGCACGCGCATATCTTCCCACTGCCCAAGGAGGAGGCGAGGACAGAGAGGGGTGAGGACCACCCCACATCATGCAACCCAGCCTCCTCATCCCATGCAGGTGCCTCCAGGATCTCAGCTGTGCCACACACAAGCAGTGGAGGATAATCACCCAGCTGTCCCCATGCCCTCAGCCCAGTGTGTGCCCCCAACCCCCATGCATTCCCTGTCCCACCTCCACGTAGCTCCCGTAGATGGTACCACGGCGCAGCACCAGCAGATTGGCATGGGCATCATCAGCACTCAGCCGCTCCTCCGCGAAAGCCAGCAGCTTGGCCACACAGGGCAGGTAGAGCAGGGCAGGCACACGGTACGTGATGCCGTTGGACTCCTTCTCAAAGAGCACAGTCCGAGCAGGGAAGTGCCGGGAGCTCATGGTGTTTGTGGCAGAAAGATGCAGCCCCACCCTAGTGGGTTGATGAAGGGGGTGGAACCGGCTGCTGGGCACTGCTGGGGGTGCAGGCTGGAAGCTGGGTTGTCCTTGGAGGGGTTGAGGTTTAACTTGGTGGGATTGAGTTTGGGGAACCCCCCAGGAGCATGGGCTGGATGGCAGGTTGCTATGGGCAGAGCTGTGGTCGAGAGAGGCTGAACATGTATTGCTGTGGTGGCAAGTCACCACCGCTCAAAGGTGGGGCAGGATTTTGGGTAACACTGAAGAATCTGACCTGGGCTACCCTGAAATAAAATTAAATAAAATTAAATTGATCTTCAAGCTGGTTTTCAAAAGGGGTTTCTGGAAAATCGAGGGCAGTCAGCAAAGAGCAGGGTGAGACCTGCAGTTCCCCAACCCCATTGTCAAGTGGGTGTTGGTGGTGCAGAGCCTGTCTCCACAGAGCCAAGACCCAGAGACCAGCCCAGGCTGCTCACAAGGGGATCAGGAAGTGTTTTGTCCTCCGTTTTTGGTGCGTCCATCACAGCAGACCCAGCCAGCTCCTTGTTTCCCACTCCCCTGCAGGGAAAACCTGAGCTGCATGATACAAACCACGGGGGGCCTCAGTCGGGCTGTCCCTGCAGCAACGGGATGTCAGTGGTCCCTGAGCACCTTTCCTTCAAGGACAGCAGGAGTGCTGCTGGTTCAGCTGTCCCCAGGTTACATCAGGTTATCACCACATAAGGAGATGGGCATCCCACTCTGGGGCACAGCTGGAGCAGCTGAGGGTGCCTTTCACCTCTATTTTAATTAGGAGCTTCTGCTGATCAAACACCCCATGGAGAAAGGGAAGCCACTCACCAGGTCCTGCTCAGCTTGGGGTGTCCCCTCTGTCCCTCGCCCCAAGCATGAGGTAATGCTGACTCCTGCAGCTTCCAGCTTTCTGCAGAGCCCGTCTGTCGCCTCACTGCTTCATTGCCACCCTCCCCTTGTAGTGTCCCCCCACTGATGGGTCACGGGGCTCCCACAGCGATGATGGTTGGGAAAAAGTCCTGAGTCAGCAGTGGCAGCCACTCATGCAGTGCCCGAGTGGCACAAAGGCACCATTATGAGCCTGGGCAGAGCCAGGGACCCTGCAGCTGCTGAGCCACCTTGCTTGAATACCCTTGGGAAGGGATGCAAAGGGATCTGTGGAAGCATGTTTGCGTCTCCTGCCTCAAGTTTCCTCCTCCAGCAGGCTGGGAGAGGCCAGACCTCCCTGTCCAGACACTACAGCCCACGTTCACCATGGTGCACCCCAGCCATTTGTGGGCTGTGGTCTGGTCCCAGTCTTCCCAGGAATCCCACCTGCACACAGGCCAGCTGTTAATAAATTATTTTTATACTTATATTAATACCATCCCCAGCATCAGCTTAGCTAAAAACACTTGACAAAATTCACATGCCAAGTCATGGATCAATGGGATGCCTTACACAGCACTAGCCTTGTTGGCAGCCAATGGGGTTCACCTTTCTCATAGAGGGAAGAGGCTCTTTGCTCAGGAACTTGTGGGGCTCATTGAGAGGGCTTTAAACTAGTCTTGAGAGGGAGAGAGGGATAATATCTGGCTTGCCTGCGACAAGCTGTGGGATGTCATGCCATGGTTAGAGGGACATGGCACAAATGAGGACCCTTGACCTGTTGCTCTCAGGTGTACTGGGGACACTGCAGAACAGTTGAAATTCGGGGAGGATGAGCTGAGGG
Source organism: Bucco capensis (assembly GCA_013396975.1). Lineage (NCBI taxonomy): Eukaryota > Metazoa > Chordata > Aves > Piciformes > Bucconidae > Bucco > Bucco capensis. The sequence goes on from VWZO01013601.1 coordinate 1,586,348, forward strand.
CTCCTGAGGTAATAGGAGACAACAGGGAAACACTGGCGAATCACCTCAAAGGAATTCAAGGGCCTCCCCTTCAGAAGGTCACACAGTCAACAGGCCAGCTGAAATGCCTCTATGCCAACACACACAACATGGGTAACAAACAAGAGGGGCTGGAAGCTACAGTCCTGCTAGAAAGTTATGACCTAGTTGCCATTATTAAAATTTGGTGGGATGAATCCCATGACTGGAGTGCAACTATCAGTGGCTACAGGCTGTTCAGAAGGGACAGGTGAGGAAGGAGGGGTGGAGGTGTTGCCCTCTATGTCAAGAAATGGAGAAAGTGTGAAGAGCTGTCTCTGAAGAATGAGCAGGTCAAAAGTTTATGGACAAGAATCTTGTGGTTGGCGTCTACTACAGGCTACCTCCTCAAGGGGAGCCTATTGATGAAGCCTTCTTTCTCCAGCTACAGGAGACTTCACACTCACAGGCTCTCATCCTGCTGGAGGACTTCAATCACCCCAACATCTGCTGGAAAAGTAGCACAGTGAGCTCCTGGAGTGCATGGATGACAACTTCTTATGCCAAGTAATAGACAGCCCTACCAGAGGGGATGTGATACTAGACTTGATGATCTCCAATGCATATGAAGTCATCAGTGATGTCAAGACTGGAGGCAGCCTGGGCTGTAGTGATCACACACTGGTGCAGTTCACAGTCCTGGGGGACATGGGACAGGTGAGGAATATAGTCAAGATCCTGAATTTTAGGAAAGCAATCTTCCAGCTCTTCAAGGAATTAGTCAACAGGATCCCTCTGGGAAATGGTCCTCAGGGACAAGGGGGCAGAAAAAGAGCTGTCAGGCCTTTAAGGATGCTTTCCATAGAATCCAAGAGCTCTCGATCCCCAATGTAAGAAATGAGACAAGGAAGAGAAGAGACCAGCATGGCTGAGTCGAGAACTGTGGGTCAAACTAAAGAGAAAGAGGAAATTGCATAAGCAGTGGAGGCAGGGACAGGTATCTCAGGAACAGTGTGTATGATACTTGAAAAGTCCTGGCAGTCAGGTGAATTCCCTGATGACTGCAAAAAGGGAAACATTGCACCCATTTTTAAAAGAGTAGTAAGAAGGACTCTGGGAAGTACTGATCTGTCAGCCTCACCTCTGTGCCTGGGAAGATCACGGAACAGATCCTCCTTGAAGATATGCTGAGGCACATGCAGGACAGGGAGGTGATTTGAGACAGTCAGCATGGCTTTACCAAGGGCAAGTCCTGCCTGACAAACTCAGTGGCCTTCTATGATGGAGTAATGTCCTAGTTTGAGTCAAAATAAGGTATTCCATACCATATACATCATATTCAGTCCTTGAGGCTTTGATATCAAGCATGGGCCTTGGGGTCTCTTGCATGAGGCCTAAGACCAAGCAAACAGGTGCTTAATTAAGCTAATTAGTAGCTACTTAACAACTAGTGTGTATAAGGAGAGGGCTGGGTCTTCATCTGCCCAGAAGGTTGAGTACCTAAGTCTTATGAAGATCAGAAGCCTAGTTCTGTTCCTTAGTGCTCTACCTGTTCTGCCTTCAATCCTGGAAGACTGAGCGCCCTGAGCCTTGCGAAGATCAGCAGCCCAGCTCTGTTCCTACAAGACTCCACCTGTTCTGTCTTCCATCTCAATTCAAGAGTTCCTGAGTTCCAGGATCCAGTCTCCTGAACCTGAGTCCCAGCTGCTGCTGAAGTTCTCCTGCTCTAGCATCAGTGGTGATGTAAGTTACCATGAAAGGGGGTTTGGTTCTGACATTGGTTTTGTGTGTGTATGTATACACTCTTCATTTTCTTGTTGTTATTTTCATTTCTAATTTGCAGGTATCTCTCTGTTAATTTCCCTTTTTCTTCCCTGGAGTGGGGGGAAAAGGGGAATAATAGAGAATATCTGTCCCTGGGTTGGTGATTGACCAGCTCTAACCCTTGGCAAGTGTCCTGGTTTGGGCTGGAGCAGAACTGATTCTGCTAAGGTAGTCTTGCTTCCTAGCTGAGGTTAGGACAAGGGAAGAGTTGCAGATGTCACCTATCTGGACTTGTGTAAGGCCTTTGACACAATTCTCCACAACATCCTTCTCTCTAAATTGGAGAGATACAGATTTGATGGATGGACTGTTTAGTGGCTAATGAATTGGTTGAATGGTCATATCCAGAGGGTGGTGGTCAATGATTGGATGTCCAGATGGAGATCAGTGGTAAGTGGTGTTTCTGGGGGGGGTCCATACTGGAGCCAATGGTGTTCAGTATCTTTATCAATGGCATTGACAGTGGAATAGATTGCACCCTCACCAAGTTTGCAGATGACACCAAGCTGAGTGGTGCAATTAACATGCCTGAGGGACAGGGCTGCATCAAAAGAGGCATGGCCAGTAGATCAAATGAGGTGATTTTGCTCCTCTCTTCTGCTTTGGTGAGACCCCACCTGGAGTCCTGTGCCCAGCTCTGGAGTCCTCAGCATAAGAAGGACATGAACCTGTTGGAGATGGTCCAGAGAAGGGCCACAAAAATAATGAGAGTTGGAGCACCTCTCCTGTGAAGACCAGCTGAGAGATCTGGGGTCCTTCAGGTTGGAGAAGAGAAGGCTCTGGGGAGATCTTACTGTGGCCTATCAGTACTTAAAGAGAGCATATAAGAAAGATGGAGACAGTCTTTTTAGGAGGGCCTGTGCAATAGGACAAGGGGTAATAGCTTTAAACTGAAGGAAGGGAGATTTAGACTGGATCTAAGGAAGACATTTTTCACAATAAGGAGAGTGAGGCACTGGCCCAGGTTGCCCAGAGAGGTGCTGGATGCCCCATCCCTGGAAATGTTCAAGGTCAGGTTGGACAGGGCTCTGAGCAACCTCGTCTAATTATAGATGTCCCTACTTGCAGCAAGAGGATTGGACTAGATGACCTCTGAAGGTCCCTTCCAACTCTAACCTTTCTGTGAGTCTATGATTTCTATGCTCAGAGACTCCAAAGTCAAAGCTCAGGCTGCAGAACTGACTGTGAATGGCCCTTGGGGATTGCCCAGGATTAACCCAAGGTTGCCCTTTCCTCTGCATGGGCTACTTACAAATGCCTCCTAAGCCTGGTTAATTTTAGTTAGTGCTGCTGGAGCAGAAAGCTGTGAAGGTGCTGTTAATCTCCTGTTGCACTGCAGGATATTAACCCTTACCTGAGCTGGCTTCCTTGGCTACCTGCTGAGTTTAAAAGCAGCCAAAGAAAATTCCAGCTCTGTTTCTCACTCTTCTGCCCTCATACAGCATCTCTCCTGCTTCCTGGGCTAAGCTTCTGCACAAGCTAGCTTCACCTGCAAGGTGAAGCTGCAAATCAAGGGACCCTGGACCCATCATCCCAGTCATGCCACCTGGGTCCCTGCTGATGCCCTGACCAGTGTGAAGGGGAAGAGATGCTGTCTATGCTTTGAAATATTGCACCACTGGTGATGGCAGGTGCATTGGAAACTGGCAATGGACAATTATTAATGGTGGTGACAATAAAGTCATTGGTCTTGGTGCTTCCACTCTTCTGATGAACCTTCCCAGCACCAGTGCAGAGCTGGCTAACTAGTAAAGACATCCCAGGCAGGTTTAATTACCACCTTCAATAATGAAGTCATGCCTTAAATGGGCAGCAGCCATGCCTCCCTCCACACTCTCCTAATTGGTGTTGGAGAGTTTGGCCAACACAGTAAGGAGGGGAGAGCCCAATGAAGTCTCTCTGTTGATCAAAGGCATCAGGGATGCTGAGCCTATGCCTAGGGAATAGGGACTCTTGCTGAAGAGAGAGGGATGAAATCATAAAACAGGCCTTCCCAGGAGAGTGCTAAGCTGTTTCAAGTGGTGTAGAGGCCCCCCGCATCTCATGACACATGGGAGGAGCATCTCGTGCTGGTGGGAAAGGCTGCCAGCCAGTGTGCCTGGCTTTGGACATGCTGCTCAGAACTTCCATCTAAAATGCAGACCCAGCATGCCCTAGCATTGTATGGTGGTTAGACATCATTGAGTATGGATGCTGCTGGATGGGAGACCTAATGTTTCTCCTATCCTTTGAGTGCTGTTTCCCCTCATTGTGCTCTCCTCCTTATTTCCCTCCCCTTCCACTTTTTTCCCCAACTGTTGAAAATCAGGAGTTGCTTGAGTGAGTTGTGATCAGCCTGGACATAATAATGGCTATTAAATAAAGCTTAATGTAAACAAAATGATTAAGCCTGTGACTAAAAATTAAGAAGCAAGAACATCTAAGCCAGCTGAAAGCCTGCCCACTGCTCAGCAGCAGCAAACTCTTCCTCTGTCTGGGAACAGGGAGATGGGATCATGCAAGATCCAACCAATGCAGAGTCTTTGGCTTGAGGTCCCCAAAAAGGGACCCACCACCAGCTCAATGGCCCTAAACAAAGCCCTCCCTCCCTTCCTATCATACACAAGAGTTCTGTAGGCCAGCCACGTACTAGACAAGGGGTGATGCAAAGTGGTGGGAAACTGCAGCATGTTGTCACATGCCCTAGCTGGGAGTTGGGTGCTGCATCTTCTGGAAACTAGTCCTCTGCCAGGTCAAGTTTAACTGCTTCCTCTTTTTGTGTGGGTGTTGTACAGCATAAAGATAGGATGTGTACTGGAGCTCTGGCATTACCATTCTCTGGCAGGTTCTCAGAGTTCTATTGTCTAAGTCTTGCTTGAGGTTGTACCCAAGGATATTTGCAGCCCCTGACTGGAAAGGCAGGAGACTTTTGTTCTTGATATCATCCTTCCCCACTGGCCCCTGGTCTGAGAGACACGCCTCCATGAGCTCCTTCTGCCTTGTTCGCAGGTGATTCACCTCCTTCTCCAGATACTTGAGTCCTATGGTCTCCTCAATTCTCTTCCAGAAGCTATGGTTGAAGTGCAGGTAGAGTTTCCAGTCTAGTGAACACCATGTTTTTATCTGCTCCTCACTTTCTGGACTTAAGGTCTGGACAGTGTCCTGGCTTCTAGAGTTGAGCTTAAAGTAAACCACATCATCCAGATCCCAGCACAAAGTGTGCTTCAAGAGGATCATGGACTCATCAAAGTAATCTGCTATCAAGATCAAGTGGAATTTGTCTTCAATTTCCTTCAAGACTTCCTTGATGTAGTTTTTGTTGTCCTTGGCATTGTTATCATAACCAAAGTCAAACCACATGAGATTCCTGGCGTAGATGTTTTGCCTGTAATCTGCTGGATGGTAATACTTCATGGGTGATGCCAGATACTCATTCACATCCTTGGAGATCCTGAAGGCAGGGACATCGTCTTTGTAGTAGACATAGGAAGACTCAAGCAGAGGAATGGGGTTCCTCAAGATGGAGAAGTAGAAAGTGTTCGCTGGCATCACCTTTCCCACCTGTTTGTAGGGAGGAAGAAGACAGACTGTTAATCTGGAGGCACTGCTTGTTTGACTAGGTTTCTCTGCAGGTGTCATGGCTCTTTCTTACCTCTGAGGGGTTAAACCGCAAGTGGTTGCACATGATGTTGTAGTTCTGTCCTATGGCTTGAAATCCCTCCACAAAGCTGGCCTGGAAGGTCTTTGGGTAGCCCAGGTGGAAGCGCTGGTCAGCTGGGAGGGCAACGGTGAGGTTGTACCTCTCTGCGAACCTGAACATGATGTTCAGGATGGTGCTGCTGGCTGTCTTGTGGGTCTTGAGGAACATGATGTTAGTCCTGGCATGGCAACGCATGGAAGGTATCAGCAGTTCATGAGTCCTTGAGATTCGGGAGGAAGGCAACAGATGAGGAAAACAGCCTCTTCAGTGCTGTACCCCACCTCTGACATCTGGCAAAGCCAAGCCTGAGTAGGCTTTCCTTCTGATACAGCACCTGCAGCTGGTGCAAGGCACCAACCCAAACAAGCCTCATCCCTCAGACATAGATAACTTCTCTAGGTCCTCACTTACCCAAAGGCTTCAGATGAAACCCATATGGCTGATTTTGCCCCGAAGGGATCCACTTTGGCTGATTTGATCCCTTGTCTGCCCAAATATGGATCTAGGACCAAACTTTGGGCCACTGCCCTTCCAGTATTAGTGTCACAGGTCAGATTCTTGCTGCCCTGGGCAGATAAAGTCATGCAACCTTGATTCTGCTTCACTTACATATGTTTTTTATTCTTCATTGGGAAGAATCCCGACAGGAAGATAAGTCCCAGGCAAAGGCTGAAAATGATGAGACATTTGATATGCCTGGAAAGAAAGAAGAGTCTCTGTAGATTTTTATCTGATAGTCCCTCCCTGAATGCGAAACACCAAACTTTACACATTGCCTTTGGAAATTTTTATCACCAGGAACACAATTTTATTGTCTCCATGGTGCCAGCCACCTTGGTCTCCCTCATCTGGGCATTAGAGGTAGGACAGTGAGAAAGTGCACTTGGACTATCATTGTCCTAGTTTTGGACTTTGGCAAGACACAGCCTACTTCAGGCAGAGCCTAAGCTCATCTGACAGCCTCCTGCCCTTTATTTTGCTTTTCTTGTGGTTTTCTGGGGCTTTAGAGCTTATTCACTATTCAAATGTCGAATTTATTTACTAGAAAATGAGCCCTCTGGGGGGATACAAGGTAAGAAATCTGAGTGGCTTCTGTAGTCACAGCACTCCAGAAGATGAGGATCTCAAAGCAAACACTAAACTGATATTTTTTTCAATATAACTGAGACATTTCAATACAGAAACCAATTAATAATCCAATAGCAACTGTAACAGAATAACTGTGCCCAGAGACAGAAAGAAATCCAGAAGGGCCTATAGAAAGTGAGCAGGCTCACATCAGTCAAATGCAGACCCTTCCTGTTTTCTTGGTCTTTCATTTAAACTGAAGCCAATGTTGGTGTGATGGTTTTTCAAAACACATCACCCTGCCTGCCTGAATGTCTTTCCTAAGCTGGTCTGGCAATGTCCCTCTTCTGTACCTTTTCTGTAGCATTTAGTGTGTGTGAGAATGGTCCATGTGTTTGTTTGGGTGGTGCCCCCAAAATGGCAACTCGGATTGATGTTTTATGGGACAAGCACTTAAAATAATCCTGAAGATAGATCTGCTCCAGAACGATTAGCAGTCCCTTCTACTGCAAGAAGACAGGCTCTGTAGACCTCTACATCTTCTCACCTCAAGGCATCTCACAATTTTTTGTTTCTTACTTTAATAAGAGATTATATAGTGCCATCTTGCCTCCAAATCTTCAAACATATGTAGCATACCAACCCATCTGCAGCATATCTGGATGCTCCCAGCAGTCCTGTTTTGTCTAGAAGTGCTTTGAAAGCCTCAAACAACAGCTGGCTTTTGCACCTGGAGACACAGGGAAGGATAATGGTCCAGATTACCTAGGCATGTAAAAGCCTGGAAGCATTGCTAGTGCAGCACAAGGGACTGGTACTGCAGTGCTAAATACACCCTGTGGGCAAGTTGCAGGCTCAAACATACCAACATCAAGCTCCAAAGCCACCCCTTGTGGCACCATCCTGAAGACAATAGCAACCAGCAGCTGAGGGAAGTCCACACTGTTGTTGTGAGTGGTGGCTGCCAAACTATGGCAGCTTCCTGGAATGGCCCGTTTTAAGGAGCATGAGTGACTCATTTATTTGGCACATGGGTAACAGAGGTGCCAGCCCCTGTGCAGAAATGATGGGCTCCTTGTCCCAGGGGTGCTAAACAAGACTGCCTTGTGGCACAGTGCTTGTTCCACTGCCTATGGATGTATGGTTCGAAAGGTATCTGCCTCCCAGCTCAGGGAGTGGGAACAGGAGAGGATGGCAGCCACCCTCACTCCGCACCTCAGCCCAGCAAAGCAAGTGATGGAGGTATTGATGGGAAGGGGCCAAAGGCAGGGATTGAGGTGATGCCCAGGTAGAAGTGCAGGAAAATGGAGACCAGGGGAGAGGAGAGGAAGGGGTTGTACGTAGGCAGGGCATTGGTTGGTGTGCTTGTGCAGCTAAGTCCTGTGCCCATTTTTAGAGCTTAGCCACTTGCAGCTGCCCTTACAGGGTTGTCACTTGCTTCAGCATGTCCTGCAAACCTTCACATGGGGTTTTACCAGCTATTCTGTACCCACCACCCTGGCACACCTCTATGAGAGCCAGCACCACTCTTACTGTTCCCGCAGTGTCATGCAAACACACCTTTGCCACATGACTGCAAACGTTTGACCAAGCCACTTCAGAATCTATATGTGTTGGGCCAACAGACACCATATTCAACGCTGGCTAAAACTTTTAATCCCCTTAAGAAAAACAAGTCCCACTTGCCTGAGAGCCATCTCACTCAGGTGAGTACCTTGTGTTGAAGAAGACAGAGGTGGTCTTTTATACGAGCAGTTACAGCCATAACCAGAGGGATTTCTTAACCATGTGGCACATGAATGTGAACATGGCTGCAGTAATTTCTTCCTGCTGTACATGACAGCAAGGAAGTGTTTCACCTGGAGTGCATAAGGCTCAACACAGCCAAGAGTTGCAGGCTACGATCAGAGCCACCATCTACTTTCCCCATCCCCCTGTCCCATTAATACAGTCTTTTGTAAGGCAAAGATCAGCAGAGAAAGTCATAATTCATATGTCACACAAAAGCTACCCAAGCACGTATGACCTGCAACTAGCCTAGGAATCCTTTGAGGAAGCACTTGGGATCTGATTGCTAAGACACAAAATTCTTCTAAGAAGCAAAAAACTTGTGGAGCTGTCAGCTGCGCTGGCACTGGAGGTTTGATTCACTTTTCCAACCTGCATTGTGCCTCTTCCCAGATTGGAAAAAAACATGGAAAACTGCCTCTAAGGTTGCACTTGGAGGTGCTGCTACAGATGTTTTAAGGCTTGTGGCAACCTTCTTGTTCATTTGGCTTAAGCTGAAAATAACAGAACTCTGTATCAACCTAACACGGTTCTTTCAAATTAAAATCCATGGAATACAGGAAAGAAACATTCATGGTAAAATGACTCTCTACCCTGGAGCAAACCGCAACTAACTCTACAGCTTATTAACAACTGATTACTTGAACCAGACCTCTCTGCAAACTGCGTTTTAGTTCTGCACCCATAGCATTCTCCTTACCTTACTTCTCCCCTTACCTTGAAGTGCAGCCAGGGCTTTTCATGCTTACTGCTGTGAGCTAGAAAATATCTCCTTTGCAAATCGACTCCAATACTCCTTTCGTCTGCGTGCCTCTATTTCTAGCATCCCATCGCTGCTATAAATGGCTGGGAGAGGTGAGGACAAAGGGAGTGGCTAGGTGTTTCCAGGGGTGGGTGGAAGTTAATTAATAAGCCATGAAAAGCTCTAGCATGGCCTGGCATTAGCACAGGTACAAAGAGCTGTCTCAGGAAATGGGGCTTGCAACAGTTTTGCAGGGAAGTCCCCCCCCTTAGTGGGAACCCTTCTCTGTTGGCTGATGGAGGGAGATATGCGGGGGCTCATGGCAGGATCCAGGCAGCGTGGCAAGGGGCTAGAGGAGAGTATCATGGCCCCCTTCATCACCCTGCCCACTGTGACATTTGTTCAAAGCCCCTTTCCTGCCCACAGCCACAATCCTTGGTTCTGAAGTCAGTGCTTGCTGTGCCCTTCCTCCACTTCTTGGTCAGTGGTTTAGAACTAATTCTCTGCCAGACACGTGACAACAAGAAATTAGGGACAACAGCAGAACAGGAATGGCGTTCACCTATTGGAAATTCTCCTTAAAACATTTAAGACTTCAAACTCTTTACTAGTAAAAATGCGATTATTGTAGCTGGAGATTAAGAGCTTGGACACTTTGCTGAATATAGGCCTTGGGAGACAGAGCTCCTGCCCTTAAATGGGTGTTATTTCATGGTTCATCAACAAAGTCGTTTTCTAGTGTTATTAACAATCATTATGACATGCATTGCACAGGAATTTAAGATTCCACCAAAGCTCTTGTATGCCAATGCTTCACAAACTCTAATGGTTACAAATCATCCTGGGAGAGCAGAATTTGTCCTGCAGGTCTGGAGGCAGCATAATCTCCTTACTCTCCATGCTGAGGATGAAGTCGATGGTCTCCTCATTTGGGCAACAAAGTTTTCCTACATCTCTCAGACTGGAACAGGTGATTAAGCTGTTGCTTTTGGTCTTCTACAGCCATGCTGCTTCTGATGCACCTCCTGACATGGTCCCCTTTACCTCCCCATCCATGCTGCAACCTTTCTCAACCTGAATGCTGGTGGCCCAACCTGTCACACCAAAAGCCAAGTCATCAGCATTTTGACATCCTTTGCTTACGTTACTCAGTCTTCAGCGTGCCCAAAGACACAGCATTTCTTTTTAAATCACAGCTTCCTCAGCCAGCCTCAACTCCAGTGCTTATCAAGATTCCAAGATTAGCAAGGTATAGGGTTTCTTTCCTTGAGTTTCTTGGTAGAACAGGAGCCAATGTGCTGTTTTACAAAGAATTTCTAGGGTTACTCTTGGCATAGTGTCAGCTGCTGCTGGCAGAGGGAGGTCACAGTTAATAGATTTCTTTCTCCTGTTATGCTAGTCACGTCAGCTGTGCCATTTCTTGCTCAGAAACTGGTAGAGCCCACACACAACAAGACCATTTGTTACGCTTTTCCAATTGATTCACTGCTCTCTCCTGGAGTGTTGTACACAAATTATCAAGTTTGCTTACGCAGAAAAACATGATGCCATGCAGAAATAGTTGGCTTCATGCGGGCTGGGCTGCTCTGAGACTGGAACAAATGAAGATAAGCCAACTGGTGCAGAATTAGCTGCGGTGGGATGCTGATACTGCTTCTGCTTTGTGTACCTGCTTGCCTAGGGGAGAGTGCTGTGGGTCAGCCCTTGTGGGAAGCTTCACCTCATACTGCCACTTGCTCATGTCCACACAGCAGGATGGGGAGGAGAATCAGAAGTGTTAAAGTGCAAACTGACAGGTTGAGCTAGAGGGAGTTTAACATGTGAAGCAAAAGCTGTGCATACAAGCAAGGCAAGAAAGAATTCAGTCAGTACTTCCCATTGCAGCCATTGCTTCAAGGCCTTTTGTCCCTTGAAAGACTCAACAGCACCTCCCAGCTTGGATTCATCAGCAAATTTGCTAACGGTGCACTCAACTCCTGCATCCAGTTCACTGATAAAAATATTGAACAGTACTGGCCCTCTAGCTGGTGTCACTCCATTAATAAATCAGAGCAAACTAAGGGGAAAGAGAGTTGGAATATCCACGCAGAATACCTGGTTTCGATGTTCAGATTAAATAGGAAACCCACATGCTCAAACCCAGTAATGTGTGCTTCAGAAAGAGCAGGCATTCCTTGAAAAGAGGAAGCATGTTCCTTTATTATTTCCATCACACGAAAGAAAAAAAAACAACCAAGGAGCATTCCACAAGCTTGCTTGATCCATCAGTTTATTTATGGCTAAAGTACAGTTGTGAAGTTAGAGATGCCATCCTCACGTGATGGGATCTGCTCACTTCTCAGTGTATGTGTTGCTCTCAGGAACTGGAGGGCAGGGTCTTGTATGGATTGAGGATCCCTTTGGGATCTAACATAGCTTTGAAACGCTTCATTAGAAAGATTGCTTCACTGGGTTTGCTGTACTGAATGAACTGCTTTTTCTTGAAGCCCAGTCCATGTTCTGCACTGATACTGCCATTGTATTTTGCAGTCCACTCATACACAAATGGCTCAATGGCATCCAGCAGGGAATGGCTGTAGGACTCTGCTGTGATGTTCAAGTGCAAGTTTCCATCTCCTGGAACAAAACATTGCAGAGATGGGTCTGTAAGAAAAACTCAAGTGTCCCTGCAATGCAGACTCATTACTGACTACTCAAAAAATAGTGTCTTTGTTTTGTTTTGTCACATTGGCTAGCCTCCAGTTGTCTGGGACCTCTGTAGCTTTTCCACCAGCTCCCTCAGTACCATCAGGTAGATCCCATCTGGCCCCATAGACTTGTGAGTGTCTAGGTGGAATGGCAGGCCACTAAATGCTTCCTCCTCAATTACAGGATTTTATTCTGCTCCCCATCCCTGTCTTCCAGCTCAAGGGGCTAAGTACCTTCTGCAAATACCAGCCTCTCCATGCAGAAATAATTCAAACAGGATCCTTGTTATTCTGTGCTTTCAGTGCAATGTATGAGGAAGTGTTTAATGTTAAGGTACTTGCAAATTACCGCTCCTGTGATTTTAAAATTCAAACAACTGTGCTGCGTTAATTATTGTCCCACTACCAAGATGGCATGCCAAAGCCTTCCCCAATGATCATTAAATTTTAATGTGGCCCTTCATCACTCTCTCTCTCCCTATTATATTTGTGCAGTGCTCTAAATGCACTTTGACACTGTGTCAACAGAAAGAAAGCAGCAGAACATTTTCTCCTCTTGCCACTTGCGTGTGATGGTATTTGATTTAGCACATAGCTGCTGAGTATTCAGAAGACAAAATATACAAAGATAAACACAACTTATTCATTCTTCTTTTGAACTTCTTCCTGCATGCCAGCAAACCCTCACTGTACACAGCTTAATCCTCAATAGCAGAGGTAGCCTTTGTTATGCAGACTTGCACTTCTATGTCTTTGAAATCATCTCAAATCAAGCATGCTGAAGAGTGTTCTGTTCCTTTTTTTTTTTTAAACAAGCTCTGCTATGCTACTAATTTACCTGCTTATAAAACCAAATTATTTCCAGAGCATTCTGACAAATGTACTGGTCTTTCTGTGCTACCTTTATCACTCCCTTTTGGGGTGTTAGTGGATCAGACAAAATTGATTTCCAATCCATCTAATCACTTCAGACAAGAGAGTGTTTATCTATCAAACGTGTCTAAGTACATTTATCAGGTTGTTTAATTTGGACCATCAACCTACACACTTCAATAGAAAGTACAGAGCAAGAAGATACAAATGACCAGTTCAGTGGCTGGCTAGTAACCTGACATTAATATATGCAATAACATTTGAAAGCAATGAAATTCAAACACTTAAGCTCTTGATACATTCTCTTCTGTCAGCTCTCTGCTCTTTATGCCTCTCACTAATCTAAAAGTAACTTTTGAAACTACGAGGAAGTTGCACAGCAAAACTTGCAGCACAGAAGAACAATCCCCTCCTTTCCCAGCATCCACACTTACCCAAGTGGCCATAGCCCACTATGTTTTTGGCACTGTGTCCCAGCCTAGCCCTCATGTCAGTTACAAGATCATAGAGCTTTCCCACAGGGAGAGAGATGTCGTATTTGTAGACATAGCCTTCGTGAGTGAGTGCCTCTGTAATCCTCTCCCGCAGGCTCCACACTGTCTGATCAACCAAAGAGCAAAGAAATCCAGACAAACCAAGTACCTCTCAGGTTCCATGCTTTGTGGCATGGAGAGAAAAGAGCCTTCATTCTTTGCATATAACATCAACTTCTGATTTCCCTAGATATCCTCAGCCTCTTGGAAGCTAGTAATAATGCTTTCTTGGCAGCATCATATAGTAAAGTGATACACCAACTCGTCAAGCTTGACAGTACCCCAGATAGAAACATAGGCATAGGCATTCTCTCCAAAGCTGTTCTGGGTTTCTCATAAAGCAGGGATGCAAATCCTCTACAAACTGTAAGGCTCAGTTTGGGAACCAGGACTGGAAGAAACATGAGTCAGTGTAAAAGATACACTGGGCAGATCACTGTCCTTCTCACTGAGATGCTACGTGACTGTCTGGTCTCCTGAGATCACAGTTCCTGGTCCTAACACACTGTCACACTGGCCTACATGGCCTTACTGACAACTCAGCTTCTGGATTCAATAGTTTTCAAGCTAGGGTCCTACCCTAGCTAGCCACTACTGAAAGATGTAATATTCTCATCGTTTTAAAAGGGGGAATATCCACTGAAACTCCAAATACTCAGGCCTTCTGGGAAGAGTCAGCAGTGGTAAATATTCTCTCCTAGCATTCTTACTCAATATGCCAAATAAGCTACCATAACTCAGACATTTATACCATATATCAGTCTAACCATTTCCCTGTTAAGAATACAAATCCAAGTGAAGAATCATGTCAAAGAGATTTGTGCAAAACGAAATGATGACTTGCCTTTATTTTCTTATCATCTGTTGCCACAGTTCCATCAGTGACCAAACCAGAAGTCATGCTCTGTGCTAGGAAGTTGTTCAATTTTTCTTCATCATGGGTGGAGTTGGAGCCCGAGGTTTCAATTAAAACATAAAAAGGGCTGTCTGAAAATGAGGGAGAACAGAGTAAAAAGATCCTCTGGAGTAAAAGCACAGTAATTTAGTGCAGGTTCTGAAGCTTTTCATGAGGTTGTTCTACTTCCTAGATTCTTTGGTGCCAGGTGAAAGGGCAGGTAAAGTGGCTATCTTTTATCTGAAAGACACTTTATTTACAAGCTCTATTCTTTGTTTAGCCACTAGCAGTTTTGTGGGAACAAGTAGAAGTAAAAAGTTTTATCTTTAAGAACATCTACCCAACGTGTTTGGAATTGAACACTGGGTACAGAAACTGAGGGATGCCCTCATGCTCACTGACGTATACCCAGGGCATATAAACATATTGACATATAAACCCAGGGCTTTTGGGGTTTATATCTTGGGTGTAACTTTGAGAGGCCAGGCATGTTAACAAAAGATGGATTGAATCTGACCAGGTGGGGTAAGAACGTTCTGGTGAGCAAGCTGGCTGGACTTATCAGTAAAGCTTTAAACTAGGTGTGCCAGGGGGAGGGCATCTGTCTCTGAATGAATGGGGTGATAATGTGATTGCTAACACTCCAAGAAACAGATGGATAATACCTGTGAATTACAAAGAAGGTGATAAAAGCACCTCCCCGAAGGCGGTAAGATCAATAGCCCAGCCGAAGTGCCTTTATACAAATGCAGGCAGCATGGGTAATAAGCAGGATGAGCTGGAGGCCCTGGTGCAGTTGGATAACTTTGATCTGATTGCTATAACTGAAACATGGTGGGATGAATCACGATTGGAACATAGCAATGGAGGGCTACAGACTGTTCAGAAGGGATAGGTAGGTTAGGAAGGAGGGGTGGAGGTGTTGCCCTCTATGTTAGAAAATTTATAGACTGTGAGGAACTGGTTCTCAGTAACAAGCATGAACAAGTTGAGAGTTTGTGGGTTAAACATAAAGGTCAGGCCAACAAAGGCCAGCTTGTGATTGGGGTCTACTATAGGCCACTTGACCAATTGGAGCCTGTTGATGAAGGCAGTCCAGGAGACTCCTGGAGTTCATGGATGATAACTTTTTGGCACAGGTTCTAGAAAAAACAACTAGGGATAATGCATTGCTAGACCTACTGCTGAACAATGAAGAAAACCTCATCAAAGAGGTGGAGATCAAAGGAAGTCTAGGCTGTAGTGACAATGCCTTAGCCAGCTTCAGAATCACCAGAAGCACAGGCATGGCACAGAGTAAAGTAAGGACTTTGAATTTCAGGAAGGCAAATTTCCAGCTGCTGAGACACTTGTTGGGTGAGGCCTTGGGCAACCTGGTCTAGTGATTGTCATCCCTGCCCATGGCAGGGGGGTTGGAACTAGATGATCTTTAAGGTCCCTTCCAACCTGGCCATTCTATGATTCTATGATACATATCTAGCTGTATAAAGATATATAAAACAATGCCTTTTTCTACAACATGAATGACACTGGTACCTGTTACTGGGTTGGACAGCTTGAGATGTTTCTCAACCAACTGCATGCACTTCTCATCCATGAACTCATAGGCAGACAAAATCTCTCCCAGCATGGCTCTGCAGGTTGTAAATGTTTCCAGAACCTTAGCAAAACTCTGACACCCTTCAGACAGAACACAGAGAGGAATCAGGAACAAAAAACAGCCCTCCCAAAACCTTGTAAAAAGGTTTTAAAAGTCTATGGGGCTTCAAGTCATCTTTCTCACCTCCAGAAAATGTAAACTGCTACCCTGTTTACATCAGCAGTTCCTCTAATGGTTTGAGCTGGGAAAGGTTTCAGAGCAGAACAGCAGGAAGATACAGCAATTAATCTTTGCTGTGGCAAGGACTCCTTGAACATCCAAAACAGTTCATGCCAAAATGTCTGCCCCAACCTCAGTTCTCAGCAAAGGCAAGAAGGCAACCCAAGAGAAATTTAAAAGCCACTGTAAGAGTCCAGACAAATTCTGGGGTCCATTGCACATATTTCACAGGTCTGTCTGTGCTTGGAGCCTACTCATCCCTCCTAGATGTTTAGCTCTCTGCACTCAGGATGAGATGTGATCTGAGTAAGCTGTCTGAGAAGCCCCTGCTTCTCAGCAGGTTTTTGAGGAAAAAAAACAGTCTCAGTGAAGGCTCCCTACAAACAACTCTTAACTCTGTTAAGAGTTCTGAGGCTCACTCAGGAGAAGCTTTTATGCAGCTGTACCTGGCCATGTACCCTTCTGTCCAGATCCTGATCTGCAGACTTGATTTCCCAGCCTTTCCTTGTCACTTCCAACTCACCTAGTGACCACTGGATGGTGGCTGCCTCTGCCTGCTGCTACCAGGCCCCGCTCACCTTTCTCAGACAGTTACACCAGGCCTTCATCAGTGAGAGCACTGTCCTGCCTGCCTCTTCATCCTGCTAAGCTCCTAGCTCCCCCTGCAGAGCAACCTGCCCTTGCAGGTATTTTACACATTTACACAACAGATACAAAATACTTGCATGGGTATTTTAACATACAGCACCATGTTATTTCTCAAAGAAAAGATGATGCTGGTAGCCTAGCTCAACAGGCTGACCAGTGCCTTCTTCATTCCTAGTCTCTTCCCAGCCTCTGAATTCACATGTGAAATTATTAGTATCAGCTCCTACCTAGGAATGCCAGATTCACAGCCTTAGGTTTCTGAGGACAAAGTATGGAGACAGCAGTGATAAATCCCAAGGTCCCCTCAGATCCAATGAATAGCTGCTTCAAATCATAGCCAGTGTTATCTTTGCGCAGAGACGCCAGACAGTCCAGAGTTGAGCCATCAGCCAGTACCTGTGGGAATACACAGACCCAGTCAAAGCACCTATGTAGAAATCTGCTGTCATAAGCTTGTCCACTACCCAGCTGACAAAAAGCTGCCACTAGCCTTGAACAGTGGACACCATCTGCAGCCTGTTCCCACAGTCTTGTCACTGTTCCTTCATTCCCAGCTCTTCCACCCCTCTATATCCTACCTGAGGCTTCCTCCCAACCTTTCTGCTTCTTTTTTTACAGTGCTGTTTGCATGTTTCAGCAGGATAAGTAATAACAGAAAATTAAGTTTGCTCTGCTTTTCTTAGCAGTAGTGAAGATCAGCCATTCTTCACATCCCTAGCTTCCATTACTCAACAGAAACAAGGAACACTATTTGAAACAGTCAATATAGTTAACCAGAATGAAGTAAACCCTCTACCACTTGAGCCTTAAATCAAGGCTGAATGTCTCTAAGACGTGTTATTAAAGGTTGTTTTGAAATTAGAGGGACTAACCTGAGAAACAAAAGCTCTCCTTTCTG
Organism: Bucco capensis; assembly: GCA_013396975.1. Taxonomy (NCBI): domain Eukaryota; kingdom Metazoa; phylum Chordata; class Aves; order Piciformes; family Bucconidae; genus Bucco; species Bucco capensis. Next base: position 1,603,799 of record VWZO01013601.1, read on the forward strand.
GGCCTACACAATAAAATCAAACCAGGCTTTTGTTACCTACCCGATTTATTTATTAGCTCTCTGCTCCCAAGCCCTGAAATCTTTCTGAACCAATAATCCCAGCCTTTACACAGTGAGGCACAGGCCTGTAGGGCAGCAGCAGGCTGAGGAACAGCAGAGATGCTAGGAGAAACCTAGCAGCCAAACAAACTCAAAGCAGACAGCTCTATTAAAAGTTGAGTGAGCTGCCACTATAAAAAGACTGCTGTAGGAGGGGTTTAGCTTAGTGTACAAGAGACACACCACTCCACAGAGGAACCAACCTTATGCAGGTAATCTGGGATCACCAAATCTCTCCCCACCTTTTTTTCACTGCCCTGGATCAGAAAAGCCATCTAATATCACTTCTTGCAGTAAGGACAGAAGTGAAAACTGGGAACTGCAGTAGCAGTAACAAATGCTACATGCCTGAACACACTTGTTGACCCTTCTCAAGAGTCATACAAGGTAAAATCAAGCGTTAGAACAGCAGGAAACTGTAAGAAATAGAGGTTTAAACACAGAAGGGAACTGCCAGGTACTGGCCTTACCACTTCCAGTCCTAGCACTGTCCCTCGGAGAGAGCCGTATCTCAAGAGCCGTAAGCCTCCAGCATTTGTGGCCACATTACCACCGATGTGGCAGCTACCTTTTGCTCCCAAGTCAAGTGGCATGATAAACTCCTGCTCCTCCAAGTATTCGTTGAGTCTCTCTAAGATACATCCAGCTTGGCACACAAGGATGCCTGAAACATAAAGGTCCTGCTACAAGCTGATGCCCCCAAGAAGGTGCCTCATCAAGAGGCAGTACACGTGCAAGCAGATGCAACCACCTCTTCCCCTAAAACCTTCTGGGATTCAATTTAAATGCAGTAAGAACTCTGTGCATTCTACAGGACATTGTCCTACCCGTCCTCAAGTCTCAAGCTTTGCCATTGCCTTAATATCTGGTCATCCACAGTTCTGGACTGGTAAAACACATTGACATTAAGCATATCTCTGCCTGTTATTCTCTTCCTCTGCAATACTCAAACCAGCCTGATTCCTCATTCTCCAAATCCCAACAATCTATAAGTTTTCTTCACCCCTCCCTTCCCTCTGCTAGTGTAGTTACCAGATGCCCTCTTCAACACTGTCATTCTGTTCCACCTGCTGGGTTTCTAGTTTAATTTATGAACAGATAAAAGGATGCCCATGTTTCTCTTCTCTCATTCTTCCTGTTTCTGCCACAAGATATACTTTTATATCTGCTATTGTTAAAACACAAGAATCAAATCATCAGCAGAAGCTTGGATGAAACAAACCTCTGACACCTCTTACGATGCTGCTAGGCTGAACCTTGTTGATCCTGCAGTTACCAGTTCCCAGGAAAAGGGCTGGTCTAGGGCCTGGGGCTCATTTCTGTGCGTCACACCTCTACGATATTTACCAGACACCTTGTCAAAGCTGATGATTTGGTTCATGAGAGCAGTCGAGAGAATGATCTCATCAAAGACAGGAACACTGCCCCCAACAAGGCCTGTGTTACCCCCCTGTGGGTTCACTGCCAGGTTCCTCTCATAGCAGTACCTGGAAGGAAAAAGGTTTCTTAAGTCTTATGCATTTTAAGGCCATAATCCAGTCTATCAGTACAGTTTCACCTCCACATGAATGTCTACTCTGTGCTCAATGCTCTTTAAAAAGAAGCAGCATTTAGCCTAAAGAAAAAATTGATAAAAATGGACAGTTTTGCTGCAAAGTAAGAAAATACAACTCCTTACTAATCCCACCTCAGCACTGAGCAAAGGAATGAACAACTGGGGTTACACCCATGCATATCTATAGGTCTGCCATACAACATCTGCGTGGGATATCACTGCTCAGTCTGTTTATACAGAAGCTATTTATGTAGTGGGCAGCTCAAGGACAGTGGAGGTATAAAAAGTAGAAGGGAGAGCTGAAGTAACTGGAACTCAAACACAAGACATGAAGTCAAGAAGAAAACAGCTTCAGCAATTACAGTACTTGAGCATTTAGTGCCTTAATGCCTAGGAGTTCCCTTCACCTGTCAGATCTTCCCTGACTAAATCCGAGTCTCCACACCACAAAGACCAGCAGAAAAGGTGCACATTACCTGAGAACTTGAGACACCTCTGCTGTTGTTTGTGGCTTCAACATAACCTTGCTACAGCCTGCAATGAAAGCAAGGGACTCTCAAGGCAAGTTGTGGGCCCTACATATGTCAGAAAGAAAAAGGTGGTAAAGCATTACGTCCAAAATAACAATGCTCCCTCCACCGTGAGGCAAAGGCATTTCAATCACTTTTAAATCAAACCTTTTCAACAGTGGGCAAAAACTGTAAAAAAAATAAATAAAGCAGCTCACATACCTCGGACTGATTTAAGCCAGTCCACATTAAATGGCTTCAAATCCTCCGGGCTTGTGATGACTCTACCTGGCATGATGCGCTCAAAGAAAGCCACATCACTGTCAGACACGGGGGAAAAGGGCAGCCGCTGCACTCTGTAACGCTCACTAGTCAACATGACCTCCTGGAGGACAGCGGAGGCTGCGTGGAGAGCTCTCCTGCCCTGAGGCCTCACGCACCACGGCCTGGAAACTACACTTGTGAGCACATCTGTCACTTTCCTCCGCTGAAGCGTACCCGGGGCAGAAGTCAAGCTCTCCTGTGCCAGCATTCTCCTGGGAAAGCTCGTCAGCCATCTTTTCTGAGTGCACCGACTCCACACAGAGCAGCTGGTGACCGCAGAAGAAATCCCCATGATCACCCTGAAAGGCAGAGGTGGTTCCTCCAGGAGGAACCTCCAAGAGGGGGTTCCTCTCCTGGAGAGCGCAACTTAGGTGCTCTGTTTGTGAGGAGATGGAAACAGGTCCCTCTACATGTGACAAGCACCCGGCCATGCGATACCCTGAGCGTGAGGGGAACTACCCACCGCGTAGCGCTTCAGACCTAAGTTCTCCCTTCTGCTGTGACCAACCGCCCCACCAAACCCCTGCCGGCACCCGCGGAGGGGTGGCGAACCAGACCCGCTCGCCCCGCTTCTCGGCTTGGCAGCTTCAGGCCTGTCCTGGTTCAGGCAGCAATAGAGGCTGGACAGTTGCCAGACACCACGGCAGCTGGCGCCCGCCCCTAGGCTTCCTGACGCGACCGGGCCGAGGGGCACCACCGCCTTCCTCAGCCCGCGCACTGCACATGCGCAAACCTCCGCCTAGCGGCAGGAAGCGACCACAGCACATCCTGCGCCCGCCCGGCCCTTGCGGAGCTCAGCCCCACGCACCCAGCCTCCCGCACAGCACAGCTTGCCCACCACTGCGGCACAGCCGGAGCAGGGGGCATTCGCCCCCCACAGTACCCACTGGCACAACCACTCCTGTGCTGCTGCAACATGCTCTTGTGTGTTGTTGTCCCAAAAATACTTTATTTATAATAATATATCCATTATCTATAACATAATCCAAAAATACAGATATACTTTTTTACTTTACATTACTTTTTTTTTAATAAAAAGATTTATATTCTTTTCCATTTACAAAAGGAACATAGATCTAATTCCTTTAAAAAATAGAACAACTGGGTTAAAGTCATTACACCTCCAGTTTAACCCCACAGGGTGTTCAGGTGTTTTGACAATCTTTAGTGGAACATTCCTTTAGATATATCACAGTCTTGTTTACCCTTCTCCAGAGACATTTATTTAACACTGTACATTCAAAATTCAGGAGAAAGATTTAAATTATTTGTAAGCAATAATGAAGGCTACTGGTTCTTCTGTCTACAAGGAGTTTTAAAAAATCTCTAAAGCCAGGTGAACGTGGCCAAGAGACACTTCTGAGCCCGTCAGAGCCCCCATGCTGGTATATTCTGAATGGGACACTTATTGCTGGTATCAGATGTCGGATATTCTGACACACTACATTATGTCCTAAAGAAGAGTATGTTGTTCCTCACTGTTCATGATTCCTGCAAAGTATGTTTCCTTTTGAGGGCTGATGCTAACTCAGAGAGATTATTTTTCTTTTTGCTTTGCTGGTTAAAAAAGAAAATGTCCATTCTTCTGCACCCCAAAACCCCTTTGGTAACAAAATGCATTTTGCTGTCCTACCTGACCATCTGACGGGGGTCAGTTTCACACTTACTCATCCATAAGGGCATGTTTTCTGCATGACCTCCAGAGAGGTGCAGTGGAATTTCCGGATTGTTTCCCATCAAATGCTTTATCTATGGTGATACCACTACTAATGAATCTTTAGAAAAACAAAACCAAACCCAGAAGTCATACACAATACCATTGGACGGAAATGGACAATAAAACCTGAAACAGCATCAGTGCTGGTCTTCCGAACACAGCAACACTCCTACATTAATCCAGTGTAGCAGGGCACTGAGGTACAGGTCTTACTCACTGGTTACTGAATTACAAGCTGGCTCATGAGGTATCATCATTAAATTTGCTCTCAAAAAAAAAGAGAGGCAGAAAGAAAAAGAAGGTTGACCATATTTCTAAGTTCAGGTTTGTGTAACTGCTTTTCCTCTTCCTTCCCTCTAGCAATCTGTTTTTAATTTGTCTGCCTGCTTTCCAGGTGCTATTACAATGCCAACGATGACAAATACACATCATCTTATGTAAATATAACTATGGAAACTTCGTATACAACATGGGAAGTGATACAACATAACAAAGACACATTCAACATCACACTATAAATGACAGGACCCTAGAGACAAGTTTGTGGGTTTTTTTCCCACAGCAGATGCCATAAATCAAAATGTTCACAGAAAAGCTGTCTCAGGATCAAGAGGTTTCTTTTATGTCAGTCTTAACACACTTGCAGCATCTACAAAGCCCCACAGAGCAAAGCAGGAAAGGAAAATTGAAAAGAGCTGTGTTCTTTCATTGCAAACACAAGTAAGAGGGTCCTTATAAGAAGGAAAACACTTCTTTTCTTTTGGAAACAGGTGTCAAAATCTCACTAGAAGTATAGTTTTTGTTTTGTGGGTTTTTTTTTCTTTTTTTCTTCTCTACTGCCTTATTCAGATTGTTTTCACAGCCAAACAAAAGCTTATCTGGAAGTTTCTTAATGCCTTTCCAGCACTATATACCAAGAGTTCTTGCACAATAGTATGCAAAGGTTTGGGGCTTTTTTTTTTTATTCCACCAGCTGCAGAACTACCTTTCTCCACAACATCTTTAATGGTAGGCTGGTAAGCCCTATAATATAGGGGATATATATGAAGACAAGTTATCTCTGCTCTTCCCTCAACTGCTGCATCCAATATAACTCAGATGGAGGGAAAAAGCAAAAAGACTTTTGTTTTCCTACTCCTGATTTCCTTTTCTCCCTTCTGCTGCAGCAACTGACACTGTGATGACAGCAAGAATTCACATTCATAATCTGAAAGGCAGCTTACAGAAGTCAAGACCACGCAAACATGCTAAAAGTAAAGACAAAAAGCAATTTTAAAACATTCCTGCTGAATAGCCTTCTTCAGTAGCAGTGCTTCATAGCAAATGTTATTCAAAATGCCCCCCCCAGCTACCACATGGCTGCCTTTCAACTTTGGCACATCATCACAGGAATGTACACATCATCTTTATGAAGCTTTTCCCTAAAGCTTTTTTTCCTGATTTACCCAGATGCAACACAGGTAAACACAGGTAACAAAAAAACCAGGCCTTTCATCATATTTTTATGAATAAATCCTACCTTCTATATCTGTAAGAATACTGTAGGCTTCATCTTCACAGTGATGTACTTAATGAATCTTCAGAGAAATGGCAACAGCCAGGAAAGGTAACACCCTCTCTCAATATTACTGTCACTAAGAAGCACTGAAGGACAATTCCTTTGCTATTTAAAGGGTTTCTCCCAAGACAAAACTTTTTCTAGAAGGATGTGAAAAGTCCAATGATTTGCTTTTGTTAAGGTTCATGTGCATGGCTGCATGATCAAGTAAAATAAAGGCAGTGCAAAGGTAGATAGAATAAATTCCCCAATAGAGAAGGTATGATCTTACTTTTCTCCCATCCCTGCCCTGTCAAAATAAGCACAGTACTTGGCTTTGAGGAAATGAAAACAGTTGACCAGCTTTCGTGCTTCTTCAGTACTACAAAACTACACAACAAAAGGACTTTACACTTAAACAATGGAGCCTACTTCTTTCATGCAGGCTACATTGGAGAAAATGACATCTTCTCCATAAAGCCAAGCTCCAGGCCTAAACAGTTTTGATGACTGCAACACACCATGCTGAAGATCCAGGTATTTCCACTGTCCTGCAATGCCTTACATTGTTTCACAGTCTCCTATGAACTGGCAGGGACTGCAGCTACTGGCTGCCCTAGCACTTCATAGTAACACCAATATCAGTGCTGTGCAAGTGTAACATAAATAAAATCCCTGTGGCAAACGGATTTGGGAGTCCCTTCTAAAGTAATTTTCTTATGAAAGAACAGGAATTACAACTGGCCACAGGACAATTAAATATCATACCAGAAAAAGGAGAGTAAGTGAAAAAAAAAAAATCAAAGATAATATTGCAACATGAATGAAGGAACATATTAAATTCTTCTTGCCTCAGAGGATGTATTCCCCTCTACTCCTTACTTCTTTTTCTTTTTTTCCTGAACACAACGAGGACAAAACCTGCAGGGAAAAAGAGGCAGTAATTACTTCCTGAAGTTAACAACACATAGCTCAAGAACTTTTTTCATTATTTAGGAATAAGTAGGTGAGAGAGTGGTTTAAAAGCAGCCAGTTTAAGTAACTGCAACAATTTTCATGACATGTAGGAAGCCTTGGCAAATAGGAAAGGAACTGTACCAATTTGGCTGGGCAGAAGTGACAGATAGCATTAGAAGGCTTCCAGGACTCACCAGACCCTCACAGATGTAATTCACCTTATTTCATTCACCTAGAAGCTACTCCATGTGACTAGCTTCTCCATGTTTGTCACACAAGCTTCCTCTATGGCAAAATAAAAAAGATCAATTCCTCCACAAATATTCCTTCCTCTCCCTCCAGTGACTGCAGTTGACTTTCACATAAGCCTATTTCTGATAGGCATCTTGTTAATTAGATGAGAGCAGTCCATTAAACAGAAACTAACTACAAAACAAGCCTACGGGTTTTTTTCCACGGTGAGCACTTTATATATAAGCTCTCTTATAAGTGCACTCTTCAAATTTGGCTTCCAGAAGTGAAAAAAAAGTGTCTTCTCAGTTTTGACCACAGCAACAATTACATGACAATACAGTGAACTCAAGATGTAACATGCACACATTGACACAAGTATCAAACCCTGCTCTGTTTATCATGCAGTTTTGCACATGCTTGGGTCCTTATTTTGCTCCCAACAGATTCTAAGATTGCCAAGGTAGGAGAACGTAGGAAGATTCCTCTTATACCTTCTCTACCTTCACAAACACAATCCCAAATCATAGAGGATGAAAACCCTCTGACAACAAGAGCAAAGCTCCTCTGTCAGGAAGGGCCACAACAAGGTTTTAATTCTTATTGTGACACCTATTGAGGCAAACTGTAGCCTGACAAAAAGGTAAAAGCTGTATGTTATAATACTTACCATTTCCCTTTGGGTTTGGTGGTGAGGTCCACACAAGCAAAGTGGAACCACTCAATTGGGCACTGCAAAAAAGAAAGGAAAACACCACAGAGGAGATGCTTAGTGTTTCACAAATGTTACTTTCATTTTGTATGATCTAACTGAGAAAGAATCCCCCTGCAAATTTCAGTGTTGTAATGTAGCAATTATCTGAAAGGAAATGATCTCAAGCACTTACATCTGGGTTGTCACAGCCAATCATTTCACCATAGGACACCTGGTGACACAAGCAGTAGGTAGGTTCATTGGGATCCACTGGCATGTCTAGGACATCCGAGGGATGCACTGACAGGATGGTATCAGCAAACTCAGATCTGTGGACAAGGACAGATTGAGGACAAAACACTCCTCACTTGCAGGCAACACCACGTTTCCAAGATCTAAATCCCACTTGGGAAAACCAGTTTTTAATGCTATCCTCCCTAAAACAAACTGACACTACTTTAGAGTTTAGATTAAATTATCATATATTATCCAATAAGGTAGGTTTGATCAAACACAAAACATGAGCTTGATGATAAAGAATGAAGAGAATGATTTGTAGATGCCATGATTACAGTAAGAAAGCTAACACACAGATCACTGCTGCTGGGAGACAGAAGAATCCAATTTGTTTACCCCAATCTGTTTCAATACACATTCATTTTTCATTGCCAGATATGAGCAAACCCTCTTGCTCTGACAGGAATGCATTACGCTGACATGTCAGTAATGGTCAATGGAAACCATTTTTAGTTTTCTGCCCCTCCACTTAGCCAACTGAAAATATTAGAATTAACAGAGCCCTTTTGATATAAATCATACCCTGGAAAAGGGGCATAATTTCTTCCTAGCTTCACAAAACCAAATTAGATTAGTCAAGACTACCTAGGACACAATTCTTTGAAAACAATCCCCCAAATTCTCTAAGATTTCTAGAACAATACAACAGTTTCTGTCCTGATGGGCAAGTGTTCCTTTTTACAATCCAGACCAGAAGCAACTGGTAAAAACAGCTGCATGACAAAAATAAAAGCTATTTTCTCCCAGTTTGCCAACAGCAACAGAGATGCTAATCTTGTCCTTCCAGTAAGAGGGCATTCCAAGCATGCTGAGTTTCCGCATGCCAATCAAGGAGTTAATTATCAAAGCTGACTTGTCCTAAACAGGACACTAATGAAATGGAGTAAGACCAGAAAACACTCAACATTGCTCACAACCCAGACGAATCATATATAGGGTAACGTGACCTTGCAGAAAATTCATGAAGTTTCAAGCCAAAGTCACCAGTGCTGTGTCTGGATATACCTTACCCTCCTTTGAGTTTCTTTTTCTTTGGTGTATCTTCTTCAGATGTTCGTCTGCCTCGACCACGAGAGCCTCTTTTGTCTTTCTGACTTCGTCCCTCTATAAAGGAAAAAACCCCATCATTTTAACCTATTTGAACATCAGAAACATCCCCAGATGCTTTTCCTTTGAAGCATTTATTGCTTTGAAATCTCTATTTCCTATGTAAGTGAATATGAATGCTGTTTATGAAACACATTTTATGCCATAAATATGCCAAGTTGGCAAGCAGTACAACTGAGCACCAAACTCTTGTATTTGCAGTTTTGGCAATGAAATCTCTGCAGCCCATATTGCTGCACTCACACAAAAAAAATAAAATAGCATCACATTTGGTTAGATATACTGTAATATACTTTTTAAAAATCTCAGTATATTTTAAACACTCAGCCAGTTAATTGGTTACTCAGTAACTAACTTAACTTTTATCTCCACATCCCTGATCTTGCCTCTCATTTTGTAGTTCAAAGGCATAAAGCTGTGCTGCTATTAACTATGCTCAAATTCCACCAGAATCATGAGATTTCCAGTACACATTGCACAAACCAGTACACTCCTTTAACTCCAATTTTTTCCCTGCTGTTCTCAGCTCGATTAGTATTCAAATTCTGGTAGAAGAAGGAAAATAGGCAAATCTCCTCTCCTCAAAAAGAGCTTAGCACTTAGTAACAGATCAGGCCTGAAACTAAGACTGTACACTTAAGAGCTGCAACAACATCAGTTCAGTTTGTCACAGTTCCCCCTTGGCCAGTAGCCTCCTTATGACCAGCAATGGTGAGACATCTCAGGATCATCTGGCAAGCAGAGAACAGTAAGTTAGATCCTAGCACCAGATTTTTCTTTGTCTACTGCCTACCAGAATACTGCAAATACTTCAAAAGCTTTAAAAGTAAAAAAGTACACTATGCTGTACTTTCCTCCAGAAATAACAGCCTACTTTCTATCTTAGCCTTTCCATTTAAACATGCTCAGTGTCAGAAAAGGCTGTTAACTATAAAATTTACACACTTTTCAGGCTTCGAGATCCAGGGTTTTCCAAGTTGCTGCCTTCTAGTTTGTCTTTCAGATCCGCTTCAAAGCGCGCCAAATCTGCATCCAGCCGGCGGATATGCTTATCCACCTGCACACAAGAGGAAACCACAAACTCCATCAAAAACAAGATTTAAACAGCCCCAAATGAAAACAGGAAGGTCTAGTAACTTGGCTGCTATTGGCATGTACAGGAGTATGCTACTTCAGAGCAAGGCATTAAAGGGTTACCAAAGTGGCAAAAGGGAAATGGTATAACACAAAGGGAATTGAAGTGGAGATGAGAAGAAAATAGGCAAAAGCAAGAGGACCCAATCCCTCTACAGACAAAGAGAAAGGAAGGAAAAGGGAAGTGGCATAAAGGAGAGTCAAAGCAACTCAGACTAATGGTTTGCAGAACAAAACAAGATGATGAGAGATATTAAAAATAGTTGTTTTCTCCCTGCAATTTTCAAAATACATTATTCAATTATTGTCCATTAAATGTGTTGAACAGACCAGTCTATTTTTTCTGGTATTCCACTGGCACATTATTCAAAGCAATTTAGTAATAAATATAGGCTTCTCCTGACTATCTTCAATATCAAGTCCCAATGCATCTCTAGAAGGTGGACAAAACACACTAAGCAGAGTCAGAAGAATTCCTGTCACTCGAATTTTATCTAGGGTATAAAATACACAGAAATAAGAATTATTCAAGGGACAACTAAACAGATAAAGGAGAAGGGGCAGAAGAAGAAACAAGTGGAAAGGTGTATCTTAAGAAATGAGATTTTCCCACCAGGTCCAGCGAGGAAAGTTGCTTGTCCAATATATATCCAAAATTATGGAACTGATGGGTCTGCTTTCTTTTGTCACTTGCAAACCAAGGTAACTGAGCAGATTTACTTCCACTCCTCCACAATATAGTATTGAAGTTGACTTTGAAAGTGCTGCTTATGATTCAGACTAGCCCTAAATATTATTGGGTGACAGGGGAGCTGCAGAGGAGGAAGGATTAGTGCAAATTTGCTAGTATTATTACACAGCAGAGAGGTAACACCGATCAAACAATCTCCAAGTGGGATTAACTCATTTAACTCTTCACCAGAAGAAAAGCCTACTTGACAGAAAACATTGTAACACAAGAGGAGGTATTTTGGGGATGGCAACAGTAAGAAAAATAAGCTTGAGAACTAATAATTTGTTTCAGCAAGATATTTAAGCAAAACCATAAACATATCAGAGAAAATGGATGCCATGGAAGTGTCTTCCACATCTACCAGCAGCCCCATTCCAGAGTATGACCATTTTCACAGAAGTCTCACTGGTTGTGATCCTCACCATCTCGTATGTCTGCATGGCCAGCTGGACTTTATCATCACTATACTCTTTACATTTACTGTAGGCATTCTGGATTTTCTTCAGGTGTTCCACTCTCTCCTCAGGTAACATGTTCTTCACTGATTCAATGTATACTGCTGCAAGACTGTCAATTTCTGCTTTCTTGTCTGAAAAGCAAAGTATATACACATGAGAACACTATCTGCCAAAGCAAGTATTTTTTTCTTCTGCCTCTTTATGTAATCTAAATGGCATCCCCTGACACTTTCAGGATTTCCTCTGATTCCTTGTATTTATCTTTTTAGGAAAAAAAAAGGTTAAATGTATTCACTCTTTAACATTTGCAGTGTGATTCTGATTTCTCAAGTGTTTTACAGTTAACTCAGATGAGGGGCTCACAGTTAAGATCAAAAACTGAACCCATGGGCTCACGGACTTCAACCTTTCTTCCCATACACAGAACATTTTATTTGCTGCGCAGCCATTTACTGTTCTAATGTTTCAAACTGAAAAACACTCATGTGCAACCAGATATCAACATGAACCTCAAAAAAGAAAAAAACCTAGTCTTGCAAGACACACAGCAATCTACAACTCAGCAGATGTGGAAATATGTGCAAATAAGGCCATTCAAGGGGCCATTAGGTGCAGTGATCACACAGCTACAGATTAACATGCAAGTTCTGGTAAAAAAAAAAAAATCTACCCTGTGAGCTGTAGCCCTCACAGAAAAGAAAGAAACACTCCACAGCAATCAGGTCAAGAAAAAAAAAAGTAGTAGAGAGGGGAAATGTCCCCTAAAGCCAGGTCTCCCCAGAGCTCTTTGTGATCTGGTCAAGACTGTATATCAGACTTTGCTGACCAAAATACCTGAACACACCTTCTGTTCTTTGATCCAACTCCCGCATCAGCTGGAAGTTCCTTTGCAGCTCACAAGGCAGGTTTTCAATACCTGAAATACAAAGTTCAAAAAATACTACAGCCTGTTCTCCTCATAGCAGCCAACTCTCCTTTGACATGTAATACCAAACCAGCTCACCACAGCTAGAAGCTCTACCACCTTCCAAGGCCAGCAGGTAGATTACCCACAGCTATGCTAGACATACAGAAGTGGAGAGATGCAGAGCAGCGTGTGACCCCTGTTCTTGTCTAGAAGCACCCTGAGAATGAAGTCTGAGCAACAAGAGGCCTGCACGTGAACGCACGCTTAATTTCACGTACTGTCAGCTCCTTATTTACATCAGAGGAGCTTGGATACACGCATACAGGCTTTCGTGGGACTGACACCTATTCGACACCGCGTTACTCCCACTGTTTTTTAGCGAGCCGGTAGCTCACTGCCTAAGAAGAAATGGCTGCAGGACGAGCAGACCCACGAGACTTCCGACAGCCGACCACTGCTACCACCACCACCACCACGCACGGCAGGAGCTCCGTGTGACAGACCGGAGAGGCATGCCAGGTAGAGCATGTGGGACACGCCCACCCACCCACCGTCTCGCAGCTCCGCTCCTCGGCGCGCAGCGGTAACGCGCCGCGGCGGCGGCTGATGACGCAGCACGGCACCCCCCCGCCACCCCTCTCCAGCCCGTGGCAACTTCTAGTTGCCGTGCCACCGCTCCTGCTACCGCCCCTGCTACCGCCGCGGCCTCCTCTGCCTCCCCCACCCCCTCCGGTCGAGACGTGCCCCGCGCTCACTGTCCAGGTAGTGCTCCAGGTACATGGCGGTCGCCATCTTGTGGCCCGCGCCCCACCACCGCCCCTTCCACCGCTTCCCGCCGCCTCCAGGGCCCGCATGACAAGGGCCGCGGCCTCGGCCTCATCCCATATTCATAGTCCGCCCGGCGCCTATTGGTTGCCAGCGTCACTTCTGCTGCTTGAGGGGCAGGGCAGGCGTGGAGGCGGTGCCTTGCTGCTTCACCGCCTCCCTGGAGGGCCTTGGCGCCTCTGTGCCCTTCCGTCGCCTAGACCGGCCCAGGAGCGCTCGCCGGGATTGGCCGAGCGGTGGCGGAAGGGGCGGGGCGAGCGTAGAGCGCGCGTGATATGGCGGGACGGCGCGGGGCGCTGATCGTTTTGGAAGGTGTGGACCGCGCCGGGAAGAGTACGCAGTGTCGCCGGCTGGTAGAGGCGCTGCGTGCCGATGGCCATTGTGTCGACCTCCTTCGTTTCCCGGGTACGAGGCCTGCCCGCGCTCGGAGGGAACGGAGTGGGGAGAGAGAAAGGATTCCTTTAGGCTAGGCCGCGGCGCCCGGTGTGCCTGCCGGGGGAGGGCGGGGCCGCAATTCGAGAGCTCGCGTGGCAGACTCGGCCTCTGATCTCCTCCCACCGTGACAGATTGATGCCCATCGTCGGAAATACCGACCTCCTCCCAACTCGTCACAGACTCATAGACCTCCGTCCCCGGATGGACCCATCTCCCATCCGTGGCAGTCAGATAGCGCCCATCTCCAGACAAGACTGATCTCCCACCCATGACAGGCAGATAAACCCTGGCCCTGGTCAGACCAGCCTCCCACCCGTGACAGACAGATAGACTGCCAGACTGACACGCCCCTCAGGACAGATGAACACCCCTTTGGCAAGAGGAGCTTGGGACAGCATTTGCTCTTTCTCCCCCTTTTTCCTACAGAGAGAACAACAGAGATCGGGCGGCTGATCAGCTCCTACCTGCTGAAGGAGAAGAACCTGGAGGACCACACCATTCATCTGCTTTTCTCTGCTAACCGCTGGGAACACGTGTAAAGATAATGTTTCTTAAGTTGTAAAAGAAAAATGCATGGTGTTGAATCCTCCTGGGGTTTTAGCTTGCAGTAAGTACAGTAAGCAGGAGAGTATGATCCTATTTAGCAAGGGAAACATGGCTGGAAGCAGTGTCTCAGATCAAATCCTACAGTTACTACATGCAATATTTCCAATCCCTGTGCAGTACTGGATTCAAGAATTGGGGAGCTGAGACTGTTCCAACCTAGACTGTGAATCTGCTTTCTTTCCTGAATAAACAGACCTCACTTTGCAAGGAAGTTCATGTGAATGACAGAATGGTTAAGGAATTAAAAGAGCTGCATTCACGTGGAAGTAGCTGCTGTCTTTGCTTCTGGCAAGTCTTTGTGTGTTGAGCTAGGGAAGTCAGTGTTGGCTGTTGCTTTTTACTTGGAAATCTGCATTACAGAATGTTGGGGTTTTTTTGTTTGTTTTGTTGTTGTTTTTTTTTTAAAGCTTTGCTGGTTCTGCTCAAGGGGCAGTGCCAAGCAAACTAGGAGAGCATATAAGGTAACGTAACAAGATGCTACAGATGCTGTAAAAAGAAATGTCATTACTGTGAATAAAAGACACTTTTCTCTGAGGTAGTGTATTACAAATCTACTGCACCACTTAAAAAGGGAAGAGGACTAAGCTGTTCATGTCTGAATATAGTTCATTTGTGATCTTACATGTAAGCTGTAGAGTTGCCTAGAGCAGTGCCTGGCACTGTGGCACCCTGAACTTGGGTGTCTTGAAGGGTTATTTGCTTTAATGGCTGTTAGAAGACAGAATACAAATACCTATTTATCCACAATCAGCATCACAGATAATCGTGACACTCCTAACTATCACTGTTAATGATGATTTGTGTTATCAGAGAAACACTGGTGTCATGAGCTGTCTTTTAGATGAACTCTTAGTTTATATCACTATAAAGGAGTGTAACTCTTACTGGGTTTTTTTCTCCCATGTTTTTCAGACCATTGATGAAGGAGAAACTACATCAAGGGATCACACTTGTGGTTGACAGATACGCCTTTTCTGGAGTGGCCTTCACAAGTGCCAAAGAGGTGAGACCTAACAGCAGCCCTTACACTTTTCTGTATTTAGGGAAGCAGCTCCAGTTAGAGGCCTGATAGAGATAGTGGTATGCATGGACCAGGCTCCTCCTCTGAGGAAATGAGGACTGAAATTGAAGGATGACATTTTCAGTGTAGATACTGACATGGTCTGTTTACATGGGTCTACCCCTTCCCCAGAAAAAGCAGAGAAACTCTTCTTTTTTTAAATCTGGAAATCTGGATAGGCTCCTGGTGTGTGGGGAAGCCAGCCTGTTTGCCTCTAGAGAATGGTTATATGAGTTTATTTGTGATTCTCCACACTTGCTTTGGCTTCCAGCCTGTTAATTTGCAAAGGACAATGGAACCACATATGTTGGAAGGAACCTGGGGATGTCATAAAGCTTCATGGCTGTAGATCCACAGCCTTCCTGGGCTTTTCTTTCACTGTTTGCTCACCCTTTGTAGTAAAACCTCTTCAGCTAGCCTGAATTTCTTTGGTTCCCACTTGTGCCTTTTGGCCTGTCTGTTTGCTTCCAAGACAAGTCATCTCTTTGAGCCTTCTTTTGGGTCATTCTACACAGATCCTCCTGACTATTGTGCTCCAAGGAGGCTGTCCTGAAACATCTATGACCTCTCTTCAAGTGTGTCAACAAGATCCAAAAGTTGGAAAGCTTTGTCTTTTGTGTCTGGGGCTGAAATTCCTGGGTAGAGTGGGTATTTGAAAAGGAGGTTTCATGGGGTTCAGAAAGATCCACACCAAAGGTGCACAGTGTTTGTGTTTGGGAGCAGCTTTCTTTTGGACTGTATGGAGACTCAAAATATGACTTACTTAGTTCTGGAGGGTTCTGTGGAAGAGATGTTAAAATCTTTAGCTTTGTCCAATTGAAATGAGCATGAGAGATGCATAGCACCTAGTAGAACCTCCTCCCAAAATTACCCGGACTGATTTCTCACATGATGAACTGATATTGCCACTTCAGTTTGTAGCCTGTGCTTAAATGTTTCGGTCTGCATTTCCTTGTTTCTCTGACTGTTCCTTTCCCACCCCATTCTCCATCTAACCTTATCTCCCTTCTTTATTTTCCTTTCTTTCACTGTAAACTTGGTTGCTTTTGGGACAGAACTTCTGCCTGGACTGGTGCAAGCAGCCTGATGTTGGACTCCCAAAGCCAGATCTGATTCTGTTTCTTCAGTTAAACCCAGAAGCAGCAGCAGAACGAGGAAACTTTGGAAATGAACGTTATGAGAACAGCTCCTTCCAAGAGAAAGTTCTACAGTCCTTCAACCATCTGATGAAGGATAAGACATTAAACTGGAAGGTGAGGAAATAACCCTAGTGGGCCTGTCACAGACCAGAGTGGGAGGCTTTCATGAGAGCTCCCAAATTGTGACCATCCCATCCCTGTGCTCCCCTTTCCTGCTCAACTGCATCCCCTCAACGTGTTTTCACCAAATCCTTTCCTCATCTTTGTTGCTTCCTCAAGCACATGGAAATGTTGCTGCTGTTAAACATCAGTCTGAGGAACACCAGCATTGTATAGCTCTATGACCTTTACCAACAAATCTGAAACTGGGGCATTCCATGATGAGTTTTTAGAGGTTCCTACTGTCATGGGTGGAGTTTATTTTGAAGAACCACTGAAGGATTAACACACTGACATTTCCGAGGAACTGCAGTATAGGATGAAGAACACTTACCTGCTTTTATGTCACATGCTCCGAAGACTGTCAGCCAACAACATGCAGCACTAGCCATTTCTTCTGTTTGCCTTCATCAGGCCTCACCTCTGCTTCTCAAATGTCTATTCCTAAATAAAATAGATTATTCCAATTCCACTCCAGAAACAGTACACAGGAAGTGTAATTAGCTAATTTCACTGCTCATGAATAGTAACAATATTGAGTAATGCGGGGAGGGGAGCAGATAAAACAAGGTGAGTTTTTCTCATGGTGGTGTTAACTGAGGAACATGTTTCTATATTTTTTGTCTTGGAAACAGACAATGGATGCTTCAAAGGGCATAGAAGACTTGCACAGAGAAATCAAGTCTGTTGCAGAGGAAACCATGCAGGAGGTCCAGAATAAACCTTTGGAAGAACTCTGGAAATAAAACTTTGTTTATACAGATTTTTCTTTTAGACCTAAGGGGAAACTCACCTGCTGGATCATCCTTGCTTTGATGACTTCTCTATATCACCTTCCTGTAACTACAGCTTAGCAATCATGTACTCCATCTGTCCAGCTTGGTGCTGATGTCCTTGTGATTTTATCTGCTCCTTCCCTTCCTCCTGCAGAGTCCCTTCTTTATTCTATAAATGGACACCTGAAAAGCATGTTACAAAATCCTTATACAAACCTCAAGCAGGAGCTTTTGTTCTAGCCCCTGTCCTGTAGTGCACATGTGGCTATAGGGCCCAGAGCTGCCTCTGGACATAGCAGCAATAGGCAGGCAACAACCTTCCCAGTTTAGGGGAACTGGTATGTTTCTGATTCTTATACCTCTCCAGTAAATGCATCCCCTGTTACAAAACCAGTTTGTAGAGGACTTGCTAATAAATTATTATTTTAAACATTTTGCACAGGGTTTTTTTTGTTGCAGTGTGATAATTTATCTTCTTGAAGGCTATATGGGAGGTGAAAGTGCTGTGTTTCAGGCATTAAATCCAGGGAGAGCAATTTGCTAGAGCTGTGGAATGAAGGGAGAAATGAATTCAAGTTTGCTCCCTTGCTTTTCAGTGAAAATGATACAGAAACTGAACTGCTCTGAGCAGGTAAGAGTCTGAAATAGATGTATTAGCTCACAGTAAAGCCAGTTTGAAGGGGGAGTGGTATATAAATTACTTTCAAGTTACTCCTGTGGCCAAGACCAGAGGACAGTCACCTGTGACTCATACACAGACTACAGTGCAATTTAAATAGCCCAGCACAGGCTGCCAAACCAGATCAGCCATCATCAAAGTTACCACTAATAGCCAGCAAACTACAATAAACTGTAATGTTAAATTGAATCATTTGTAAGGTGCACCAAGCTATGGGGATGACCTATCTGCTGGACAGTTAACTCACTTGGCAGCATAGACTGGACTGATCTCCAAGCTGGCCAATACAGACTAAGTCCTGCCCTAACACTTAAAAGAGAGAGGCAGATTGAACTGATCCACTAGCAGGAAGAGGAAGGTAAATGTTTAAAACAAAATTGCTAATGCAAACATCAGCCAAAACAGAAAAAGCTGTTGCCTTCACTACAGCTACACAGCATTTGGTAGCAGAAATATTCCTCATGAAGGAGGTGAGCACCTCTAGCAATGACTCAGGCCCTTGTAGCAACATTTGAAGAAGACAACACACAGAGAAGTCATTTAAGGCATATTTGCTTTAGGCTCCTGACTTAAAAGCCAGAAACACCTGTGAAAGATCTAAGAAGCTGAGCTTAGCTTTGTTACTGGGCTTGTGTTAACACTTAGGTAAAATCTTGTCTGGTTGAGCTGTCCTTAATCATAAACACACAAACATGAGATAAGTAGTAATTTTTCCTGTGTACAAATTGAGGTAAATTGCATTCTGGGTGTCTAGCTTTCAACAAGCACCTGCCAATGGCAACAAAGGGTACAGCCTTCTGATTCAAGCACTATCCTGCTTTTGCGTGGCAAAACAGAAAAAAAAGATGGTTATTGAATTGACTAGGCTTACTTCTGTAACATTTGCTACTGTACACCTGGTGTTTAAAAGGCTAGATGGAAACTAATGCTATGAAAAGCTATCAAATAACTAGACAATGGACATAAAAATCTTAAAGGAAACATGTTTCACTTTCCACTTACCAATGCTGAAACTTTGAAATTCCTGCTTGGCTCTTTCCCTTCTACCTCAAAAGCACAAATAGCAGAAACTGGCAAAAAAACCCACAACAAAGCATGTCCTGTCATGGAAGGGTTTATGCTGTTTTAGAAGCTGACAGATGCTTAAAATTCAAGTAGCAGAATTGCTATGGAAGTGTTTTTTCCTTTGCTAGCATGTTAGCAGGTGCTCACCCTCTGGGGCAGAAACATGAACCCGGCAGTCCCACACAGTCAGCCTCTCTTCTGTCAAATACACCAAAAGGAAGATAAAGTCACCACTGCACATATTTCAACTTTTGCTCCCATCTGGCTTCATTGCCCTAACAGGGTAAAAGCCGTGATCATTTTGACCATATTCCCAACTGCACTGCATGTTTACTAAACACCACCTACCACCACCACCTTCAATTCATGTGCAAGAACATCAGGACAGGCAAAGACTTTAGATCTGTTTATTCAGATATAAATTGAAAGCAGATGAATGGAGCACAGCCCCACTTCTTCTGCTGCCTCTTCCCCTAACTACAAGAGGGAAGAGGAGCAGGCAGAAAGCAGCAAATAATTTAGTGACAGAAGCACTGGGGTTCCCAGTTCCAATCTCTGCTTTTGGATAGCATAGAGACAGTTAGAGCATCAGGAGGTCAGTCAAGGGGGGAAACGGGTCATTTCTAGCCAGCTATCACCACCTTTGGGAAGCACCAACTGATGGTCCAATCCTAACCATACAAAACAAAGCCTTGTAAACAGGTCTGCAATCTGCAGCATGCATTACGGAAACTACTTCAGCAACTTCTGTTGCAGCTGACACTAAGACAGCTCTCCTCCCCACTGTTGACCTTTCTCTGAATTCTGTGGAGAAGGGCCCCAAGAGGAGCTATCCTCTTAAAGCTAAAATTTCCAGTACAATTGGACCTTCTCAAGGCATTCTGTCTTTACTGCCCTCTTTGGGATAATTTCTTGAAATGGGTTTCTCTGGGTAGCTCCTACAGTACCTTATTGTGCATACTCTGCAGGAAGAGGAGGAAGCTGGCAGAAGACAAAAGGAAAAGTACAGACACAGCTAGGAAGCCTACTTGATCTTCATCTAATTTGTAACAGGAACATCTAACAGGAGTAGTTGGAGCAACTGCTGAACGACCCACTGAGGACACCTGGAGTAATTTTATAGCCCACATTTTTGGTACTGACAGGGTTAATTCCCTAGACTTCATGCCAGCACACTGGGGCACAGGCAGGCACAGAGCTGGCAGATCTTAGTTGTCTAGCTGTGGACTTCCTCCCCACCCCATGGCTACAGAATCCAGTTCTCTGCTTGAAGCGGCTTTCCTGAAGATACTTGCTGACTCACTGAGCAAGACCATGCACATTTTCTACTCTTCCATTCTTTGTACTGTTATTTAACCTGAGATTGACAAGATCCTCCTCAGCAGCAGGGTTCCGCTCCACACTTTCCCAGACAGCCTTTTGCTTATTGATTTACCAGCCACTTTTAAGTTCCATCAACTTCCTTTTCATAGGATGTGAGCAGGAGAGGGATACATCATCTGCAAGGAAGTGGTGTGTGCAAAGCATGAATAGTTTTACTGTAGAAAGCCTGGCCACCTGCACTCCAGGGGCTTCACAGCTGTCTTGTTGGGACATGTCTGCTGTTCATTTGCATTGTGAGCTGCAGTTCAAGTCGGCCAGTGAGAAGAGAAGCTGCTAAAGGAATTAACTGTACAGTTCACCTGCTAAATAATGGGTAGCTCTATTTAAGCTTCAGAGGAGAGTCCCCATTTAAGGACTCAGCACTAACAATTTCTATGCCTCCCCCTTCGAAGGCCAGCTGACCTGCTGATGTAACAGAGAGGCTTTGAACTCATAAGCATCCACTTCCAGCAACTGTTTTCTGCTGAGCAATTCCAACTCCAGCCAGTAAGGCTGTAACAGTCACTTGGTTCTTCATCCCAACGCAGACAATGGGCATTCTGCTCAGAGGCTGCACAGAATGCCAGGATGGACAAGAGGTGGGGATGGCAGCAAGCGCCTATGAAAACCGGTAGCCCCAGGCTCTCCAAGGAGCTTCCCTCCCCCCTTCTCCCCACACATAACACAAATTTGCATAGTCAATTTCCTATTTGTTTT
Source organism: Bucco capensis (assembly GCA_013396975.1). Lineage (NCBI taxonomy): Eukaryota > Metazoa > Chordata > Aves > Piciformes > Bucconidae > Bucco > Bucco capensis. The sequence goes on from VWZO01013601.1 coordinate 1,624,881, forward strand.
CAAAGGGATAGGATTTCAAAGTCTTCATCTTCTGAGTCAAAGAACCTTTCCAATCTGTCGGCATCAGAGGAGTCTGCAAGAGAAAAAGAAAGCACTACCTCCATGGGATGCACTGACTGCTCAGCATTCATGAGACCAGCAGCTGGAGGGTAGCACCATTTCAGTGTCAAGTGCCTGCAAGTTCCAAGAGACTCAGTGACATATCTGTATGAAGGCTCTGAGGAGGGATGAGAACATGTCAGTAGAATGGAAAATGCACTGGAGAGGATTATATGGTGCACAGAAGGCATGTCATGTCTCACAGATCCCAAACACAGCCTTGGTGCAGTACAGCTCTGTGCTGTGACTGTTTTGTACAACCTTCCTATACAGCAGCCCTGCATTAGCAGGCCACTCTGCCTCAAGAGGCTCAAAACAGGATAATTTGCCTAGATTACAACCAATATCCACAAAGATTTCTGGTCCAATGCCTGCATACTCACTCCCCTTGCAGAAGCTGTCAGTGGCTCTTTATCTCCTGCAATGTTTGTGCATATTAACACAACAAGCAGAGCCTGACAGCCAAGCTACTGCCCAGCACTTGTTCCTTCTTGCACTGGTACTGGTACATGCACAGAGAAGTGGTGTTTGGAATGAAGTTTGACCAGCTCTGTTTTAGACCATTTTCATTATGTAGAAACTCAATTTTCAGCCTTTTCAATGGACCCTTTTGATTCCCTCCAAGCATCTCTCTCCAAATCATAGGCTCTCACAGCAACATGAACCTATAAACTTGTTTTTTTCCTTCCCCTCAGTCACTATCATCATTCACAGTCTCATCTGAGACTGTGGGATCTGTGAACTGCTAGTTGAAAGCCAAAGTACTAGATCAATTGACCTAAGAGCTCCAGATCAAACCCCAGGTGGAACAGGAACATGCTAGAAGTCACTGTGCAATTCCACACAATTTCCAGAAAACCAAAGGGACCAGCTCACCCTTAGCTCTGCCTCCCTGCGTGGCCTCACCTGGTGTGAGATTCAGGATGTCAGGATTGGAGAAATGCAATGGCTGGCGTTCAACCAGTTCAAACATAGGCAGTGCTCCTCTTACCAGGGACAGCTGTGGAATAAGAGTACAGCCATGAGAACCAACAACTCTGTACTCACAGTGCTCTGGGTTTAAGGGGTAATAATGACCTCTTGAGACTTCACTGCAGCTGAAAAAAATGTTTCTCAGCTGTTTGACTCCCACCATCAACAGAATTTCAGAGTTATGCTCTTTTTGGTAGTTTAATAAACTATTCTTGTATGCTTTAAAATGGGGTCATGCTGAAGAGAACATGATCTTGTTGCAGCAGTTTGGAAACAATACCCTGTATTCTTTCCCTGGTGATATAGACACAAACCTTTCTGATTTGCTGGCACCAATCATTAAAGTCCTCCTCAGTGTTGCAGAAAAAGCCCTGAAATTAAAAAAAAAGTTATCTTTATGTATTTTAGATTGCTCATTTCAGTCTTAAAGCTTTGTGTATTAACACCAAGCAACATGACCAAGACTGCAAGCAATCACAACACTCAACTGCCTTGCTTTTAAACTGTGGCTCACCCTCCCCCATTAAACTAAACACTCCCCATATGCTTGATGGGACCAGACTATCCAAGTGCTGGAATCATCAGTGTCTGATCTACTGCAGAAGGAAATGTGGGCAGAAACAAGCCACATGGAAACAAAGGGTAGGCATCTCAGGTTCAGAAGAAAACAAGCCACACTGGATCATACTATGGATTCAGGAATGGATTCAGATCTGCCTCTCATAAGGCAGGAATCAAAGCCCAAACTAAACCTGAGAGAAGGATACTACCCCATGAGGTCTGACATTTAATTGCCACGCAAGGGGGACTTCCCTGGGCCAAATCACTTCCTGCATGAGGACCTTCTTCACCAATGTTACAGAAAACCACAGTCGCACTCATCTAGAGCACAGCATGCCTGTAAAGTACCCAAACCATCACCACTGCCTGTGCCAGTTCCCTGGGGAAAGGGACAGCTGTGAAAGAGAGAGACCACAACACTGCTCCTTTGAGTGATCAGAAACAAGCAGCAGGAACTCACCACTGCAATGGAGGGGTCGAGCTCAGCAATGCTCATCCTGCAAGGAGGGTGCTGGCAGTGGAAGCTTTCATCAGGGAGACAGCCACTCTCATTGGGCTCCACTGCAGGCTGTGTAGTGTGGGGATCCAGGTAAATGAGTTCTTCACCTGGACAGACAGGCAAGGAGACATTAATAGGAAGAATCATTCTAGAAGCTGGTTTTCTAAGAAGTGAATAGTGAGACAGAAAGAAGAGGAAGAGCAATGACAGAGCCAGCTCTAATAAACCCACAGAGGAACCCAAGTTCTGGGGACAACTTGCTTTCAGCCACTTTCCCAAATGCTTCTCATCCAGGCAAAGAGCCAGCTGCCAGCAGAACTGTGGTGGCCACTCTACAGCAACACCCTGGGATCAAGGCACAGGCACTACTTGGATACTGTTGCTGTACATGCCTTCCAGGGTCCTATGTAGGCTCAAAGAAGGTCTCAGCAATCCAAAGCACAACCAGCCTGAGGTCTCAGGCAGAGAGAGAGAAAATCAAAAGGAAGGAGGAGAGTAAAAGGGCAATTTGTAGCGTTTCAGGAAGGGGACAACTAAAGGACAGTTAAATCCATCCAAGCCCCTAAAGGGAGATCAGCTCTGAACACAGGAATAAGCCTTTTCCTCACCTCTTTACAGACAGGATATAGCATTATGCAGTGGAAGTTTATGGCCAGTACTATGGCCACTGCTGAAAGCTACATCATTCAGGTCATCATAAAGAGGTTCAGTCCACAGCAGACTTCCACACTTGGAGCAGGAAAGAAGAACTCTCCAGCAAGCATCACAAATCAAGAAGGAGAGCTCTACTTCTCCACAAGCATTTTTTAGCTGGGGGGAGATGTTTGGTAAGTCTTTGCAGTACTCTGGGCACTCACCTACATAGCCAATGAAGTAGTGAGCACTGTTTGGTTTCCCTCCAATCACTCCCAGGGACTGAGGCATCATGAAGCAATGCTGGAAAAGCAATAGAGGAAACACACAGCTGACAGATAGTGAGACAGCAGGTGGCAACAAAGGCAAACATTCAAAAATGTAGTGGCAAAGAAAGATGGGGACATTGAAAATCAGGAACTCTAGCAGCCATTTATGGAGAGAAGCTCCACCAGGAAGATGGAAGGCTGCAACACAGGGCCTTCAAGCAACACAGAAGCAGCTCAAAAGTACTTTTAACAGCTGACAGGAACACACAAGTGGACCAAATGGAAGAAGCAGCACTACTCCAGGACTCAGTCCAAGCAAGCCCTGGCTCTGCTACAGTCAGTGGCAAGATCCTCCAGAGCTGTCATCAGGAGAGAATGATCATTCAGGAAACAGTTTAAGTTCCTCATCCAGCTGCAGTTTCTAGGCACCATCTACTAAGTTAAGGGAAAGTAACCTTATAGGAATTTAGAGCTCTTACCCACGCAACTCAGAGCTTACTAGCATTAGGACAGCAAGACAACGTGCATCCTGTCTTATGCATGTACTCTGCACACCCTAAATTCTGCAGCCTCCTGATATTCCAACCTGCAACTGTCAATCAGCTTCTAGTCTCTCTCTGCAGTACAAGCTCCAGCATCAGAACCACAGAGAGTCTGCAACACCACATTCATTAATGATCATGTTGCCACCAAGCATAGTACAGTTGTGCTGAACAAATGATTCTGCAGGTTGGTACAATCTAAACACAGAGGGACTGAGATGAAGTTCTGAAGTAAGATCCTCAAAAAAACCCCAAACCACCCAAAAAAGCCCCAACCTTCCAAAACTCCCACGTATTTTCCCGACTATACCATGAAATAACATATATCCTGACCTCCGACAAGGACTGCCTCTAAGCTAATTTTTCTTTCACAAATAGGCAATTACTTTCAAGCACTTTTTTCCCCCAAACCAAATTCCAGAAATGACTTAATTCACAAGAGGGTCTTTAAGCATCAGAATATCAGGAATTCAGCAATAGGTGCCCTACCTTTAGTGTTTCAATATAGGCTTCATTGATCTCTGTGAGCCCAAGGCGGAGAGGTATCAGCAGCACCAAAGGTTTCCACAGTGTGAGCCTATCTCTAACAGCTGCTTCCTCTGGATACCCATTGTAGAGTACATCTGACTCCACAGAAGAGCATGCTGCAGCTCCAGCACACAGGAAGTTGGACTGGCACAACCGCCCTACAGAAAAGGAATACGAGCAGAAAGCATCAGAAATCACTTCTGTTTCTAGACCTTTACAAGTCTACAGCACTTAATAAAAAGAAAAACTTCAAGAGGTCCAATGCTGGGATCATGTGATGTATGTACTCCCTGCAGAGCTTCTGGTAGGGCTCAGCATTTCATCTAATCTTACGTCAAGATTATGCCAAAGCATGCTGTACTCAAAGCCACCAGCTGGTGGGCCCTTAAAACGCAAACTCTTTCAGCAAGTGAGCAGCTAAGCAACAACCTGTGCCAACAAGATTGAACAACTTGATCAGGAGGTCAGACTAGAGTCCTAAATTCAGAAAGCACGCAGGCAGAAAGAAAAATCTGGAGTGTTTTCCTCCAGCAAAGTTCATGGAGGATGTGAAGCCAGCTGAACTGAATGAGGAAAGTGCTATGTCTTAACACGGGAAATACTCAACTGACATTAGCACTGTAACAAGATACAAACATGGTGTCTGCCTACAGTAGTTGTAATTTTCCTAAAGTTCACTGAAGCCTTCACAAATTTTATTAGGGATCGTTCAGAAGCTACTTTAGAGAACTAGAGCAGGATGATCATTGAACACTGTGATTTCAGCATGAGCTTTCCCCTGTAAAATGTGGAGCAGTAAAGCTCCTCGGGACATATGCATGATGTAAGTGCTATGCATCCTCATTCTACAGGCCTGACTAACACAGACAGGCTGTAATACAACCAGATTATGGAAATTATAGTACAGAAACATCTCCAAGCCTACCTGTCTCACTGGCCAATTTTATTACTTGCTGGGTGTGTGAAGAAAAAAACAAAACCCAAAGAAGCCTACAGCACTTTAATCACAAAGCCAAGGCAATTAGACAAAATACTAGAGGCTCATTTAATTTATTCAGTCTAAGCTGAATGCCAGGACACTCTAGAAGGTAGGACACCTTCATCACCAACCACTTCAGCAGGGTGCTTGCTCACTAGTAAGGGCTTTGAATCCAGCTGAACAAGATGACTGTTACACCCAAGGTTAGAAGAAATATGACACTGATCTAAAGCCTCAGTATGAGAGACAACTTGCATTGAATTGCTCCCCATAGTGTCCCTAAAGGAGGGAGGTGTATGTGTGCATCTCTCATGCACAGACATACTATACTTACCAGAGGTACTGAGAAAATTCAAAGTCATTATTTCTGATTTATCCTGTTAGAACAGTAAAAATCAAAGTTTTTTTGTTGCAGTAGCCTGCCTGCTGTGAAATCAGCTGCCAACCCAGGGCTGTTGCTGAATGGGATGTCACTGCAGGTTTCCTTATCAGGCAAAGCAACTGGCCAGCCTACAGTGTGATACGAACATATTTAACCGAAGTTTAAGTAGTAGAGAGCTCAGCATAGGCAAATTCCCCTTGCTGCTTTGGCAGGCCTTGCAGTTCTATGGTGCCAACAGCATAGCATAACCTGTCTAAAAATATTCAGCTGGATCCAAACCATTTACTGCAAACATATTCCAACAGATTTGACACAACATCTCTCCTGCTGCAGCTGCTGGTACTGGCTTTACTGTCTTGGTTTCTCAGCACCTCTCTGACCCACAAGAACCTCCAATACTGACTGACTCAGAAGGGATACAAGATGGATTTTTCTTCACTGCTGTAGCAAAAACCATTTCCTGTGAACCTTAGGCTAAACAGTATTAGTGATTGAGTTTTAAAAGACTTATGAACAGCATTAACCTCAGAAGGCTCTGCTATCAATAGGTGTTTGGTGCACAAGATACATAACATATACCTACAGACATATAACATGAGACCCGCTCATACAGTGACTTTCAGGCCCTGAACAGGTACACTGATTAACATCTGAGGAAACTAAACACCCCCTGCACATTACAAGCTGTATGGACATGTTACTTGAAGTACTTGTTAGCGTGGAACAGTCAGTGCCACACAGACAAAAGCCTGCACACCCAAGCCTCACATCAAGCATGTTCTAGAAGTAATGTTTTCACACTAATGATGAAAGATAAATCCAAATTCTGTTTTCACTCTGGCTCTTGTTTAAGCCAACAAAATCAGCACATACTTTTCACGAGACTATGTGTACCTAAGGTTAGACAGACGCTTCTCAATCAGACCTGTATTTCTTCACCTCTCAACAGAGACTACCTGATAAGAGATGTGACTTTGTGAAGTGACTATCCTGCACTCTAAGGACAAATTGCCTGTTAATTGATCATGGCTCCATCTAAATGATGCCAGCTTAAATGACATCTACCACGATGTGAGTTGTAAACTTGCACCAGCTCCAGTGCTCACTGGGCTGTTCTATGTGCTGTTTCAGAACACCAGCCTGGCAGAAAACATTGCATGGTTTTGTGCTGTGTAAGCACACTGCCTCATCAGCTAGTCTAAAGCAAGGGAGGGCAAGGGTTGTGCAGCCAGGACCATGCAGGACTGCAGCAACCAGCAATGCAGGCATTCATCTTGGGTTACTGTGGCACTGCAGGGATGAAACACACTGTACAACTGCTCAGCCTTCAGAGCCATCCTATTGTCAGGATGTACCAAACAAAAACTAAAGCAAACAAACAAACAAAAACCAAGGAAAAAAACCCCAACAACCAGTGAGCACTTCTTAAAAGATGATAGTTCCTCCAGAGTCCACTCCCTTCTTCTCACTGCTGCTGCTGATATTGTTCATTTTCCTCTTCAGTAATCTATTCTAGTTTTCTTACTCTGCCAAACAGCAGAGGCATTCCTAATCCATTATAGGAGAGAGAAAGCAGTCATTTACTGCTTCCTACCTGCGGCCATATAAAAGTTTGACACGACCTTCCAAGCAGTTCCTACTTATTGTCTGAAAGTCAGCAGACCTCTCCAGATCCAGAGGCCACAGTGCCAAGTCAGAAGCTTTATGAGATAAAGCAAAAGTCAAAAAAAGGGGCTTCTTTTTCCTAGAATAGCAATTTTTTTCTGGTTTGAGTACACTTGGCCACAACTTTAAGATGGAACATTTACTTGATGCTTGTTATGTTGAATTACTACATGCTCTCCAATTATTTTCTGGCTTCTTACTGCTGGATGATATACCACATTCTACCTCCATGTGATACTTACGGATTTCTTCCATCACTACTGTGTTGTCCATGGCTATATGTACAGCCAGTGAACTCCAGGTATCAAAAGTTGCAAGTTTTCTACAGGAAAAAAAAAAAAGTAAGCAAAGATTATTTACAACTACAAGATAAAGACAGTAGTGTATCAGAAAGGAGAAACTGGATGAGGAGAGACACATTTTCATCAGTTTTGCTGTAAAATATGCTTTTATACATGTATCAGAGTTGTAGACTTCGTTGCCACTAGTTATTATGGCTGGAAGAATAAACAAGATTGCAAATGGGACCACACCTAGAAATTCATCCCTCAGCAGCTACTAGAAGTGCAAGAGCCCTGATACATCTCCAAGTCAAATTCCGTAACTGCTGGTTACCAGAGAGTGAGACAGCATAAGAAAGTAAGTAATAATAAATGAATAAACTATCTTTTACTTCCCACACAGATCTCCTCATCACCTATACCAGATTCAGGTCTAATTTGGCATGTAATCTGACCTGGAAAAGCTGATTTTAGGCAATCCTACCTTATTAGATGGGCAGGTAGCTCCCTGGAATCAAAGTGAGGGAAGAATGGTGACAGAAGGGAGAATGTTTCTCAAAATACAGTTTGTCTTAGTTATTAAAGGCAGTCCATGCTCCAGCACTGCTCTGATCCACTGCCTGCCACCATGGAACCCAGTCAGCAAATATGAATGCTTTCCTCTGTTAATGCATTAGTGACTTGATGACTCACTGGCAGCTTTTTGATAGTGATGACACTTGTCAGGTCAGCAGAGGCAACTCAGAGGCTAGAGGATCCAAATATCATCAGTGATCATCTACTCTGACACTTGCTTCTGGTCTGCTGCAGAACACTGCACTCTGCTCTAGTGGCAAGCACATATTTCTGGGAGTTGTCCTCCACTTTAAATCTGTTTTCTCTCACATTCTGCCAGCATCTGAATTACAGAAGGGCTCCTTTCATGTTCCTGCCCAAACAGGTTGATAAAGTCAAGCAGGCTGTCTGCTAGCAGCATTAAAGCTCGCAGTTGCTCTTCAGTCCATGGGCAGAGACCTGTAAGCTAGGAGGTTCTATGAACCAAATGACCCTACTGCATGGCTAAAAAGATATCAAGGAAAAATGAAGCACTTACTTGAGCACTTGTGCAACTGTGTTTGGTCCATACCACTGACCTATGGATTTTCCCTCTCCAACTCCCATCTGAGCTGCATTCCAAGAAAAACAAAAAAGTAACTTAGCAAATAATTCCACCATGTCCCTTTCCTAATCAGAGTTTGTATTTAATAGGGAAGAAATCTCAATTGGAAACATTTTTGAGATGGCAGAATCTACCCTTTCATAAGGTATCTTAATATAGAGAGGAGAAAGAAGTATATCCTGAAGGACTGTAAAGCAAATCCTTTCCCCAAAATGCAGTAACACAGAGGTTCAAAAGGCAATGTCACCTCAGAAGAAATTTTACTTGGAGTGTTTGATAACCAAACCACCCCTGTAATATTAAGTTCTGTTTGCTGGAACTATAGGTGCTTTAACATCCTATAGGAAAAACTGGAATAGGCTGCTTCTCTTATCTGCCAGGGAACTTTATATCAAAGAGAGATTCTTCCTTAGTCCATTTGCTACTTCTCAGAATTCTTTCACTCAGCAATTTTCTCATATTACAAAGGTCCTAGTAAGAACAGCAACCACATGTGTTCCTCTAACCCTAGCTGATGCAGAATATAACCTAAAGCATTAGGCAAACATGATGGCCTTAATGGAATAAGGAAGGAAAATCCATCATAATCCATCACACGTGTTTTACATCACATTAGAAAACAAGGTAAGCTAGTAAAACAAACAGTGATGTTCTGTACTCATAGCAAACCCAAGACTGAGTAGCTCCATGTTTTTCAGCACCCAGACTCTTACCTATCTGGTGAATGGAGTAGTAGCTGTCTTTTTTGTCAATGAAGGCATTAAGAACATTGAAGTAATTATCCATCTGCCTCTTTCCTTTTATCCACCTCCAATCTAAGACAGACAAAGGGATATATGAAACAAAACATGGTATTTTTTTAGCAACTAGAGGCTGCAAGCTACAATTCTTTTCCCTTTGCAGCAATGAACTGACACAATCTTCATGTTGCTTTGTTACTACTAGGCATTTGAAGCATTCCCAACACTGAAGGATTACTTTTAAAAGAAAGGTAAGTATTCTTACAGCTGGGATAAAAGAGTATCAGCCACAGAAAAACAAACAAACAAACAAAAAAATCAGAAAACACAAAGTACCTCTATCCCACAGATGGGAAATAGGATTACTATTTCTCATTGACAAGTATGAGCTACATATTCTGGGGAAAAAACAGGAGATCTCACTAAAAAAGTTATCTCCCAAAAATTCAAAGGCCATCAACAACTGTCCAAAAACTGCTCTGCTATAGCTGCTTACAGACCAAGCATGGGTCAAACACAAGAATGAAGTATCCAGGGAGAGGAGACTACACTCAGCACATCAGGACTTTGATTCTTGTTTATAGTTCAGTTTTGTCACAATCTACTAAGTTGTTTTAAACTTCAGCTATATAAAAAGAAAAATCTAGTACATGCTTGGCTTCAGTTTATTTAACTAGCATATTACAGGGCTCTGCTTTGTTTTAAGGCTTGAACAACTGTATCTGTCTGTGTAAGAGCTGCAGACAGCAGGGAAAAACCTGCTGGAAGGTTTCCAGCAAGCCCTGAACTTGAAAAGACTGAAGAAAAAATTACAAAGCCCTCAGCAGTTCTTAGCTGGGCTCTTATCTTCTGTCCTTAGAAGCACTGCACTTGTGGAAGCACATAGCCATGGAAATCAGTATGATCTGTGTGCTGGTTTACCTCTTCCTAAGTGCCTGCAGACCAAGGCTTGAGCGAAGATCATCTGGCCACATCGCAACATACAACCCCAGCCAGTATCAGATGTGGGACCAGTTCCTCCTGTAAATGAGGACAGGAAATAAACATGTAAAGAACAGTAAAAAAGGGCCAAGTGGGAGAATAAATAAAGTCTGCATGGATAGTAGGTTCACCCAAGAAATCAGGCAGGAAATGCAAAATAAATCAGTCTCGAGCAATTCCCACACTATAAGCATCAATGACTAGAGGAGATTTCAAAATGAACAACACAGGCCAGAAAAAAACCCCATTAGCCAAAAAAACCCCACCCTAGCAACAAAAAGCCCACAATCCTAAATAATACTGGAGAATAAGCTGGATATTAGCTCATGCTGGGAAGTCTGAGACAAAGGCCTCAAGGATGAAAGCACTTCCCTGACATAACTTCAAAAGGAAACTGCTGCTACATTGAAGCTCTGGCTATTATTACAAGCTTCACAGATAAAATGTATAGTGTGACCAGCAAGTGTGGTGTTTTACAATCACACATTCAGCTGCACCTTAGCACCATCAGTATGTAACAGGATGCTCTGCCTAGGTGGGGGTTAACAGCTCAAACTTTGCCCCTCTGCAAATGTTATCACTAAGGGAGAAGGGAGGTTTAAGAGGTTTGGCATTGAAGAATGCTAAGGCCAGCCTGATTCCACAAATTCCGAAGTATGTCTAGCATACTTTGTCAGACATGCCAGAAGTCATTGTTATCTGGCAGACAAAGTAATGAACACTGATAATTACCTGAAGCTGTGGAGATAAGATTCTTGAGCTGGCACATCTAACCCATTAAGATATGACTGACAGTCAATGACTTTATATAAAACTCCAGTCCCACTTCTCGACTATAGGAACTTCTGATACACCTGTCCTAAAGTGTGTCAGACATTTCTCTCTCAGAGAGGATGCTCCCCAATGTTACCCTTTGAGGCTGAGAGAAAGAGGATTCTCCCATGGTCATTAGTATGGGTGAGTGACATCAATCTCTACTCAAATGTTTTGCTAGCTTTAACATTGTTGCTTAAATATTGCTTCAAATGAATTGTGCACTGTATTAGTAACTGATAGCTATCTCTTCTGGGTAATAAATTCTGACTAACACCTCTCTTTCTGCTTCTATTATTATTCAATTTAAATACACAATTTATTTATATAACTACACTTCATTTGCCATCCTTAATCCTGCAGGACAAAGTGGTATAAAGATTATAATCCCTTAGACAAACTGTTGACCAAGTCTGGGACTAGGATTGAACTCAGCCACACCTAGGCTCCTCTGAGAAGGAGTTTAGAAAGCAAGGAGATCCTTTCTGAACCTTGTGACTCAATAGGAGAGTTCACTTAATAAACTTTGTCCAAAGCAACCATTTCAGTCCACGACACAGCAGAAGTAGTTTCTTTGTAATGTTGCTTTCTTCTGAGCCTATGCAACTACTCTGCATAGGGAGAAGAATCACCCAAGAGAACTATTTAATCAACTTCTGGATTGTCAGCAACTTTCTTCTATAATTTTGCCAGCTATTTATAACATACACAAACTTAGTAGAAGACATTCCCCTTACCCTCTGAAGAGGGTCAAGTATTTTAAGTGGACAAACACAGAGGAAGTGGCCAACAATAAAAGGGATAACTGGGAGAAGACTGAAAAAGGGAAAGGTCTACTATATGACATGCAAATCATATCTATACTGTAAATGGCAAATTACTCAGAAAATGAGATTTCTTTTCATTCCTGCCCTTTAATAAATCATATAGAGACTCCAATTGTGTTTGTGAGCCATAGCTAAACACATGCTAACTCCTCAATTTCAAATGCATGTCTAACTAAGGCTTACAAACATGAACTTAAAAGGGATTAAACTGCCTCACAGATGTCTCACAGCTTGTTAAGCAAAGGATTTCCCTGCACAGAAAGAACAGAACTAGCCAGAAGAACAAGCTACAAAAAAAACCACCTCTTCCTAATTTGAGCCATTTTCCCCACTGACCAGATGACATTCACAGTTAGGACAGGGATGGGGCTTAGAATCTCATTTACCTACTCTCGGATTTCTTCTGATACACCTTCCACCTAGTACACAAAACCTAACCACAGAAGAGACCATGTGGAATATCTTAAGGAACCAACATGTCCTCCTTTGAGTTCACTGGGAAATGTTCCCTATATCACTTCAGTTCTTGTGTATAAGAGCCACTTCAGGCATTTAAAAACCCCATATACAAACAAAAAACCCACGCACAGTCTAGAGTAGAGGCACAAAGGCAGCATTTTCTGTACCACATCTCTAGCTTTCACCGTTTTAAACTACTTCAAGCCCAAGAGCATCACTAAGTAATAGTTCATGTTAAGACTTACATAGAACCCAATGAAGTACAAAAATCCTCCCATGTTGCTCAAAAAATGATGTTGCTAGACAGGTCTCCCAAACTCATTCTTGTGTCTGTTTTAAAATCACTGTTATCCCTCATACCCAAGGGGATGAGAAATTCTCATTATCAGATAAAGAAAAAAAATCCATCCTACCAATTAAATGTAGTGCATTTCAGATTCTTATGAATGGAAGCAAATTAATATTATGCTTGTGGGGACTATTTTATTCCATAGAGATAACCAGATTATGATAATGTACTCAGACTCATTCACAGTACATACCAATAGCAGGGAAGTTCTTTCTATAGGTGAACCAAAGCCGAGAGGTCACATCCAACAGGATCTCTTCTTTCTCTGAAAAGTTTTCAGCATCAAAAGGCAAGCATATGAGGGTAGCACTACACACAGCTAAATTCATCTCCCACTCGCCTTCCCTAAGAACAACACTGTTTTGCTCCTCACACAGTCTGCATGCCCAGAGAGCCAGGCAAAATCTGGCTGAGGAACATGACAGTGCTGCTGTGCAGAAGATACTTTCTTTTACCCCCTTGAAAAGCTGCAACCAACCCAAAGACACTATGCCACAGGAAAACTATGAAGCAGTAAACCACCTTCTTGCCTTTCCCCCAAGATATGCCCTGGCTTCAGTCATTCTTGTCTCATGACACAAGTCCCAGTAACTACTATATGTTAACTTTCTGCACAAAAATATTCCAGAGTCTGAGGAGATGGCCAGACAGACAGAAGCATGGCAGTTCCAAGTCTGCATGCTTTGCCAGCAAACAGACTCCGCAGTGTGCTTTTAAGGTTTGCGGTCATCTCTCTGCTCAGAAAGCAAAGTGCAACACTAACAAAGTCCTCTGGCATGTAAAGCATGTTGCATTGTGCATGCAAAATACCTGTGAAAACACTGTATTTTCGGCCGAGTATCCAAACAGGTTCTTTGGTCTCAGGGAAGTCTTCATATTCGAACCTCAGAGTGTCGTAAGTAAGAGTAGCTAGAAAGAGAAAGAAGAAATCATATACCTTTCATAGCTTCTGCATGTCTTTTAAAAATCATAGCAAACTACAGAATCAGAGCTGCTGTGGCTCAGTCCTTAAGTACTACACAGCCAGACCACCTGGCTCTAGCTGGCAAGAAATGGTATGGCTCCTCCCGCAACCACTAACTCTGGAAGTCACAAAAAGCTGATGCAGCCCTGGCTCACTCCTGGCTGCTCCACAATCATAAGAGCAGAGGGATTTCCAGGTTAGGTCAGCTCCAAGTTCTGCCTAGTGCAGAAAACACTAAAGAAAACATCTGGGACTTCAGCTGGGACCAACACAGTTTCCCAGAACAGGCACCATTGTGCATGTCATCAGCAACGATGTTGGGGTCCTCTTTCCAAGTGAGCAAAGTGATTAAAATCCTTCTTCCAGAGAATATAAGATTTTTGGTGGTAGAACACAAAAAGCATAGATTGCTTTAAGATGGAAAATAAACCTTGCTCTGTAAGTCAGTACTTCCTCAACAGGCAATGAATCTAGCAGAAGTCATCACCTGCACTGAGAATAGCCTCCAGCTTGAGGAGCAGTATTGCCTCTACAGATGTCACACTAAAATCTGAGGAACACAGATCTGTGCAGAGATGTCCTTGTTCACAGGTGATAGACAAACCTTACATCTAATTTTATTGGCTCCCTTCACAGCATAGCATCCATCAGTGCCTAGATATCCATCCTCTTAACATGACTACTACAGAGAACCCAGCAACACAGGCTGCCCTTGCAGCTGGGCAGCTTAAGCTTTTGTGCAAAATGCACAAGCAACAGTGAGGAAAAAAATGAGAGTTGGATGAACTGTGCTCCACTAGATCTGTATTTGGAAGTAAGGCACTTTAAAGTGCACAGGGAACTCTGGCAATGAACCATCTAATTCTGTAGGTGTCAATTCTTTTACAAACCACCCAAAAATTTAAAGCAGAACTAAGCCAGACTGTTGTGTAACTGTTACAGTGACTACTGAAAACATCTCTAATAGCAAATGGAATAAAATCTATGGGAACGTGACATGAGTTTAAAACAGGGCAAAAGACTAACCAACCACAAACTCCTCTCAACTCCATCTGCTGTGAAAGCCACCATCCTCTGTGGTGCACACCTTGCCTTTTGCTTCACAGGAGAGTTACCTGCTGCTTTAATTCAGTTCTGCCCATGTAGCAGACCTCACCCTTCTCACAAGTAAATGATGTTCGTAGATGAGCTCTCATTCCAATCATTCTCTGATCAGCTTTCCAAAGCATCATCTGTTGCACCAGTAAATAACAACTTGGCTGATTTGCATCAATGATAGCTCCAAAAAGTCACCACAAGGTTTTCTGCTCCCCATCCAGACATCTAGGATACTCATTGTGCTCAGGCAAACCAGCTACACAAGACATTTTGGCCTTCTGTATGTACCTCATCAGCTGTCTGCCCCTGTGCTCTCTGACCTGAAATTCCAACTCCGAACATCACAGAAAATACTCAAGCAGCAGCAAGACACCACCACTAAGAACAACTACTGTTTATGCAGGAATCCTGGCAATAAAGATGAAAATAGGCTCCTACATAAAATTTTCAGCTAGACACCCTAACCCAAAAGATTTAAAGCATGTTCCTTCTGTAATTAGTCTATAGACTGGTTTAGGCACATCTAGGATAGCATGAGCCACCTATTTCCACTCCCATCCCTTGATGTGACTTCTTAACAGCAAGCCAAGCAAAGCAATTCTGCTGGCACTGAAAAGTTCTGGCAAATTAAAGCAGTCTTCTCCTCTAACAAACTTTAGCAGGGAAATTAAGAATTTCTTTACCATATACTAGCCAAACTTTAAGAATCTCCAGCTTTGTGTTTTTATCTTCACTGAACAGCTTGGCTTGCTTTGCCCTCCTTTCTTGTTCAATGTTACAGATTTTTTATCAGGGAAAGGAAGTGATGTAACTTCTGCAGATGTTTTCAAGCATGCATCACTTTCTACTTTCTCATTTCTCAGTAGTTTCCCTTTGGGATGAGGCATTACAAGTTTATTCTGACAGCTCAAAGGGAGGCTAGTAGTTAGGATTTTTGAAAATACAGTGTGTTACCAGATACAATCTTAACATAATAACTGAAGTGCTCCAACAGGTTTTAAAGCTCCGAGGAATATTTTTGTGGTTTGTCAGTTCTCAAGCTTGCCATGAATCTGAAAAATGCAGTCAGACATTAGTGCACATGCTGGTTTTTTTTTAAAGAAAATACTTGCTACTATCTGAGGAAGCACAACCAATAAAGGCAGCAGTTATGGTTTCACCTTCACAGGGAGGAAAATTCAAGTGATTGCTCTCAGTTAGTAGCGACAATTTTATAATGGGAACAATAAACTCCCAAGAAGGCTTGAAGTCATTAAAGTATTTCCTTTACAAATCTGCCTTCATACACTGGCACTTCTCCAAAAATACATCCATTGTGCTATTACCCAGATGAACTAAATATGAGCCAATGGAACCCACACAATTCAGGCAGGAGCACAAAGTGTCACAACTTGCACAGGAACCTCTCTCTCTCTCTCTCATAGTTAGAGGTAATGGGTACGAAAATAAATAGAACTGGAAATTCACCAAGCAGAAATCCTATTTGAAGAAGCTTCTTTCAAAGCTGCAAAAGTCAGGTGAGATCAGCAAATTTCTCAGGCAGCACTCCAAAACTTGACCTTCAAGAAGCTCTCCATCTATTTTAAATACCAACCTCTGAGCATCCAAGACAGCAGAGCAGCAGCCTCTGCAAACAATCTGAGTGCACATCAAATGCAATAGTTAAACTTCTCTCCACACACAGTGGATTTACACTTAAAAAGCCAAGAGTTTCAGCCTTGCTTAAACACCCTCAGGAAGGCAGTCTCCCTTTCCAGGAGCCTCAGGCAATGTTGTGAATGATGCAAGGTCTCTGCTGAAATGTCCCGGAACACCTTCTCATCCCATGCCATCTCTAGAAAGTGTTGACAGAAAAAGCAAAGCTTGTATGTGCCACTACAAAACATATCTATGTTAAACAACCTAGGTAAAGGCATTAAAACTGAAACCTCATTAAGTATCAGCATTAAGCCTGAACATTTTGAGCTCTTTTCCACTTTTGTGCATGTGGTTAGAGCTATTAAGTTATAAGATAACAGGCTACATAACAAAAGCCTGCCTTGTATGAAGCACAAGGAACCAACCCTTGATACATCCAGCACCTGCCTGTGGTCAGCAAGTTTCTGGATCAGTTTACTAAACGCAAGAATGTGTAATGTTATAAAAAATTTATATAGCATCACCTTGATAAAGAACAAGAAAAACTGACTCAATACATAAAATCAGGGTAGAGGGTAAAATCTTGCCTCCCTTCTTATATTCTTAAGCTGTACAACAAAAAAGCTGAGCTAAAAATGTTATCCCAACTTGTAATAAGCTCCCACATAAACAAACACAGAAGCACAGCCAGGCACTGGGGAGTACACCCTGACTGGTGATGTCAGTTTGCAAATGTGCTGAAGGCAAGATAGGTGTTTACAGCAAGTATCAAGTCCTTGACAGCCACTAAATTTATCTGCTTTACCAAAACAAAAGCTACTTGGTTTTCTATCAACTTTGGGAAAGAAGTAGCAAGTCAAAGTATTGATGACTCAAATAGAAATATGGCAAGCAGTTTTCTGTGTGGTTTGCACAGCAAAATAACTGATGTTCAACTCCAGCACTAATCACCTTACAGTCTGCCTGCACAGCTTTGATGTTTTGTCAGAAGTCTTTTTAAACAAAATACTGAAGCAGGGATTTGGAGTATCACACTGAAACAAAACAGGCTTTGAAATACCTCCCTTTCCAAATTGCTTCTTGGGCTTCCTCCAGTCTCCAGAGAGGCCTCCCTCTCCAACACAGTAACACTCCTCAGGCAGCACCCACAACAGCTTAGAGACATTTTCCCCGAGTCCTTCAGCCTCCAACTTACACTGCTATGAAAGAATCAGAAATAGGGCAGATGATCATGTCATGACAAAGGCACACCACTCAAGGCAAAGCAGAGAGGAGGAACATTACTGGATGTAGAATATTTCAAAAGAGTGTTGAGGAGAAAAGGTAAATATATTTTGTTAGTAAAGCTCATTGCTGAAAAACACCTAGAAAACAGATAACCAAAGAACAGCCTAAAGCCTTATTTTTGGCCTTTACAGAAGAAAGATTGTCTTTTCTTTCCCTCAAGCTCTTTCAAACAAGACAAATCTCTATTATCTAAGCAACAATAAAGAATTAAGAAACAACCAAGGAGGAAAGTCAGTCAACTGGAGAGTGGTGTTTTCTTGGATGCCCCAGAGCAAACAGTTCAGTCTGTGTGTCAAGTCTCTGACCATCTCAGGAGCAGGGCTGGATGTGAAGGGACTTGAACTCTCATTGTTCCAAAGCTCACAGAACCACCTTCTCTTTGCATAGAGGAGATCTGGCACTACTATCTATTAAAGCAAGGTCTTCCTTCCCTTTATAAGCCCATAATTCTTATATAAAAGGAAAGCAAACACATCTCCCAACTCAGGTTGTGCAAATTCACTTGCTGGAATGCATTTTGTTCCCAGGTGCGAGAGACTGGATGCAAGGACACACCAGGCAGAAAGTCGGGACACTATCAGCTGGACTACAACTGACAACAGCAGCGCCTGCACCAAGGACAAAAACAAGTCAAAACGCAGTCTGGAGGGACAAGAGCTACGGATTCCTTCCACATACACACACTCAACCAACATGGAGGATGAGCCCACACAGCACAATAAAACGTTCATTATTATTGAACAACACTTATCTCTGTGGAGGGTGGATGAAAGCTGTTACTATGCAAAGGGTAAAAGGAAGCACGTCCCAACCCAAGTGCTAACACTTTTTTCTCTCTCCCTGTATGAAATCAAACTCTCTATCACAAACGTCTTTGGTGGCACTTTCATTAAAGGTGACGAGTAGTCACGAAGGCTTCAACAAAAGGCAGCCGCAGCGCCTCCGAAGCAGCGCACAGTACAGAGACACCTACCCTGCTACTATTTTCACCCTCCGGTTCACTTCCCGGGCAGCCCCGTCCAGGCTCAACAACGCGGAAGTGCTCAATGGTTTTAGGGACGACGGCAATACGCAGACTGAGAAGGGCAGGAAGGATTCACCTCCCTGCTTGAGAGGGCTCCGTGTCGGCTCTGGCCGGCAGCGGCGGACGCTGGCGGTAACAGAGCCATCACTGGGCCGACTCGAGCAATCGGTCTTTCCCCGCATCTCGCCGGGGAGGCGGCCGGGACCCGAAGGGCCTCAGAGGGCTGTGTAAGCCGTTTCCAGGGCTGTGCCCTGGGGAGGCGACCGGGTCAGGCTGCGGTGACTTCTCCCGCCGCTAGCCAGGCAGGGGTCGCACCTTAGAGCGCCGGGGGAGGCCGCACCGCTCCGGGCCTAGATGCTCCCTGAGCCGGCCTAGGAAGTCGCAGGCCTCAAACAGCCGCCGGGACGAGCCGCGGGCTCCTGCAGGGCAAAGCAACCGCCCTCCCTCCGCTGCTGTGCGGGAAGGGGTCGTCACCGCCACCCACCTGCGTCCATGGCGGCGGCCCCGCCACGGGCTGCGGCCGCTACCTTCCCCACCGACACATACGCCCCGGCGCAGCCCTCGACGGCTCATAGCGCGACCACGGCGCCCGCCCAATGGGACTGCCGCTGGCCTACAATCTCCGCGGTGGTTGGCTGCCGATGGGCCTCGTCACGATTCCGTGCGACGCGCAGTTTCCTTCGCTCACTGGAGGCTGCCATTTTGCTGTACGGAGAGGTGATACGGAGAGGGGAGGGGAGAGGAGAGGAGAGGCACCGGGTCGGCAGAAGAGTCGGGGCTGGGCTGGGGGAGGTGGTGGCAGCGGCGTGGCAACGCGTAAGGCTTGCGCTCGTTCCGCACGACGTCGCTGGGAGCGGCCTGTGATACATACACCTGGAGAAGTTCCGACATACGGGCACGACTATCGTGTTGTACGGAGCCGACNCGAATCGGCAGGGGAAGGCGCACCGGGGCGCCGTCTCCTTCCACAGGTAAGGGCGATCGCCCGGCCCGCTTCAGCCCGCCGCCCCCGGGTCTCCGCAGGTGCTGCGGTCGGCTCTCCCTCATCCCTCGGCTTCTCTCCGGCCTGGCCGCCAGGCAAGGGGCGGCTGCGTGTACACGCGGCGCTTCCCTCGCCGTGCCTGCCCCGGCAGCCCCGGGCCCCGAGCGGCAGCGGCTGCCCTTTGTTTCTCTCAGCGCCGGGGACCAGCTTTCGGCTCCTTAACGCCTTCAAAAATCGGCTTNTCCTGCAGGGCAAAGCAACCGCCCTCCCTCCGCTGCTGTGCGGGAAGGGGTCGTCACCGCCACCCACCTGCGTCCATGGCGGCGGCCCCGCCACGGGCTGCGGCCGCTACCTTCCCCACCGACACATACGCCCCGGCGCAGCCCTCGACGGCTCATAGCGCGACCACGGCGCCCGCCCAATGGGACTGCCGCTGGCCTACAATCTCCGCGGTGGTTGGCTGCCGATGGGCCTCGTCACGATTCCGTGCGACGCGCAGTTTCCTTCGCTCACTGGAGGCTGCCATTTTGCTGTACGGAGAGGTGATACGGAGAGGGGAGAGGAGAGGAGAGGCACCGGGTCGGCAGAAGAGTCGGGGCTGGGCTGGGGGAGGTGGTGGCAGCGGCGTGGCAACGCGTAAGGCTTGCGCTCGTTCCGCACGACGTCGCTGGGAGCGGCCTGTGATACATACACCTGGAGAAGTTCCGACATACGGGCACGACTATCGTGTTGTACGGAGCCGACCGAACCCCGCCCCTCTTTCCTCGGGGGGGTGGGGGGGTTGTGACCACGCCGGCCCCTCTCAGAGACACCTTTTTGAAGGCTCGTCCGCCGCGGACCGAGCGGCTCGGCGGGAGGCAGACGTCCTGCAGCGCCAAGGAGGCAAGCGAGCAGCGTCGGGAGCGATCCCCCAAACCCTTCCCCACCCGGCCACAGCATTGGCGCTGTACGGCGGCGCCCCGGCCAAAATGGCGGCGGCCGTCAGATGGTCGCCATCTTGCTTAGCGGCAGTGCCGTACAGAAACCCCTTCCCCAGCGGCGGAGGGGTGGCCCGGGTGACCTGGCTCCGCCATCTTGCTGTACGGCTGGCGGCGGCCCGGGCCGGCGGGCGGGGGCCGGGGCGGGCCCGGCCGGCGGCGGCNTCACGCCTTGCTTCCCCCCCCCCTCCCCAGCCTCGGCCTGTCCGCTCGCCTCTGCCTGCACCGGGGGCCTTGCTGCGGATGCTGCCATAGGTGAGTCCCCAAGGGAAGTCATTATCTCATGCGACTGATGCGAGCCCATTGGAAAAGGCACTTCATTCAGTTCCTTGGGGTCTTTCTTTTTAGTCCAAGAATTTTTACACCTTATTAAATATACTTGTCATAAACACCAGCAGGGTTATAGAGGCAGTGGGTGGACAACTTGTTGGCTGAGCTGGAGTGTTTGTCACATCCTCATTCCTTGTGGACAGGCTGCTGTGTTTGTCGTAATGTAGATGAGCAGCTGAATAATGGGTTGGTTGCTTTTTAGTTCTAAGCTGTTTGTGAAGTGGAGCTGTTAACAGAAGGAACAAATACTGTTTCTGCCCAAAGTGAAAAAAATCCTCAAATGAGCATAATGTCTTTAAATAAAACTTTCACAAGAATTTCCTAAACCGAAGAGTACCAACCCTTCTGATTTTGAAAATGCAACTAATTTTTTTTCAAGGATTTTGTCCATTTGTTTTTTAGGTTCCCTCTGAAGGATTCAAAGCGTCTGATTCAGTGGCTAAAAGCTGTTCAGAGAGACAACTGGACTCCCACCAAGTATTCATTTCTTTGCAGTGAGCATTTCACCAAAGACAGTTTTTCTAAGCGTCTGGAAGACCAGCACCGGTTGCTGAAGCCCACTGCTGTTCCTACTATCTTCCAGCTTGCGGAGAAAAAACACGACAACCTGGATTATGTCAGAAGCAGAAGAAAAATAGCAAGCAAGGTGCCACTGCAGGATGGAGAAGACCCAAGGGAAGGAGGCTGTGAGGTAGTTCAGAGGACCTCATCTTCTGGCCAGGACTTCATGGTGATGCAGGGGACAAAAGAGATGGAGGAGGTGACTTTGCAAGCAGAAATTGGATTGAAACCCAAGGAGGAAGACAACCTCCACAGCCAGCTGGACGTTCCTCAGAGAAGGACGTTAGGTGATAATCTGGTTGCAAAGCCCGAGAGATCATCTATAGAGGACTGTCCCAGAGCCACCTGGGCAGGAAGCTGGGTAGCAGACAGAAGCGGTGTGTCAGTCGACGACTTCACACCTCCAGCCTCTGGTGCTTGCAAGTTCATTGGCTCCCTTCATTCCTACAGCTTTTCCTCTAAGCATGCCAGAGAAAGGCCATCTTTCCCAAAAGAACAGCTAGAAAGAAAAAGGCCAAAGAGAGATACGGAACCAAGCTGCAGCAGCCATCTTATGGGACGTGATAAGGCCGTAGCAGAGAGCTCCCCTACTTCATCTCTCACTGCGACCCCTCAGAAACCTTGCCAGGGTTTGTCGGCATCCCCAGCAGACCTCACCCCTCAGCCTGCCACTGAGGCTGTGATGGGGCGAAAGGGTGACACGGATGCCAATCCCATGTCAATCAATGAGGTCATCATGTCGGCCTCAGGGGCTTGTAAGCTCATCGACTCCCTCCACTCTTACTGTTTCTCCTCTAGGCAGAGCAAAAGTCAGGTGTGCTGCTTGCGTGAGCAGGTGGAAAAGAAGAACGGAGAGTTGAAACTTTTGAGGCAGAGGATCAGTCGCTCTGACAGTCAAGTCAGGAAGCTGAAAGAGAAGCTAGATGAGCTGAAGAGGATCAGTTTCCCTTACTTGAACAGCCTACTATCCCAGGACTGTGGTCAGTATTCCCAGTGGCTTTGTGTTGAGGCAGAGTTCACTATTTTCTTCGTAGTAAGATGCTGTTTACATTAGAGGTCTTAAAAGATATGCTAGGTAAAATATACAAGAAAGGTGAATTTTGGGGAGAAATAGTAGCTTGTGTTAGACTAACAGATAGAGGTGAGAGAATTAGGTTTTTGGGCACACAGGCTGTTTCTTATATCATGAGATGTTTGTGAATTTCTTTGGTGTATTAGTGAACTGTCATGGGCAGCAGGTAACTGGGAAAGCTGTTGCAGTCTTCACTGATGTAAGAAGTGCTTGTGATTTTAGATTTCATATACTTCACTCAGTACTAAAATCTAAGTGAGGTGGTAGGTATCAGATACAACAATGGCACACAGTGAGGTCACTATTTCATCAAATGTCTGTTTAGTTTGATCAGTTCCTTGCTCGGAAGCCAGAGTTAGGAAATGGATGATAAAGTTAGAAGAGGTGGAGAATGACTTCCTGACTTTTCTATTAATTAAAAAAAAAAAAGACACCAGAAAATGTAGGAGAATTCAGCAAGGGATGAGGTGTAAGAAGGTTATTGTGGAGAAGTCAAATCAGGCTGTAATCCTTTCTCTTGATAGAAACAGTGCTTTAACATGCTTTAATGTACAGCTGATAAAAGTTTTGCACAATGACTCTAGTTTGGGGAAGAGTTTAGGTGCATCTAATGATGTTTGATATTTGTATTGCCTTGTGAAGGATGCATGTCTTAGGGCTTTCCTGAGGAAGTCGTAACCCATGGATCATTATGTATCCCCAGTGGTAATTCTCGCATTCTTCCTTTAGAAGAAGAAACCTCACAGCTTCTTCCAAAGCTATTTAGTATTAGACATGGCCAGAAACATGATACTGGTATAGTCAGACGTTCTCAAGACTGTTATGGTATGGCCTACTTTCTCACTCAAGTGCAAGAAAGTAAACCTTGATAAAATTCTTGAAGACTGATACCCAATGCTGCTTTTCCCATGTGCTTTTACTTTATGGGAAAACTCATTGGATAGAGAGGGGGAAGAGTTGTTTTTCACCTATGGGAAACAACATAGTCTTATTTGTACCTTCTGATCTGTATTTTTTTTATTGGTTTTCTTTTTGGTACCAAACTAAAGAAAATAACTCAATACAGTTTTAGGGTTCCATAATAGTCATATAGTGTCTAGCTTTTTTTGAATACTCTTAATGAGATACAGTTGCAAAAAGAGTGTCCTGGAGGATGTTTTTCTTTATTCTAGTATTCACTTTTCTTTCCTGAGGTGGATGTTCTTAATACATGTCTTTGAGAATGTGATAATTATATATTAAGAGTATCTTCTATAAGAGCATAAGAGTTACATAATCTATTTTCTAAGGGAAAATACAATTTTTTTCTAATGAATTGGCCAACTCATTACCTCTTCTGCCATCTCTTATCAACAAAACTAGAGATCAATATGTCAAAATGAAGCATTTTAACAGTCGTATCTTGCAGCGATGGGAAGATCTTATGGAAGCCTTTGGCTGGTGACTTTTTTGAAGGGTTTATTTGTGACTGACTTTTCTTTTATGGCTTAATCTTGATGCTCTTGTGCCTTGCATTGCTTTTTGTGTGCTCATAGTAATAGTTTGTGACAGTCAGAATACCTGATTAAGTGCAACTGACTGCTGTTGGGCAGTCTGGTTTACGCCTGGACAGTAAGTTTTACTGTAATACAAAACTGAAGAGAGGCCTTTTGGTATTCATAAAAATAGCCAGGTAACATATTAGGTGAATAGTAGTTACAATCTTTGTTAGTAGCTACCTACCTTTCAATCATCCTAAATCATCTGATATGTGGTTGAGGTGATGTTATTAGCTGTGAACTTGAGCCTGCCTATTTTTTTCCTTCTAAAGGCAGTGCCTCTGAAATGGAGAGTATAAGTGAGGTAATTGACCGGACTGATCATGCAGGTTGTTGCATGTCTGCATCCCAACTCCATACACTGTGGGACCTCTCTTGGGTGCTGCCTGACATTCAGCTGCTTCCACAAAATTGTGAGCAGAAAAATGAGCTTCAGGCCAACACCCATTGAGTAGATCTTAATCTTGGTGCTAGTTCTCAACTGATAGTTTCCTCCAATGAGATAAAGTAAATTTCTGCTAGCTGGATCCAGACTACAACTGGCTGGAAAAAGCAGGTTTTTGCAAAACTGCAGCACACTCAATCCCTGCCGGTGACGCTTGAGGACTGGTGACTCAGTCTGGGTGAGCCTGGCTCACAGCATGCTTGAACTGTCATGATGCACTCAGGCCTTGTTTCCCAGCCTGTTTTAATGGAGAATCAACTAAGTGGTTTTAGGAAAAGCCCTGGGCTGTTTCCTGCACATCTGCCACTGTGACCTTTTCCATCTAAACTTTGAATTTGCTTGCTTGTTCAGTAGGAAAATGTTTCCTTCTGTTTCATGGGCCACTTCTGAGATCTGTGGACCAAAGGCTGGGGAATGCTTCCAGCAGAGGAGCACAGTTAGACATGGTGCACCAGGCAGAGTGACATTAGGTGGCATCTTCTGGAGAACAACAGGATACACTGGGAGAAATGAGGGAGAACCAGTGAGCAAATACGGATCCAGTGTCCTGGTTAAGCACTGTCCTCTGATACACAAGTACTGTCTGACGATCTTGTTTCACAGCTCTGCTCCCAGCGCTAGCACAGACAGGACATCTGAGATGCTCCTTTCAAAAGATTACTTCGTCTTAATGTGCTCAGTTTGGTCCTTTTGTAAAACTACATCTCCCAGCAAGCACCAGGATAACAGTCTTACCTAATCATGAGATCACTTCCCTGATAGCCATCTTATCAACCCTCTATGAAAAACTTTCTGGTAAGCAAAGGTGGTTAGAGAGCTAGACCAAGCAATCGAAAAATAACTCTGCAAACCATGGCCGGCAATGGAGCAAGCACAGGTATGATTGAAGTGTCTGTATTTATCAGAGGGGTAAAGCTGTTAGCATTCAGCTGTCTGAGCATGTGTGGAACCATTTTCACACTGCATGTCTTCTTCTGTGAAGGTCATGTTAAAGGCAAGAGAGTTTGAAAATGACTCCATGTGAAAAATGGTTGCAGTTTTGCTAATACTCTGTAGGAAATCTTACTCCTTTCCAGCATAGATTTGTCTTTAAAAATTTGTGCAAAACTAGTGTAGAAATATGGTCACTTATAATACTACTTATATGTGAATGAAGCATAGTTGGTGAACTTTGGGGACAAGAATGAAGCATAGTTGGTGAACTCTGGGGACAAGCAGAAGCGCTTGAACATTAAATGTCCAGTTTTGTGCTAGGATGGAATCCTAGTGCCTGGTCTGTAGGGCCTGAGGTTCCCATCAAGATGACAACAGGTTTTCATTAGTGTTGCAGCAAACAAATAGCAAAATCATGTTCCTTAGTGGCAGTGAGGGAAGAAGTAGGGTTGTGCAGGGATGCAAGATGCTGTACTTTCATCTGTCTGAGCAGTACTTGAATAGCAACTGGTCCCTATCTGGTTTAGCTTGAAAATTAAACACTTATAATAGATCACATTGATGTACTGTCAGAAAAATTGCCTCTACGAGGACAGGTACTGCTAACCTCGCACCTGCACATTAACTTAGAACTAGATTTTGGAAGAAAAATGCCTTTATTCTGAGATGGCACATAATGTTTGTGATTTTTATTTTTCAACAGAGTAGAAGTCTGGTCAATAGAGTAAGTAGGTGTTACAAAGAGCAAAGGAGCTGTAAAGTAATATAAGAGCAAGATAAGGAGTAGGAATATTGTGCATAGGTTAAGAGCAGGGCTGAATCTGACACAGAAGACATCATGGGAGAGGCTAGATGAGACTTCAGCAGCACCTGTGACCTGAGCACATGCTGCCCTCCAGCAGGTCAGAGGTGAGCTGCCTTATGTTCCGTGTGCAACCAACCAACGTGCAGGCAGTAACCTGACATGCAGTAGCTTTGGGTCTTCATTGGTTAGGGAGATGGGTTTTTTACTGCCTCCTTGGAGAGAAAGGCACTTGGAAAGATGGAAACAAGACTTTTTTTTTCCTCTGCTGTTGCTTTTTTTTTTTTTTTTTTTTTTCCCCGGGGAAGTTTTTTTTTTTTTTTGGGGGTTTTTTTTTTTTTTTTACTAATAGCCTATAGAGCTTGTGCACTAAGCATTTAATTCTGCAGTGAGTCGGCAACAACACACAACGAAAAGTAGCTTGCAACTAGGAAGCAATGAAAATGCTAACTAAGGAAAACTTGGAATTAAAATGTGCTGAGGTACACTCAGGTAGGGTATTGAGGTTTCTCATAACAATGTATAATTTAAAAAATGTTTTCACTGTGTTTTGTAACACAGGAGAACTCTGACAGTGACTACAGACATTGAAGCATTTTGCCAAAGAAGTTAGAAACAGAGGCACTAGCACATTGGTGCTTCATCATGAAATTAGTTACTAAGGCTGCAAGATGAAAATTTGTGAATATAACCACATTCACACCTTTTAGGGATGAGACAGAGTTAGAACATGTCAGTGCTAGAAATGCTTTATTGATTTACTTGAGTGAGCATCAGCAAAATGCATAGAAGGATACAATACTTGGAGAAGGGCAGCAGAGTACAAAGCCACCTTCTGTACTTAAATATGGAAAAACTATACTAAACAAGTGCCAGGTTTTAGGGCTGGGCTGGCCACTAACAGAGTGGCATACACCCTCTATTACCTTCTTTCCCCCTACCATGGGAAGGGAAAAGGAATAAAAGAGAAAGATACACTTGTGGATTGGAAAAGAAAACTAATACTGCTTTAATGAAAATAATAAAATGAAATATATACAAAACCAATACTGAATCCACCCTTCCCCCCGATGACAACTACATCGATCACCACTGATGCTGTGGTAGAAGTCCCAAGGTGAACTCAGCAGTAGGTTGGAACCACATTTAGGGGCTGGATCCTGGAACTGCATTCAGGAACTCATGGATCAGGATCAAAGTCAGAATGAACAGAGACCTCCTCGGACACTGGCCATTGAAGAAGAGAGCTTGACCCTCGTGATCCCTCAGCTTTATATTGAATATGACATAAATGGAATCGAGTACCTAGTTTAATCATAGAATCATAAAACAGTTACAGCTGGAAGACACCCTGAAGATCATTGAGTCCAGCCATTGTCCTAGCCCTATCAACCTGCTAAATGATGACCCCCAATGGAACATCCACTCATCTCTTAAACACCTCCAGCGATGGTGACTCAACCACCCCCCCTGGGCAGCCTGTTCCAATGGCTGACAACCCTTTCAGTAAAGAAATTCCTCCTAATATCTAACCTGAACCTCCCCTGGTACAATTTCCATCCATTTCCCCTTGTCCTATCACTCTCCACTAGGGAGAACAGACCAGAAATATGTCACTTAATAGGATCACTTGTCCTGTTTGCTCCTTCCTGCAGGTGCAGCCTTTTACTCTACACCCCTAAAGGTAGTACACAGGATTTAGCGGTGACATTGGTCCGCATATCAATCCGTGGTACTGACTCTAAACATTAGGCCTTACCACTGTAGGCACTGTCTGCAAAACATGCTGTTAATGTCAGAAAGTGTGGTTACTTAGAAGGGCTTTGGCTAAAAAGTAGTCACTGAACAGAGTAAGTTCTGTTCTAACTCAAAGCAGGACAACAAGGATGTTCCTTACTTACCAGAACCTTGGTGATGATGATTTAAATGCAGTAAGTGATTCAATTGAAGAAAGCACTGAAGGAGGCTGCCTAGCTGTTGCTGTAGACACTGCACTTTGAAGATTGAGGGGGTGCTGTTTGAGTTACTTTTTGTTTGGGGTTTTGGTGGGTTGGGGTTTTTTTGTTGGTGGTGGTTTTGCTTCAGTTTCACACACTAAATATTCCCCATCTTAGGGGAAATAGGTTAGCTGCCTTGTTAGCAACCAGATGGCTGCTCACGCTGCAGTTTTGCTGATAAAGCTGTGTGGGAATTTGTGCCAGCATAGCTTTCTGTGCCAGGGATCCCACTTAAGAGTCACGCTGGCTGAAGGCTGTGTAGACACAGCCCGAGGGGGTTGTCCAGCCGCTTTGTCTGGTTTGTCTCATGGCAGGGAGAGCACACTGTCTTGCCTTGCAAAGTGTAGACTGTTGGACACAGTCTGACTTTGTTACAGTGCAGGGAGGGATTTGACTTCTAAACCTTTCATGAATGGGAAAGTTTTGGAAACAGTCCAGCTGCAAGTTTGGAGGGATGAAGTGGGGTCAGATGGTAGAATGGAGCTGACTCATGGGCCCTGGACCTGGGCATGGCAGTTTTGGCATGAGTGGCTTCCAAAAGAGAAGAGATCTAGGTGATCATATTATTTATCCACCTGTGGTTTTTGTCTCCCAAGCTGCTGCAACTTGTGTTGTGGCCGATTTCAGTTGGATTTTGTAGAGGAGCAGAGGTCTCAGTGATGCTGGGTGCCTATTGGTTTCAAGGAATTCTGTCATCTCATGAAGGAAAGTGGCTTCAGTGATGTCCTTGTTAAGAATGAGTCTGTAGTGTGAGCTTCCCTGTTGTTTAAAAAAAGAGAAACTGCATATGGATGCAAGAGAATGAGCATTATGAGGACTTCATCTGAGTCTGAACCTCTAAATGTGCAAAATGGTGGTCAGTGTCTTGTGCACTGCAAATTCTCAGTGGTTTATGTTCTTGGTATTGTCACACACTCATGTTTTAAGCTGTAGTAACAGGTTGTTTGTAAAAGTGATGTATCAAAGATTTAGCTCTTTAAAAAGGGAAGTACTTGCTGCTTTGTCAGTGAAATTCCTCTTGATGGTGCCTGCATCTACAAACCTGCTGTTTGAAACAAAGCAGCTCAGCAGACATATTTTCCTCCTTAAATTCTACTTGCCCCAACCATGAATTTAGAAGCAAATTTATTTTCAAATCACCTATTTTATTTTTTTTTTATGGACTTGATCAGTCTCTGTCCTGTCTGCCTCCCTACTCTTGCTTTTCTACTCTCTCAGCTCAGCTCTGTGGCACAGAAGGCTGCCAGGAAGAAGAAAGGACTTAATCCACTTGTCAGAGACCAATACTGAAGGTAAAAAGATCAATGCATAGGATGTGATCAGGATGTGTTTACTCTTCTGGCACTTCACTGAGTCTTTGGTCCTTATTCCAATAAACACTTCTGTTGCTCTTGGCTTGTCCAAGCAATGTAAGAACTGAAAAAAATACATGTTGGCTTTGCTGTCATCCAGGTAGTTTGGAAAAACATGGTTGTTGGGTTTGTTGTTTGCTCAGATGCTGTAGACTTCAGAACATACAGTTAAGTCTTTACTTTTCAGCTGGCTAGAAGTCCAACTCTTTGGAATTAAGACTAGCTTGCTTGATCAAGCGCATCCATCCAGTGTGGATGCTGCATAGCAAGCCAGTGAGGTCGAGCTGTGGGTGCTGTAAATGATCGATTGGCTTCTCTTGGTTTATAACAGAGTTTAAGAGTGGAAGTGGCTAAAGAGTTAATTTTGATGCTTTTTCCTAGAAATTCTACAAGGTTGGGAAGCAGAAGAAAATGAAGTGCTCTATAACAAGCACTCTGGTGACAGAAAACTTCCCATTCCTAGGCTTTGTTGCCACTTCCTGACCCAGGAAAGGGCAGCAGCAACACAGTCTTTTCTAGCCTTTCCAAAGCTTTGCTGTTTGCTGCCACAGTGGGAATAGTCTGCAGAAAGTTTGGGAAATATGCAGTGTATGCAGTAGCAAGTGAAAGGCAAATACCAGTTGGACAGAGTAGGAATACTCTCCTTACTTGCAAAACTGGGTGCTGTCAACAAGAGAGTAGAAAGGGAAGCTGGTTCCTAAGAAGTAGTATGGAAGTATTAGAGTTTCTTGTAGGAGTAATGTTGGAATTTTGTTACCAGTCATCACTGTTAAGGTGTTAAGGTATTTGCTGCATCAGAAAATAATGTTCTGTTGCTTTGATTTCTGACAGTACAGGTGGAAGCTAAGTACAGTGAAATACTGCCTGGTACGCTAATACTGCTGTATGGATTGTAGGAACTCTTTCTTAACACCTTACTAAGCTGATAGTGAATGCAGAGGCTCCAGGACAGTCTTTGCAAAGGCTAGATCTGGTGCTGTAGATTTTTTAACACCTATTTCATAGTGAGCTCTCACATTTTCTTGTGTTGCTCGACTTGTAAAATACATGAGGATAAAGAACAATAATTATCAGCACCTTGACGATGTGCCAGCTGGCTTTCTAAACTCTGCTGTCTCTGGGAGAAGAAGTAACAAAAGTGGTCTTTCTTATCCAGAAAGTTTCTTTTTCCCCTCCTTTGGCATTCCAGGTGTGGACTCTGTTCCTCCTTTCTCAGTCCTTTTAGCCTGATGTTTGGGACTGAGCATAGTAAAACTCAGAATGATGAAACAAATTTTTACCCACAGCATCACCTTTTTGGGTCGTAACTTCTCCCCACAGCTGAGTCTGTGGCTTTTAGACCAGCTGGACAGGTAGCTTGTTCTTGTATTAGGTGATATCACTAGGTGTGTAAAACAACCCCCTATGAACTTCCACCCTGCCAACGTGAGTCATTTATGGTGTGAGTGGGAGGAGGATATGCTTTAAGTATACTTAAGTCATGCTTGTGTGCATAACATAGCTAACCTGGAGTAGTGGACCTTGTTTCTATTGGTATTGGTCTTCCAGAGATCATAAGTGCCATACTGCTTTCCTTACTTACCCTCGGGAATGGATCTGCTTTGCTGTTTACATGGCTTTAAATTATCTATCACTATTTCTCTGATTTTTATTTTTTTTGCCTTCAGATCACACCCTCTGAAATCACAACAAAATGCAAAACTTTTGTTTATCAAAGCTCTTTTAAAATGATTTGTTAAAGAAGTTTTAACTTCTTGAAACAGACCTTGGTTGCTTCTTAATAAATGCAATTACAAAGGGCAGTAGCTTTCACTTCCACTTTAACTTGTAGGCACACTAGTCTTTTGAAGAGCCTTAGTCCAGAGCCTAGCAGAACAACTTCAGAATGATCCCTGTCTCTTTGTACAAGTGCTGGTTGTTGCTAAACTTTTCTAAAAAATCAGAGCGACACTTTGATCTTGAATATGTATGCAACCTGATTTTCTTTTTCCTCTGAAGTGAGGACTTGTTTCCTTGGTCTCTGAAACAAACAGGAATGATATGTACTCAGGGCTTGAGAAAAACCAGGCCAGAGCACTACGGATTTAATTATCCTTTAGTGATAAATTTTTATGCTGAGATTTCAAGTCTCCTCCTTCTTTGCATGTAGACGGAAGGGGGTTTTCTCTTCAGATCAAGCTACAGAGAGGAGTCAGGTATGGACCACCTGGAAGAATGCTCTGTTTTAGGCCAAGAGCAGGTTTAAACACAAACCTACTTTCCATGACTGTTCATTGTTTCCTATCTGCCCTTAAAACTCGGAGCTGACATCACTAGAGAAAAGTGTTGCTGCTGTGTTGGACTGTTGCTTCTATGTTGGACTGTTTCTGAAGTGTTTTGTGTTATCTCCGCTCAGCTGTAAGCAGCTCACAGCAGGCCGCAGAGCACAAATTCCTGAATTTTATGTCTTCCTCCACAGAGACTCCCCAGCTGAATCCTGTGATGGAGCCCCTGTCCTGGATGCTGGGCACCTGGCTCTCAGACCCACCAGGAGATGGCACTTTCCCTACAATGAAGCCCTTCCAGTACCTGGAAGAAGTGCACATCTCTCATGTGGGGCAGCCCATGCTCAACTTCTCGTAAGTCTAGGGGTTTATCTATATTGGCAGCAGGCATGGCTCCAGTTAGATTTGCTGGTTGTGTTTCTTTTCCAGTGAAGTAAACAAGTTTTCATGTACCAAATGAGACAATGTAATGATATGACTGCATAGTTTGACTTTTGTTTTCCTTTAAAACTTGTGATTAATTGGTTGCAGAGCTGCATACCTGCAATCACTGCAGCTTTGCTAGCCCAAGACTACAGTACACTTTTACAGAGCTTTTCAAAAGTGAGTTCACACCTGTGAAGCTGTGCAGAAGCACACATTTACAGGATCAGGACTTTGACCATAGTACAGTGTACAGTTCTTGTGACTCCCCTGTCTTAAGGATTACGTAATGAGAAGTAACTCAGAGAGCTGTGAATGTGACTATAACTTAGAACAGTGAGAGTAATTTAGGGTACTAAGAATGGCCCCAGCATCAACTTCTCTGTTGTTTGTGGAAATTCCATACCTGCCTTTGAAAGACCAATGATCCTTCTACTTTAATATGATGTGCACTTGGTGCATGTATGTTAGCTAAAAGATGTAGTTGTCATGGCCAGAAAAAGCTCCACCATTCTTCTTGCTAGTGGTAGCTATCTAATTTAGAAATGAATCTTCAGGTAATAATGTTACAACTGCTATCATTCTGCTTTGAGAAACTTCCACTTACAGATAACAATAAATGAAGGAGCTGGGGCATGGCTGCCAAGTTTGTCCATTTTAAGATGTGGTCCTCAGTCTTTACCACTGTGAAAACCTGAGAAAAATTGAAATGTTTAACAAACTCTGGGATAGCAGGCAAATAGATAGCTTAACTGCTTTGGCTGCAAGTAATTGTTCTAAGAGAACAAGTTCCTGAGAGAAATCAAAAAGAAATCTGGAGGAAGACAAGTGACATGTTAGTGAACTGTACAGTGCTGCTCCAATACTCATTTGGGAGGGATGAATTGGAAAGTTTGTTGCTTTGAAAACCAGAGAATGGAGTAATGACAAGATGCCAGCACTGTGTGAAGGATGCCCTGTGTTCCCACTGCGTGCTGCTTGTTGTGACAGAGCTGCCAACTCAGCATTTTTAGTCCAGTTTCCAAAAGAAACAAAGCTCTGACAGTCATGTTCTGTCTACACCTCCCTCTCCAACTTTTAAACAGTTGCTGATTGGCGTTTCCCCTCTTTTTTTTTTATTTTTTCCTTTTGTGCCAAAGAGCTGTACAGCTCAGTGCTGTTGGGCTCTGGAAAGTGTCAGGAAAATAGGCAGCAGGCTTGGAGGACAGAGATCGTGTGCCTCCCTGGCTTCTGGAGCAGTGCTGGTTGACTGTTACTAGATAGTCTGCATGCATCTTCAGTACTCCAGGCACTGAAAGAAACCTGATTGAAATTCGTTCCTCTTTTGATTTGAGATAATTCCATCATGAGACACAACACCGTAGGGTACCTGGCTTCACTAGCTGCAGAGCACAGAGGCTGAGATGCTAGGACAGTTCTTTAGCAGGGATATAGCCCTGCACCACCGATAGAAGTCGCTCCTGATTCTTCTATAACCACATGGTCAAAGGGAGACATCCTTTATATAGAGACAAGGCCAAGACAGGAGGAGTAATTTGTGTATTTGTACCCAGAGGACAATGGGAAGCCAGAAGCAGCTGCAAGGCACCCAGGCTCCTCCCTCACTGTGTGCCTTAGCTCTCTTCTTCCTTCCTTTTCTCTAATTCTTGGAAGCCCATGAGTTTCTTGTACCATGTGTAGGAGTGCTTTGTGCTGCTGGTCTTCTAGGAAATGTTGACTCTGATTCATTATATTTTACTTCACATAGGAAACACTTACACTGGACTTTGAAGCCCTCATTGTTGTCCTAAAGCTCCAGCTTGCCAGTGCCTGGACAAACCCCTTGATCAAGCTCTTCTTCCACACTTGCCCTGTTACTATTGGGGCGGCAGCTAACGATATAGCATATCCACAGTCCCAGGGCAGGTCATGGTGGCCAAGGTGACTGGTGTTAGTTGGGTCCAGGAGGCTCATCCCAGCGGCACAGCAGAGGCACCTGTGGAAACTGCTGTCACGTGAGGGAGCTCTGAGTGCAGATTTAGCAGCAGCAGCTTCGAGTTTGCCTCTGTTTCCTTTCCTTTAGAAGGATGCAGAGTGCGAAATCCAACGAAAAACAGTATGAAAAGAAAGAGATTTGTCTAGAATAAACACTGATAGGTTAGTCCACTACATTCTATAGATACCTAGCTTCCTATTGTGTTTAAGCTGCTGTTTAATTCAGTTAGCTCTGTGGACTCAGGAATGCCATAGCACTAATGTAATATATGAACATGTGATATATATAATCACTCACATTATGGGTGACCAAATATACAACTCTAAGGCCTCGTGAAGACTAAATAAGAGTCTGAGCTGAACTTTTTTTCTATTTGAAAGAGGTGGTGAAAGAACTAAGTCTGTTCCATTACTGCCTGCAGAAAATAATATACAAAAAAACCCAACATGCCAGATTTAAAGCAAAATAAAGATATTGTAATTCCAGATATTTATGTGAGAAGAGAAAGTACCTGAGACAGAGTATGCCTTCAGCATCTGTGCAATATCTGACTTCCTTAGGGAGTTTCTGAGCTAGCTCTTAGAAAGACAAAGGAACTGTGGAAAATCTGAAGTTTGAGCTTAAATTCCAGCTCTAAGAAATAGCTGTATCTGTAAAGTAACCATATTTTTACATATTTACATCTCCCACCCATGAAGCATTGTCAACCTTTTACTCTTCAGATGATATTGCAGGCAGTCATGTGGTTAAATAAAATGGCATTTCCTCTGACATGAAACCAGGCCACACAGTGTATGTTCAGTGCAACAAACAGCACTCTGTATTCTGATTTCCCCTCAGGTTCAATGCCTTCCATCTGGACACTAGGAAGCCCATGCACCGAGAATGTGGATTCATCCGCCTCAAACCAGACACTAATAAGGTGGCCTTCATCAGTGCCCAGAACACAGGTACACACCTGCTAGTCATGCTGGGGAAAAGAAGAGGTCCTTACCCTGCTGGGCCATTTTGTCACTTTTCCAGAACACTAGAAAATCATTTTCCAGAAAATTATTGTACCTCTTGTGGTTCCATTTGATTTATTTTCACTGTGGGTTCAGTGCCAAAGAGCAGTGATGCTGACTTGAAAATAAATTGATAAATGAAATTGCAAAAAGCAATTCAAAAAAAGCACTGAGTTTTTTCAAAAGCACTGAGTTTCTAGGACTGGCTATGTGGATTTGATCAGACGGTGTGGCTTTGTAGCCTTCTGTGTCAGGAAAGGACTGCAAAGGAGTCCACTCATGCAGGAGATGCCAGGGGTATCATTTCTTCAAGGTATTTGCAGATATAGCTTTGTAAACCAAAAGAACCCTTGCCTGTAACAAGAAATATAATCTCAGCCTCAGTGTTGGCAGGTAAGTGGCAAATGACATTCTTGTGCCTTAGTAGCATTCTAGTCTTTTTTTTGTGGGAAGGCAGGGATAATGTATACAGGTAAGGTGCCTTGTTCCTGCTGCTCCTGGGTGTTGACCATATTGATCTTGTGGTAGAAATAGAGAAGTGCATGCCTTGGTTCATGAGCTGCTCTGTCTGGAGTCTTTCTTCTATCGCTAGAGTCATATGTGGCCAACTGTTCCTTCTAAACAGAGTCAGATTTAACATCTCACTTAAATAGTTGTTACCAATGTCAACACTTGCTATATTTGATTCTAGAGTGTGGGGTAGAGCTTACAGCCCTGGCAAGGTGGGACTGAAGTGGTTTTAACCTCCACTTACAGCCTTTCCATCCAGGGGTGTTTGGTGTGACCCCTGCAGCAGATTCCCTACTGGGGACCCTTCCTGGACTGTGGCACTACCAAGAGCCTCCATAGTGCTGTAGGAGGGGAGCTTCTCTCCTCCTGTTCCATTTACAGTGTTGGAGAGTAATCTTAGTACAGTCTCCTTTCATAGCTTCTAAACTAGGAGAATCTCCCACTGTCTGGATGTAGTGCCTTGGTACTTGTTAACACCTTACAAGGACTGAGTAAGAGAGAGAACCACTACTAAATTATTTTAAGTGAGAGAGTTGATGATTAAATTTACATCTAAAACTGATGCTGAAGGAAAAACTGCCAGCTGCAATGCAATACACAGTATGAGTAAGTCTGTCTGGCTAGATTTTTCTAAGCAGGATTACATGTCTGAGGTTGCATGGATTTGCAGTTGTCCATATGTGCTAGGTCAAATAAAACCATTGTTCAGGGAGAGTGGTGGTCTGTTACGTAGCCTAATAATTGTGACATGGTTAAGTAACCTTTGTAGTCTAATAATATACATATGACCTTGTTTCTCACTAGGTCTGGTGGAGGTGGAGGAAGGGGAGGTGAATGGGCAAGAGCTGTCTATAGCTTCTCACTCCATAGCCAGGATCTCCTTTGCCAAGAAGCCCCATGTAGAGCAGGTGAGTGCACACCCCATGAGGAATTCATACAATATTGCTAGTCCTAGAAGGTATCTAGTTGAGAGGATAGATTGATTAGCATGCTGAATTTCAAATTGCCATCAGGAAATCTTGGAAGTATTGCATAGCATTCTGGCTTATCCTTTCTGTAACAGCCTTCAGACCATATTTTGTACCTTACAAGAACTCAAAGGGATCGTTAAGGTGAGGACTGATGCTCTGAATCAGACCAGCCATCCCCTAATCCTGTCTCTAGCAGTGGCCAGTAGCAGGTCCTTAGGGAAGATAATAGGAAAGTCTTCTCTAAATACCCTTGTGTGGCAGCAGTGCTCCTTCTTAATTCTTGCATTCTGAATGAATTACAGTGTGAGGCTGCACACAAGGTATATCCAGTGTTAGGCCTCATCAGGATCTTTTAAAAACACTGGCCTTCCAGTGGAGCTCCACCTTGTCCTTAAATTGCTTGCTTGCTTGCTCTTCAGAGCATTCAGAAGCTGCTATGGGCTCTTTTCCTATCTGTGGCTGTTTGACAGGGCTGGCTGGCACTTGCTGTCAGCTTCAGTCTTGATTGATTGCTTCTTGGATTTTGACTTTTTTTTTTGTGTAGCTGTGGTTTGTTGTTGAGACAGCTGGATGGAGCTTAGCTGCTCTTTCTTGCAGTTTGGAAGCTGCTGAGGCCTGGGTTTAAGCATCTGCTTGCATGGGTTCTAAGTGGTCCATCTTCACAGGGCAACCTCAGATTGCTCTGGGGTTGAAACCTCACCTGGCTGCAGGTGCAAGACAAGGCTCAGCAGGCTCTGCTCTCCCCATGTAGCATGAGCAGTGCTCGTGTAAAGTAGGCTCTGGCACAGTGTAGTGACTTGCAGAGAGCCCAAGGGGTTTTGAAGGCTGCCTTGGGGATGTTGTCCAAGACAGAGCATCTCCCTGAGCTGCCAGCTAGGAGCCACTCTTCTAGTGGAGGGATGTTGGCCTTTCTGTGATGTCAGTAGTAGTGGCAAGGGACTGAATTGCTCTGTGAATAATGGTCTTGGGGCTTGGAGTTGGTATTTTGGAAAGGACAACTTTTTACTCGCATAGCTAGAGTGAGCATATCCTTCCATCTGTGGTGTGTTGACAGCAAAAACAAGGATGGCAAAGGGAAAGTAGAAAGTACAGGTAACAAGTTTAACCTGTGGATGCTGTTTACTTGATTTAATGATTTCTTTTCTTAACCTGTTTTTTAGATTACCAGAAAATTCAGGCTAAATTCCGATGGGAAACTCGAACAAACTGTCTCAATGGCAACCACTACGCAGCCCATGACTCAACACCTCCACATAACCTACAAAAAGGTGACACCCTGATGCCAGAAGGGCTAGGTCTCCCCACCAAGGGCAAGGAGCAGGGTATCATGCACCAAGAGTAGCAGCAGCTCAGGAGCACAGCATGGCAGACCCAGGAGCTGACTGCCTGCACTCACCCTCAGGGCCGCGGAGCTGCCCGTCCTCTGTTGAGAATGTTACTCAGATCTTTCTGTAATGGTATATTAAAAAATAAAAATAAAAAGCTTTTATTTTTATGGCTCTGTATTTGGGCCTGATTGCAGAGTGGTCTGTGCATCTCTCTGCTCTCGCAGTGGTTACAGAAGGGCTTTTTGATGCTTGTTCATTAGTAGGTGTTGGGTTGCAGATGCAGCCTCCTGGATCCTTCTCTGCAACCTGAGTAATGCTGCAGAAGCAGCAAGAGCAGGAATGAATTTGCACCGCAGGGACAGACCCTAAGAATTGCAGCTCCTGCCTAATGAAACTTGGCTTAAATATTCAGAGGGAGCACCTACCTCTTGCTGTGGAATGGAGAGAACTGTGGCAGGACCTGATTCTGACAGTGCCTTCCAGCTGACTTGAATGGACTTGAGGTGTTCCTGAAGGTGAGGACCAGACTTTACCTAGCTTCAGTGCAGACTATCACAGGAGGTAGGTGACAACTGTGAATCAACAGACAGAAGATAAATTGCGAACAGTGATGATCAATCTTAGCAGTTCTTTTTTCTAACTTGGGAGTCATGATGGGTTCATGACATTC
This sequence comes from Bucco capensis, assembly GCA_013396975.1. NCBI lineage: Eukaryota > Metazoa > Chordata > Aves > Piciformes > Bucconidae > Bucco > Bucco capensis. Next base: position 1,663,764 of record VWZO01013601.1, read on the forward strand.
ATTGAAATCTGTCATCCAGTCCCTCAACAGTGAGGAAGGCAAAGAAGCACTGCTTCTGGTCTACAGCAGAAGTAGGAGAGACTGTTCTGTGATTCTTGAGTTGTCTCCAAAGGCCTTCTAAGGTGATGATTAGATCAAATAGGAGGTGGCTCTTTGGTACTTCTCAAAGGCTCCCTCTGAGCAACATCCTCTCACTGGAAGACTCAGGTCACACCAGGCATTGGGGAGCAGCTGAGTTTCTGGTACCTAGAGGAAGATCCATTCCTCACAGGGCTTTTGGCAAAATCCCCCACTTAGAGCACAGTGTAACATGCTCTGGTGCTGTGGCAGTGTTGCAGGGTGGCATTGCCTCATCCTCTGCAAGAGTCATTCTGTGCCAGGCATCAGGAGGGGATTAAGAGGCTGAATCTCTAATGGATCCTGGCCAGGGAATTGGTATTTAAAGGCTCTGATCTGCTGCTTCTTGATTCTATTCCAGCCCCTTGATGGTATTTCCCATGGGTAACCAAGCTCCACTAATCCATCCTGGCCACATACAGCGGATGGTATTGGAGTGAAGGAACACAAACACGGCTGAATATTGGCAACAGATGTCCAGGCAGTGGTGTGGTAGGTCCTTTTGCCAAAGATGCCTCACTGCTGGTACTGCCTTCTGTGCCAGCTAGTGTAAAACCCTTCTTCTGTCCCCAAAACCTGGCCTGGCCGCGTGTGGGGGGCAGGTGTTGTGACCAGCCTTGTCAGAGAACAGAACCATTCTGTACTGGCCCCAGGAGTGGGATGAGGCATGGAGGTAAGCTGTCAAACCACTCTTCCCAGGACCAGCATGTGCTGAGAGGGCCTGTGCCTGGTTTCTTCCATGCCAATTTGCTTGCCCATGCGGGGATGTGCTTCCAGCCCTGCCCAGGCTGGCCTCTGTCTCCACTGAGTGAGAGGCATTGCTTCAGGAAAGGTCTTTGCAAGAACGCATACTACACTGGAACTCCTTGGAGAACCAGGTCCAAATCATGCCTTTAGGACATAGGGGGAGAGCATGGGAGGGATGCCCTTCCCCTGGCAGGCCAAGGTACGTGTCCTCCCTTGCCAGGTCGTTTAAATGCCTTCCAGTTGGAGGTATCCTCTCTGCTCTGCAGTGAGCTTCCTCCTTACTAGCGCAGGACAGCCTCCAGTAGCCACACCAGGGAAACACCATAATGGCTTCTGGAAGGACTGAGCTCCAGCAGGAGTAAACCCACAGAGCTGGGTTTATCACTGGGAGAGACTTTGAGCAAGGGGCTGACCCCAGCAGAAGCTCCGTGGAACTGGCGCTGGCAGGAGGCTTGCTGCTCTTTGGCAGCAGAAAGTATTCTGGCTCACAAACATCAATTTGGCTGAATGTGATCTGAGCTGTGGGATGGTGTGTGTGGGCACAGCCCCCAGAGAGCACCCAGAGTCCTTCATTCTCTTCCCTTTTAAATCCCACTGTTGCAAATGGATGTTAACTTGCCAGAATTTGCTTTCAGCCTGGCTGGGTTTTAGTTGGGCTTTTAGGAGGTGCAGTGGGAACCGCCTCGGCACACTGGCTCTGTGTGGGTCCTGCCAGGCCACTGTGATTTTGGCATATACAAAAGTGAAATAAAAGCCACAGTCTCGGGGAGCTAGCCAGCTGAGAGTGGATGAACATTAACATTAGTATGTAATTAATGTGCAGTTCTGGCTTTAGTTCTTTTGGCAGCGCAGAGTTAATTACAACTGAACTGTAAAGCATTGCACATGTGGGGTTTTTACTGCCTTATTAGTGGCATCTGTTCTTCCAGCAAAATGTCTCATCTATTTGCTCTTGTTCAAAGAAACAAGAACTCGTTGCATAGATAGCCCATGCTAACTTACATGCTTTGGCTAGAAAGAGAGCTAAAGGATGTGATCACACTATCATGTTTTCCTTTGGGACCCTACTTGTTTGTTTAATTCATTGCTCCAGCTCCTGAGCCTATGGCAGCATGAAGGGAGGCACAGGGCTTCAGCCTCAGATCTGAAGGATGTGGCTGTGTTTGAAAAACAGCAACATCTCTCTTCCCAGCTATCTCCTGGTACTGCTCCATGTTTTTTTACAGTCTTCTCCAGCAAGAACCACTGGGAATGACCAGAGCCTGGTGCTGCAGGCACTCCAAGCTGCAGTTGCCCAGACCACCTGGTGTACCTGCTGCTGAGCCATGGCCAGCCAAGTAGCTAGCTGCCGCAGCATCCATAGCCTTGGCTGCCTTCCTGGCCTGGCTTTGCTGCTTTGCACATTTCCTGAAGAAGATGAAAGCTGGTTTTGTTAAGTGAGTTTTGTGGCAAGTGCTTAAGTGGCTGTAAATCCAGAGGAGAAGCCAGTTCATTTAGGGCACAGAGCACAATGGGAGGAGGACAGCATCTGAAATGAGCAGGGGGAAAGCACCAGCTAAAAGGCATTTTGGCACCTGTGGTGTGACAGTGAGGTTCCTCACCCAGGGCTTGTGTTATCAAAATTTGTACCTGGCCTGTGCTGACCCAGATGAGAGGCTGGGATGCAAAGCATGAAATTACAAGGGTAAATATTTATTCATGCACCGGTTTTGGGACCGGTGCTCTTTAATATTTTCATTAATGACCTGGACTTGGGTATGGAGTGCATCCTCAGCATATTTGCGGATGACACCAAGCTGATGGGTGTGGTTGACACGCCAGGAGGCCGAGATGCCATTCAGAGGGACCTGGACAGGCTTGAAAAGTGGGCCCAAGAAAACAAAATGAA